>CM034309.1:25041999-25209019 GCA_019925795.1 Dendrobium chrysotoxum
AAGATTATCTTCCAAACACAAGAGAAGAAAAGCTCACTTCTCTCGTGCAAGGAAGAAGGATCCACAAAGCAAATTCCAATCCTATGATAAAGTGAACGACTTGAATAAGAAAATTATGAGGTAGATTCATCAAGCCTGGAAAGACACCTATGAGATAGAAAACTGCAAGATGATTGGAAAATACGCGTCTCTAAATCTAATTTCAATTTGATATAGATTTTAGTTCAGAATAGGAAATCATCCCAAGCAAGGGATGAGAGAGAAGGCATACATTTTTTTTGAATCATCATAATCGTCCTTCAAGCGCTTAGAGGAGTCAACCATAATTACTTAACTTTCTAAAGAAGACAGGGGTAAATCTTTATTAGGAAAAATAAATTTTGTACTTTCTAAGGAAAAATTCTCTAAAACGTCCACTTCGTGTTTTAAGCTCTCAGACTTTTCTCAGATTAATCTTTCTCATTTAGAAACTTTGCACATTGAATTTAAAGATCCCACCATTGAAAATAGGACTTGGATATGTATTTGGACTGATATGGGTCAAAATCTGGCCTAGAAGAGTTCAGACAAGGGAGATGATGGAGACCAGAGTCTATGTCAGTGTACGGATCATATCATCTCACCTCATCACACCTAAGGATAGCCTCATACTTCTCGTAAAAAAAACATCGTGTGGTAGAGGACAAATCGTCGTGGCCACACAGACTGTCGAAAAGTGAAGAAGCCCCTCCAAAGGGGGGACATATACAGGGGAGTATTTACAAGCGGTAGGGAGACCCCCTCCCTCTCGAAGAGTGAACTCAGCATAATACTTTTTCAAGTACTGCCCGTTGATGACAGGCATAGGGTGAACACCATTGGCATCAACGAGTAGGTAGGCACCACCTTCATAAACTTGCTCTACAGCAAAGGGGCCTTCCCAAAACAGGCTCGAACTTACCACTTCGGTGACGGCGCGAAATGATAGGTCTGCGTAAAACAAGGACCAACTCGCCAACCCGGAAAGCACGGGGTCGGACAAGGCGATCATGTGATCGAGCCATACGTGCCTGGTATAGTTTGAGGTTCTGATAAGCTTGTAGGCGAAGCTCTTCTAAACCATCAAGCTCTTCCATCCGTAGTCGGGCGTTATCTTCGTGGGAAAGATTGTGGCTGACTGCCACACGTAGCGAGGGGAGCTCGACCTCAAGCGGGAGGACGGCCTCGACCCCGAAAGCCAAAGCATATGGGGTAAGACTGAGTAGGAGTACGGTATGTAGTCCTATAGGCCCATAGTGCTTCGGGAAGTCTATCGTGCCACTCTCGCTTGTTTGCAACCAGGATTTTTCTTATTAATTGCACGAGAGTTTTATTGAATGCTTCGCCAAGCCATTGGCCTTGGGATAGTAAATTGAAGAGTATCGCCAATTGATGTTATGGCGGCGGGCAAATCTAGCAATTTTGGTGCTTCTAAACGACGGGCCGTTATCTGAAATGATACGGCGTGGGACACCAAAGCGATAGACAATATGATCACGAAAGAAACGCATCACATCTTCTGATTTAACTTCCTTAAGTGGCACAGCCTCTGCCCACTTAGAGAAGTAATCAGTGGCAGCTAAAATGAACCTATGGCCCTTAGAGGAAGGAGGGTCAATAGGACCCACTACATCCGTGCCCCAGCCCTCGAATGGCCAAGATGATACAGTAGGGTGCAGCGGATTAGGGGGTTGGTGAATCACCGTGCCATGAATTTGGCACTGGTGGCACTTTCTAGCGTGCTCCATACAATCACGGATCATAGTCGGCCAATAGTAACCGAGGCGTTTAATTCTGCCTTTCATTTTTGGTCCGGACTGATGGGCACCGCAAAGACCTTCATGTATCTCGCCCATGACCTTGCGAGCCTCCTCGTTGTTGAGGCAACGCAACCACATTTGGTCGAAAGAACGTCGATACAAGGTATCGTTCACATAAGTGAATGATATGGCTCTCTTTCTGACCTGGGCAGCAAGAGATCTATCATCTGGAAGCCTGCCATGCTTCAAATACTCTATAAAGGGTACTCTCCAGTCTGATTCTTCCTCAACTGAGAATACTGTGAGGGTCTGATCGGGAGAAGACAGGTCCTGCGGGGCATAGGGCTTGACGACACTGGACAACGATAGACAGTGGGTTGCCAGTTGGGTCAGCCAGTTCCTTTGCTAACTTAGCTAATGCATCTGCCTTGCCATTGGCAGATCTAGGGATTTTAGCTAGGGTCACTTCAGGAATCAAACACAAGAGCTCCATTGCCTTGCTGTGATAAGGCAAGAGCTCCGGTTTAAGCACTTTGTAGACTCCCGCTACTTGATTTATGATCAGTTGTGAGTCTCCAAAGATTTCACCCGCATGACATTCATCTGAATGGCCAACTCTAGTCCCAAAATCAGAGCTTCGTACTCAGCTTCATTATTGGTACGAGGTTCCGAAAGACTGTAGGAATATCTCAGAGTGTGACCTTCAGGGATACGAAAATGAGGCCCAGACCTACCCTAACTATAGGAGTTTCATTCGGGCTCAAGGCTCTAACGGACGACGCACCGTCAAAGTAAAACTCCCAAGTAGGGGACTCCTGCTCCACCACACTCATGATTAGCTCGTCAGGCAGCTCATCATTGAGTGGGGAGTCTGCAGGGATCGGGTGAGCAGCAAGAAAATCAGCTAGAGCCTGTCCTTTGACGGCCCGCTGCGGGACGAAAGTGATGTCAAACTGCAGTAGGATCATAGACCATCGTGCCAGACGACCTGAGAGGGTTGGACGGGTCATCAGATACTGCAAGGGGTTGACTCGAGAGATTAGGTTGACCTTGTGTGAAAGCATATAATGCCTAAGCTTCTGTACCGCGAAGATCAAAGCTAAACACTGCTTTTCCATCGCGGGGTACTTCAGCTCTGCGGGTATCAACCGTCTACTGAGGTAGTACAAGGCATTCTCCTTGCCTTCCTCATTCTCTTGAGCCAATAATGCACCCAAGGACTCATCCAGGGCCGTAGTGTAGAGAATTAACGGCCTCCCTGGGATGGGTGCAGCTAAAACAGGGGGGTTTATCAGGTAGCGCTTTATACTCTCAAAGGCCTCCTGACAACGCTCATCCCAGTGAAAGCGGGCATCTTTCTTTGCTAGGGCAGCAAAGGGGTGACACCTACCGGACAAATTGGAGATAAATCTCCGCAGGAAGGCTAACTTTCCTTGAAAAGACCTTAGCTGGGTAAGACTTTTAGGGGGTTTAGATCTATTATGGCTTTGATCATGGAAGGGTCAATCTCAATGCCACGGTAGCGAACTATAAACCCAGGAACTTTCCTGCACTAACTCCAAATGCGCATTTTAGAGGGTTCATTTTCAAATCGTATTTGCGTAGGCGTTCAAAAACGATTCGTAGATCTCGAAGGTGATCTCCACGGACCTTGCTTTTGACTACCAGATCATCCACATAGCATTCAACTTGCTCGTGTATCATCTCGTCGAAGATAACAGTCATAGCACGTTGATAGGTGGCCCCGGCATTCTTGAGACCAAAGGGCATCACTTTGTAGCAAAACACACCTATAGGTGTGCGAAACGCAGTAAACTCTTCCTCTTCGGGGTCCATCTTTATCTGATTGTAACCAGATGAACCATCCATGAAGGAGAAAATGCTATGGGATGATGCTATATCCACCATAAGCTCGGGGATAGGAAGAGGAAAATCGTCCTTAGGACATGCCTTGTTTAAATCACGGAAGTCGATACAGACACGAATCTGCCCGTTCTTCTTCCGGACTGGAACAATGTTGGCAAGCCAGGTAGGGTACTTCTCTTCACGAATGAAATCAGCCTCTATAAGCTTCTTAGTTTCAGCGATCACCTGTTGTTCTATTTCTAACCTCATCCTACGAGGTGCTTGTTTAACAGGGACTGCATCAGACTTAATGGCTAGTTTATGGACTGCTACATCTGGATTTAGACCAGGCATCTCGGTGTAGTTCCAGGCAAAGCAATCTTTAAACTCTGAGAGTAGCTCGATGTATTCTTGAGCCTCTGAGTCAGATAACAAGACACTATGAAAAATAGGTCTAGGATCTGATTCAGTGCCTAAGTTTACCTCACATAATTCGTCCATGGCAGAAGTGATGCCATCTTCAAACTCTTGAGGAGCATCGAGTACTCTATCCTCATCATCACCCGGGTCTTCTTTATCGGTAAGAGAAACAACCGGGTATGAGTGGGAAATCGCTCGGATGTTAGTATGGTTAGGTGAGCTCTGCTCGACATAACCTAAACCTTGCTTAGTTTGAGGCATATCAGTCCGCCAAACACGAGCCTGTCGTAGAGCTTGTTCATCTGACCAAGTCGAGATGACTGCACCCCGCTCTACACAGTCTTCCACGAAAGGAGAAAAATAACGAGGGCAGTCGTGACCCTGTTATCCATAGCGGTCTCCGCTGAACCCTGACTCCCAGGACCCAGTGGGGCACCTACACTATGGGATAACGAGGCACACTCACTAGCTCGTGGTGGCACAAAGGTTTCGTACAGAGGAGGCGGAGGGCGACCTCTAACTTGTAGTGCGCCACCATCACTAGTGGAGGGGGTAACCAAAGATCTTTGGTGAGACTCCTCAACTCTTATTCCACGTATCTGACGGGAAAGGGACTGTTGACTAGTGGTCTGACGTCGGGGGTCTACTTCCTCGTCTGAGCCACTGTCAATAACTAAACCACCCTCGGGTATCAGGTACCTACAAAAGGTGGGTAGTGAACTATAATCAGTGAAGTCCGGGGCTGGTGAGGGAGCTGAGCGACGAGGGGTAGTGATCATCTCATCGTCAGAGGAGTCGGACTCGACAGTCAAAGGAGAAGCATAAAGATATGAGGGAGGAGGGATTTGAGTATCGTAGTTTCGCGGCGGGCGAGTCGATCCTCTACCTCTACCTCTACCTCGCTCTCCCCTACCTCTACTAGGGGGAATATCGTGCCCAACTGCAAATTGGAAAGGAGATCTAACAGGATCTGCAGTGGAGGTATCTGCCTCAATACTAACCTGTGACGGACCTTGCGCAGGTAGCTGTACAGGACCCTGTACAGTACTGGCAGGTGTCACTGGTGACTGGGCAGAAGGAGGTTTACTCTTCTTACGAGGTATGTAATGTTCAGCATCATCGTAAATAGAGACCTCATGCACGGAAAAGGGTTGGGTATCCCCGGGAATGGAGTACTCGACTTCATTCCTCATATACTTCATACATTGGTGCAGGGTGGAGGGCACCATTCCATACTCATGAATCCAGGGCCTTCCTAAGAGGGCCCTGTATGAAGTATCCGCCTCGATCACATGAAACTTCGCCTCAGTAAGGAAATTTCCAAACTTCAGGGGTAGGGTGATAGACCCTAGGGCACGCTGTCCTTGGTCATTGAAGCCTTTCAACATAATCTTATCGGAGGTTAACTTCAAATGACCCAGGGAGAGGCTCTTCAAAGTTTCATAACTCAGGATGTTTACTGAAGCTCCTTGGTCAATGAGGACCCTGTTCAACTCATAACCATTGACTTCAGCGGTGACATACAGAGGACGATTGTGATCAGAGGTACCCAAGAGGAGATCACGATCTGAAAAGGTAATGCACGGCGTCTCTCTCAAAAGGCATGCATCTCCAACAGATTCGGAAGCAAAGAAGGCTTGATAGGACTCTGGTTCGAGTAGTGCTTTTACCAAGGTCTCTCTCAAGTCAGAAGACATCATCAAAGCGTCATAGATACTGAGAAGGGCGGGAATTTTCCTTAAATGGGCCAACACATTGTAATCGACCTCCAGCTGAGGGCCTTTCCCTTTCTCCTTAGACTGCTCTTGGGAGGAAGGGATAGGATCGTCCTGCTGGGTAACGATGTTCTTATCTTTTTCTTTTGTATTCTTAGCCATCCTAGGTGGAAGAACCTTCCCTGAACGCAAGTGAACTTCCTGTATCGAGTCATCTTTGACAGGAGATTCACTTGGTTCAACGGTGATGGCACGTGTTGGCTCCAAGGAAAGTGACTGGAGTGGGTTCTCGGATTCATCTTCTGAATCCATGTAACAACCACCCTCCGGAATCATAAAGACTGGTTCCTCATCACACTCAGACTCTTCATCACATACAGAACCATCATAAGAAACATGTAAAATATTGAAAGAGCGAGTGCTAGAAGAAATAAAAGTAGGAGCAGAACACCAGAAGTAGCCAGAATCACCTTCTTCTATTATTTCATCATCAATTGAAGGGAGAACGAAATCCTTCAGCGTAAGTGCCGGAAGGCGTCCCGTCTTCCCCTCAGAAGTTACAACAAACTTTTCCTTTTCATACATCTTTTTATTACATAAAATAGGAAAAGAAATGTGCTCAGTAGGCACTACAACAGGAGAAGAAAAAGGTGCTGGCGAAGAAACTGGGCAGGCAACTGTCGATTTGGCCTGGGTAGGCCTCCTCTCAACTGCCTCTGAACTCTGAACTGTCTGCCGGATCATCTGCCTCGTCTTCCGAGAGAGTGCTAACTGCCACTCCCCCTCAGAACCTCTGGGTGATCTACTGCGACTGCTCTGTCTGCCACTCTGGCTGTCACTACAACTACTGGAGCCCGAGATCATCTGAACTGTCTGAGGTGTCTTGCCCTTGGGCTGAACCAAGTCGCTGTCCTGTAGGTGGATCTGCCCACTAGCCATGAGCTTCTCAACCCTGTCTTTGAACACATAGCAGTCTTCTATGACATGCCCGATATGTCTGTGAAATGGACAATAGAGTGGGTGTTCTGTCTGCCCCTCCTCTTCCACTCTATTGTTGTTCGGGAATGTTAAGATGTTTCTCTTAGTAAGGAACTTGAAGATCTTCATCACACTTTCCCTTTTAAAGGGATATTCCTTACTAAGCTTCTCCCGTAGGTACTGCTGACTCTCTGGGGTCCTACGGGAGGGTCTAGACTGCACTGCTGACTGGCCCGGTGTGTGAGACTGCTGAGGTGGTGCTGAACTGACTGAGGGCTTCTTGCCCTTATCTGATGGCCCATAAGTACTGTGTACCTCCCCTCTCCTAGGTGGGGGTGCTCCTGATGACTCCTGCCGCTGAGGTCTACGCGAAGGTTGACTCTCAACCTTAGGAGGGACTGCATCGGGTATGCTGTCCTGCAAACTGATCACCTTTGTCAACAACTTCTGAAAGGTTCTGATGCTGAAACCCTTCAGATAAGGTGCTATCGGACCATCTATGTTCTTCAATAAAATTTCTACTGCATGCTGCTCCTGTAACTGGGGCTCACACTGTAGGCTGAGGTTCCTCCATCTGACTATGTAATCTGGGAGAGGCTCTCGGGGCCGCTGTCTAGTCACAACTAGCTCTCCAACTGTAACTCGGTGCTCTGCACTGACAAACCTCTGAACAAACAACTGCTCCAGCTCTGCAAAGGTGCGTACTGAATCGTTGGGGAGGTCGGCGTACCAGGCAAAGGCCACCCCAACTAAACTGCTGACAAAAAGTCTCAACATCAGTGCATCGTTCCCTCCTATGTTGCAACAGATGGCTCGGTACTGGGCTACGTGCTGCCTCGGGTTCCCAAACCCATCAAAGACTCTGAACCTAGGAGGGACAAAACCAGGGGGGTAGGGCTCGTGCTCGTACTCTACCGGGTAAGGACGCCCCCTGCTAACTACCTCTCCAGACTTCCTGGAGGAAATGGCCTGCTCGACCTTCTGGGCAATCAGATCCTGAATCTGTCCGGCTGACAACTGAACTGATTGACTCTGGACTGGGGTAGTAAAAGCAACTGCTGTCGGTGCCACTGGAACTGCTCTCTGGGCCCTGTCTACTCCCACAGGACCTGGTGCTACTACAGGTGGTGCTGCTGGCTCGTCCCTGGACGTAGCAGGAGTGCCTACGCCCGTCATCTGGGGCATCGCCCCCAAAGCTGTCAACTGAGCTGTCATCGCTGCCATGGCCCTGGCCATCTCTGCCATCTGAGTCTGTAACTGTAGCACTGTGGCATCTGTCTCAACTGACCGGGGAGATCCTCCTACCTCAGCTTCTCCCTGCTCATCATCATCATCTGCCTCTATCTGCTCGTCTGAGTGGCCACGTCTAGTAACCACGCATACTCTGTGTACCGGTATATCTCCATCTGACTCCTCCTCGAGTAAATCATCCTCAAGTGCATCATCCTCGTAGAGGGTCTGATGGAAGTCCTCTGCATACGGACTCAAAGGGGAAGAAGACTCGTAAGGGCTAAGGGCTGGCTCAGCCCGAACCGGTGAACCACTAGGAGAAACTGTAGCATCATCGTCCGTTGCTGCATCACAGACCATCGGAACTGCCTCTGATCCGGAAGGAACAACTGCCTCTAACTGCTCAACTGCCTGAACTGGCTGTACTGCATCGACAGGGGACTCTGCCTGTCGTCGTCTCCACACCCATCTACTGCGACGGGACCCAGTAGGGGCAACTGACTGCTGCGGAGCTACTACAACTGAAGGGAGCTGGGGTCTGGGAGGCTCCAACTGCTGCCTCTGTCCCTGACGACGTGGGCGTCGTCCAACAACTGGAGTAACTGTCTGTGGTCTCGCCAACGGAACTGAACTAACAGGCTGCCTGGGTGGCTGTCCTCTCTGCCACCTATACCTCTGTCTAGCAGTCTGGCTCTGCAACTGAACGGATGCCTGAGAAATCTGGTGGAGTAACCTCTCCCGACTGACAGGGCCTCGACCCCGCGCTAAGCGGATAATGCTCCGAATCCTCTGAGAGAGGGTTCGAGCAGCATCATCCCTGGGGACCCTAGCGCGTGGTAGAGTAGTAGTGACAGGAGGAGCCGCCGCAATGCGAGCAACGTCCTCCTCATCACCACTATGTGTCAGTGGGGAGAAGCGTCCTCCCTGAACCGCTGCTATCTCAGGGGCAACTGTAACGTCCGGGGTAGGGGAAACTGCAACTGGTCGTGGTGCCCGCTGCCTAGGGACCACTCTCCTCTGAACTGGCTCCTGGTGAGCCAACGAATCTGCCATCCGCTGTCTATCTGCCTCGGATGCAGCCAACCGAAGTCTACGGTTTCTATTCCTCCGGGCCCTTCTCCCAAGGCCGGAGGCGGAAGACGAAGCAACATCTGAACCCACCACCTGAGTGGCAGGGGGAACAGGAAGTACGGGAAGTGTCGGGGTCTGCACGAGGGTCTCTGGGTGAGACAGTCGAGCGAAAGCTGAAACCCGACGGGAGGAAGGCGAAGGAGCCTCGGTCTGGGCACCCCTCTTCCTAGAGGAAGTAGGAGGGAGAACCCGAACACGAGCTACCTCTGCCGGAGTAACAACAGGGGTAACTACTGCCTGCCGGCGCTGAGGGGCCGGGGCAGTCTGAACAACAGGTGCGGTAGGCACTGGTCGTCTAACCGCTGGACGAGTGGGCTGAACTGGGAGTGGTCTAGGCACTGGCTGCCTAACCACAGGGTGTGCCGGCTGCACACGAACAGGAGTAGGACGAGCAGGTGCCCGGGCTGTCCGCCGAGCAACTGGACGTCCAAAAGGTCGCATGGCTGCGCGAGCCCTCCTCTGGGGAGGAGAGTAGGCAGCAGCCTCAGCAGGGGTCAGCCCGCCAAGGGTGACGAAGGCCGAGTCAGTGAAGGAACCAAAAGTGATTCCTCCAGCGGGAGGACTGGCTAGCAGGGACTCAGGAAGTGTCACCCGCGCGTCAGAACCAAAACTGAAGGTAACGGAAGGCACGAAGGAAGCCATGGCACTGTCTGCCAAGAAGAAGAAAAGAAATTTAAAATGATTAGTAAGAAATAACGAGAAGATGAATGATAGATAGGGAACGGAATGACCTAGAAGGTCAGAAGGAAAGGAAGCTTAGCTAGGGGGGAAACCCTAACTAAGAAGAACGGAAAGAAAGAAACCTAGCTAGGTGGGGGGAACCCTAACTAAGAAAAAGAAGGACGATCCTAACTAAGGAAGGACCCTAACTAAGAGTGGGACGAACCTAATCTAAGGAGTACCAATCCCGGAGTACAAACAAGGGAGAATAATATAGAATCCAAAGATGGAGAGAGAAACCTGTCCCACCGTGGTCGCCAGAAACCTGTGGACCTCCGAAAGGACTACAGAAACCATCGCCCCGCGAGGGGAGACAATATCTGGCCAATGGAAGGGCAGATTCGATCACACATACGATTAACCATTGAGGATAGTGGCTCTCACCAGCACACCCCGATGGATAATAATATATATGATCTGATCACAACGGGTTTCCCCCACCCGATACATTAGCTCGAATGGGGTTTATTTGAGAGTGGGATTCGGTTTCCCACGGGCGCAAGCCCCTGTGGTTAATTACATCTCAAGCCGGGGCCTGAGAATACTCTCGATTAAGGATTCTACATTATTCTTTCTAAATTGGGATTGGCACATAGGGGGAAGACTAGGAAGCCCTACTCGAAGGGAAAGAGAGGTTCAACTAGGCTTAGTCAACATGCACGGCTCACATCAGCATCCGGAGGGACTAAGGTAGTGAGAAGAAACTGGAGAAAAATAAATAAATCATGCACTCGAAACATGCAGGAGGGAAGGATGGAGGTGGCGTCATCCGTGTGACGCGGATATGTAGGGTTTGGGGTCTCTGGAAGACAGAAGACCTACCTACTGATGAGGCGCACTACGAAACAATAGTAGCCTTGAATCCTAAATCTAATGGGTTTAGTGTTCTACGCAACACTAACACCCGTGTCCTAACTAATGCAATGCAAAACCTGGACTTACCCCGGCCTGGAAGGGGGAGCCAGCTAACCACCTAATCGCTTTAAAACCATGCTGTCCAGTCATTTATGAAGGATGGGTAGGTGGGTTATAGTTCTCGGAGATAGGGCCGACATCTAGAGGATTTCCTAATTGGCCCCGGACTGATGTTGGGTGAATGCTTCTAGAGCTAATGCAATTAAAATTTTTGATTTAGTTAGTTTCTAATGCAATGCATGCTAGTTAAAGTATCCGAATCAGGTATGCATAGAACTTTAAAAAGGCTTATAAAAATAATTTTTAGAATTAGACTGGGCTTCCCCAGGTCCGGCACCTCATCCTCATAGGTCAGATTATCCGGACTCTACCCGCGGGCGGGGAAGTGTCTTATAGAAGGAAAGAGAAATGCATTAATATGCATGCGACCCCGGACGATTCCGGCAATTTCCTAGGTCGTTAAATTTCTAAGTTATTTAAATCTTAAAATTTGAATGTTAGTTGTGAGTAGAAAAGTTTTAGTCCTTAAAGAGCCTAACGAAATCCAGGCTAAAACAAAAGCGACATGCAAAACGCCAAGAAACTAAGAAAAGCAAACAATCCTAGAGGCACACAATCATAAAACACATCAAAATTATCCAAACAAATTAATAAATGTCCATAGGCCAACTGCCCTTAATTACAACCCAGGGTCTGCAGAAAATTAAAGTGGCCGGGCACCACTGCCAACAACCCGGATTGCTAACCCTAAGATTGACGCAAGTTATTTTTGAGTGGGATACTTGGTCTTCATCTTCTTGACCTTCTCTTCCTTGGACTCCTCGGATCCCAGCTCCATTGGACTCCTTGGATTTCAACTTCCTTTGATTCTTCAAGTAGTAGAACGATCCAAATTTGGATTTCCAAATAGAAAAGGACCATCCTCATATTGGGTGTCCTTTCCTCTTTGGAATCCAACCTTTGGATCCTTGTATCCCCACTCAAAATGAACTTTCACAACTCTTAACCAATATTACAATCAATTACATTAAATGAAAGCAGTAAATTCTAGACGCTCCTGCAAGGTTATCCTAAAAAAATCATCCCAAGCAGTTTAATATATCACAAGCAATTATAGGGAAAATAAAATACTCATCACAGCCACACTGGCCATGCTCTTAATTGTTTTGAGGGCTAAGCAAGCTCTGGAGCACCTGTATCAATTTATAATGATTTATTATTTTAGCCCTCATTTATTTAGGGGGGCTGAGCAATTTCTGAAGCACCTGCATAAGACAGCATTAATTTTTAAATTGTGATTATTGCCCCCCTTATATTTAGCGCTGCATGAGCATGGCCACCTGCAGAAAACATCATTAGTATCAAAATCGATCCTAACCTATGGGTAGTCTATCGTGCAATCACATCAAATCCCAGGGTACAATGAAAGTAAGCAAACACATCAATAGTTCAATCACAACATGCAGTGAAATCTCAGAAATCTTGGCACACAACATAGAAGTAAACACCGGCCTAGCCTAGATCTAGAAGTGGTGCCCTAACAAACCATCTAGATGTGTGTGAAAAGCTGTGTAGCTGAGGTAGATCCTAAAGCTGGGTAGTTAGTTACAGTTGCCTACTGTCCAGGTTGGTTGTAGGTCTGAAAAGGGAATTTTAATTAAAGTATAAATATTAGTGAATTAAGATCCATTTTAATTAATTTGATGTGTAGGTCAGTTTTAATGCTTAGGGTAATAGTATTTAAAGTTTAAATTGCATTAGTGAGTTTTAGGAGGTTCGGGGTCCACCTATACACTAAGCTAAGGAGGGTCCAAAATTTACTTTTTGATTAAAGGGGATTTATGACCAGCTAATGTTTCTATAAAATATTAGGCCTTAACCTGATCAGTTAGACGGTTAGTATGCCCGATTTGGATTCTTCTATCCAAAGTTAAGAATTTCTGAAGTTTTGGTCTTGTTTTGAACTAAGTTTGACCGGGTTGTTGACTTTTTGATTTTAGTTGGTTTCTGGGATCTTAATATTTTTAATAAATACTAGACCCTAATGTGAGTTGAATGCCTTTGAGTTTGCTGGATTTGGAGTTTCCTACGCAAAGTTATGAATTTTGGAAGTTTCGGGCCCTAGATTATAGGCTACGGTTGACCGGCAAGTTGAATTTTTATTTAAAGTTGATTTCTGGATACCTAATATTTTTAACAAATACTAGACCTTAATTAGAGTTAGGTGCCTTTTAGTTTGCCCATTTTGGGGTTTTCTGTAATTAGTTATAATTTTTAGAAGTTGGGGCAATTAAATGAATTATCGGAATTGCCTAATTAGGGGTACTTTGGGGGTTTTGGCCCAAATCAGCTCCAAACTGATTGGAATCACCCCCAAAGGTCAGAAATGACCTAAGAAGGTGTTCCCAAGTGTTTGGGGAAAATCTGGGATTTTTAATAATTTTTAATGATTTAATTAAGGCAAAAAGGTGATTTTTGATTAAGGTTGAATTAAAGTCCAGATTAAGGTCCAATTAAGGGGCCCTAATTATCTAAGGTTGGGGACTGAATTCTGGAGAGTTTGAGATATTATGGGTATTTTTCTGATTTAAAATGGATTTATTAGATTTTTCTGAAGTTTCTAAGGCTTAATTAACGGGTAAATTAGGGTTTGCTAATTAAGTGTTTTAAAGAGTCCGGAAAATTCCTAGAAAATTCTAGAGGGTTCCAGATGTCACTATGTTTAAGTGTTTCAAATTTCAAGTCATTCGGGGTTCTACCCTAATTCCTAGAATTTTTCTAAGTTTGCTAGACGGGTCCTTAATTGTTGTCCTTAGGGTGTCACTACGTTATATAGGAGTGAAATGAAGTAACTAACCCTTAGGCATAATACAGAGGGTAAATGCAGCAGATATAAACACACCAAGCCATGTCCTTAGATCTATGAGAGCCTAGGCTACGTGCTTGTGCAACCTACACATGCAAGGACTACGAAAACACTAAGTAAAGAGGCCTAATGAAGTGATTAGTGAATGATTGGGACACAATCATTCACTAATCCTTCTCCCACATGAATGCTGCTCACATATAGGTCCTAGGTTTAAAATTTCATAAGAGGTGGACCTCCTAAAATTAGGGGATTTAAATAATATTTAAGATTAAAATAAATTTTAAAATACATAAATATCATAAATATATAATAATATAGGCTTAAAGATAAGCTAGTTGAAATTAGTTCAATTCATAGGCACGGGAGGCCTACCAGCCACCAAGGGATTTTAAAATAATTTTTATTTTTAAAATAACTAATTATATTAATTAAATAATATTTAAATAGTTAAATAACAAAGTAATACAGAAAACATCCAGAAAGGACAGAATTAGATGCAGGAAATAATTTTAAATTAAAATTCACATTTTTCCGAAAAGAACGAGGTATTGTGCGTCAAAATCCGGTTTAAAACGAGAAAGTTATGAATTTTTGAAGTTTAGTAGGTTCAAAGGTAATTTTAAAGTAATTTAAAATAATTAATATTTAAAAATAATTAATAATCTCAAAATAAATCAGATATAATAATATCTGAATTTTAAAATAAATTTAAATAATAATAAAATAACTTTAAAGCATTAAAAATAATGTAATAATAGTCAAGATAGTTTCAAAGTATTAACAATATAATAATCTTATTAGAATAATAATATTATTAATTTAATAATGTTAAAATAATGTCAACAATAATAATGAACTATTATAATAACATGAATATTTAATATAGTAATGATATTATTAGAATAATAATAATATTATTAATGATATTGTTATTAAAATATCATTAATAATAATAATGAATGTTAATATTATAATAATATAAATATTAATCTAATAATAACATTATTAAAAATAATAATATTATTATCAATCATGATATTGATATTATAACAATATTAATAGTGATAATAAATATTAATATTATAATAACATAAATACTAATATGATAATAATATTATTATTAATCATAATATTAATATTATAGTAATATTAATAATAATAAATGTTAATATTATAATAATATAAATATTAATATAATAATAATATTATTAAAATAATAATACTATTATTAATCATAATACTAATATTATAATAATATTAATAATCATAATAAACATTAATATTATAATAATATAAATATTAACAAAATAATAATATTATTAAAAATAATAATATTATTATTAATCATAATATTGATATTATAATAATATTAATAATAATAATAAATGTTAATATTATAATAATATAAATATTAATATAATAATAATATTATTAGAATAATAATACTATTATTAATCATAATATTGATATTATAATAATATTAATAATCATAATTAATTAATATAATAATAGTAATATTAATAAAAATAATTAGGATAATTACAATGATTAAAATAGTAATAATAATAATATAATAATAATAATAATAATAACAATAATAATAATAAACATAATTAAAGTAATTAAAATAATAGTAATAATAATGATGATAGCAATAATAATAATAATAATAATAATAATAATAATAAAAGATTAAAATAATAATAATAATAATAATAATGAAAAAAAAAAGATTAAAATAACAATAATAATAATAATAATAATAATAATATAATAATAATATTATTATAATAACAGAAATAATAATAATAATAATTTAATTAATATTAATGATATAAATAATATAATCTAATATTATTAAAAAAAAAAAAAAAAACTAATTAAAATAATAATATTTATTATTATTATTATTATTCTTTAAATATTATATAAAATAAATAAATAAAAAAAAAATTAAAAGAAAACGGCGGCGGCGGCTCTCGGTTTGACACCTGGCGGCACGGGATTCGCCCGTTCAAACCGCGGCCAATCATTGCCGGCGGCGCGATGATTGCGCCGCCAAGCAATGATTGCCGCAATCATGCGGCAATCAAGCCGCTGACCGCGGCTCACTTAGCCACGTAGGACGGGCGCGGGAGCCGTCCGATTCTCCGCTATCGCGGATGGACGGCGCTGATCAAGCCGGATGGCTCGATCTGATAACAGAGCGGACCGCGGGCTGGATCCGAAGGCCGGTCCGGCGAGCTCCGGACCGTTGATCACGAATCCAACGGTCCAGGATCGCGCTCTTGCATGCATTAGGGCGAACCGAGAGCCTAAGGCGTTTTCTGTCTCGTTCTCGCGAAAGACTCAACGAAACGCCACAAAATTTTAAACGGATATAGGAAACATGAAGAGCATTCGTGTGGGGTAATTTTTACGGTCTAAAACGCACTTTGTGAAAAGCTATTTAACCCTAAGTGATCTATGCTAGGGTTTGAGTTTTCACCTTGATTTATGGATGGATTTGGATGTATAAGGGCTTGTTGCACTTGTAGGCTGTCCACGCTCCTAATTGTAGAAGAAATCAACGCTTAAAATGCCCTAGATCGCGAGCTTTAGGCCTTGGAAGTCCTTGGTGTTCGGCTCGCCGGAATCTCGTCGCCGGCGGGATTCCAGTGGTGGGTTTGGCTTGGGAAGAGTGGAAGGGATCTAAGGGAGTTTACTCACAAGATCTCTCGGGTTGGGGGAGCTTGAGGAGAGAGCTAATGCCAAAAGTCCCCTCACACAACCCTAAAACGCCTATTTATAACCCTAGACTTAGGATCAATGGCTAGGATTAGATCTAGAGCTTAATAGGAGGGGAATCAGGGTTTGTGGGCCGTGGTTTGAGCCTTAGAGCATTAGGGAAGTTCTTTTTAAAGCCTTAATAGGTCTTAAATGGACCTAAATAGGTCATTTAGACCCATTAAAGGCTAGGGTTGACCAGGTCAACACTTGACTTGGTCAAACCAGTCAACTTAAGCCTAGGGAATGAGGGTTTGAGCTCAAGAGAGGGTTTGAACTGGGCTTGGGCTTGATTTAAACCCATTAAGGCCTATATGGGTCAACTGGGTTGACCTGGTCAACCAGGTTGACCCAGGACCAAGACTTGGGCCCAATGGGTCAAGCCTGACCCATTGAGTCCAGTGGAGGAGAGAATAGGGCTTGGAGAGCCTCGGATTGAGTTTGGATTTAATTTTGAACCCATATGGGCAATTGGGTCAACCCAGGTTGACCTGGTCAACTAGGTTGACCCAGGGCCTGGGTCTGGGCTCAGCAGACTTGGTTTGACTCCCTGGACCCACTGGGTTGGGTTCCAGGGTCTAGCCTGGTCAAATTTGACCAGGTCAACCCTTTGACCTAGGTCTAGGGAGAAACAGGGTCAACATCTCCAAATGAAGGAGCAGGCCACCGCAAAATAGTAAGCATCAAAAGAGAGAATGCCAAGTCCCCCATATTTCTTAGGTTTAGTAATGTTATTCCAAGCAATTAAGTGCAGTTTCCTATCATTAATATTCCAATGTAACAGAAATTTAGAGCAAATCTTAGCAATGAAAGAACGATAAGCTTTCAGTATGATAGTGCCTCTAATCTAATAACCAATCGTATTAGCAATAGTGAACTTAAGAAATTGTAGTCTCCCTGCAAAAGATAAGAACTTTACTTTCCAACCTGCAAGAAGACCAGTAACTCTATTAGGAGGGGTTGAAAATGAGAAAAATTAAGCCTCTGGGAAGAGATAGGAAGCCCCAGATAAGTCAGGGAAGTGCTAGTGTGATGGATACCCAGCAAATCAGCAATAAGACCGAAAGAGGTAGTGTCTTTGGCAAAAATGATAGAGCTCTTATTAGGGTTTCCATAGAGGTTAGAAGCAGTTGCAAAATGATATAAAGCCTCTTTCAGATAAAGAACATTCTCAACAACAGCTTTACCAAAAATCAGAAGGTCATCCGAATACATAAGATGATTAATGGCAACCCCATTACAGGTAATACCCTTGAGGTAAGGAGGTTGAAGGCAAGAGGAGAGACCATCCATGGTGATACAAAAAAGCAACGGGGAAAGGGGGCAACCCTGCCTTAGGCCAAAAGTAGATTGGAAAAATCCTTCCAGGGAGCCATTGATATAAATAGAGAAGAAGACATTAGTTATGCATCCCTTAATCCATTTAATAAAGATGTCAGGGAAACCTTTGAGCTTCAGGCGATGTAAAAGAAAATCTCTAGATAAAGAATCAAAAGCTTTCCTAATATCAAGTTTAGCACAAAATAGATTGCTACCAGCTTTAAACTCCCTTAACAATTCTGCAGCCAAAATAATGTTATTAGAAGAGCTCCTTTTAGAAATAAAATCAGCTTGGCTATCATGAATAATATAGGGAAGCAAGACCTTCAATCTATTAGCAAGTAACTTAGCCACCAACTTATAAAAATATTACACAAAGAAATGGGTCTATAGTCCGAAATGTTGGAGGCGTGCGAATTTTTTGGGATAAGAGCTATGGCAGTGGCTTTAGTGGCTCTTGGCATATGACCTATAGAGAAAAAACTTTTGACAGCCCTACAAATATAAGGGCCCAAGAAATGCCTGGTCTTCTTGTAAAATTTGAAGGAGAAATAGTCAAGGCCAGGAGCAGCCAAGGACTTATCAGAAAAAATAATATTCTTAATCTCATTATCAGAAATCGGCGCAATAAGAGAGGGGAGAAGCTGAACAGGGATAGAAGTCCCCACAGAGATAGAATCATCCTCCCACAAAATAGGGATAGGAACAGTGAACAAAGTTTTGAAGTGACTAATGATAGCTTCAGAGATGCTGGAGTGAGTGGAAAAAACACCCTGATCAGTGGTAATTTCTCTAATGATATTCTTGTTCTTTCTAGCTTTAATCTTGGCATATAGAAAACCCAAATCATTTCACTCTTGGTAAGCCAATAAGCCTTAGCACGCTGGGAGACCCAAGAGGTCCAAGCCGATTGTAAAGTGGCTAGTTGAACATTAACCCTTTTAAGAATGCTTTTAAGAGAAATGCTCAAAGGTTGGGATTGAAGCTCCCTCAAGAGGTCACTTTGCATATTTTTAAGATCAGTGATAGCATTGGATAAATAATTCACAGATGCCCAATTTTTCCCTTTTAGAGATCTTTTAAGAAGCCTAAGGTAGTGGTAGAAAGCAGAAATGGGACTACTCATAGCTGGTCTATCAAAAGATGAAATAATAGCTTCCCAGAAAGAGTCAAACTTCACCCAGTAGTTTTTAAACATAAATCTGGCCTTGGGAGAGAAGGAGGAATTGTCATAGAAAATCAGAGGTGAGTGGTCAGAGCCTCCAGGAGGAGCAACCTTATAAAAAGCAGATTGATAATGATTGAGAAGAGTCGGATTAACCAAGACCCTATCAAGCTTAATGTGGATAGGGAGATCTACCCTCTGATTGTACCAAGTGTAATAAAGCCCAACTGAAGCTAGGTCTTGCACACCATAGTCAAAAATACACTTGTTAAGCTCCCCCATAGAGCTAGGGACGATCGGATTACCACCAGCTTTCTCATAGTCAAATCTACAACAATTAAAATCTCCCATAATAATCCACAGTTGATCTTCAGGAGGGACTAGATTGCAAAGGTCATCCCAAAAAACTTTCCTATCAACCACATTGTTAGCAGCATAAACAACAGAAAGCTGAATAGGAGGAGAAGTACCAGCCAGAAAAATGCCATTGATCAGTTGAGAAGAAGTAAAGGTGGGGTTAAAAGAAACACAATTTTTGTCCCATTTAATCCAGATTCTCCCAAGAGAGGAGAAACAGAAGTTATTGTAGCATGCCTCATCATCAAAAACTTTGTGTGAGTTTAGGTACCAAGGTCCAATGTGGACTGAAGAAGAATCTTAGCCTCCAGAATACACAGAAGTTTGAGACTATAAGTAGACACAAGATCTCTACAAAAATGAACTTTGTTCGGGCTATTAAACCCCCGCACATTCCAGCTTGCAAAAGGTGTGCATGACATTAAAAACGAGAACCTTTAGCCTTTTTGATGGGTTTAGGCTTACCCTTTTTTGAATCTTTAGGAGATTTATGCTTTATTTTAGAATTGGAGAGAAGTTCTGAAGTAGAACTTTGCTCATTGGAGGAGGTCGTATGGTTTGATGGTGAAGGAATCATCATTCCTTCAACCAACGGTGGAATATTCAAAATTAGATTAGATGATTCATCTATTTTAGCATCTTCTGTCTGCAAAGAGGCAAACATGTTAGAGGTCTGAACTAAAGGAGGTGGAGGATATGAGGGGATTCAGTGGGAAGATTGAGATTAGGAAGGGGAAGTCCTGTTAGAGTATTGGGCATTGAAGATTTAGGAGAGGCACAGGGGGTAGAAGCAGGAGCAATAGGAGAAGGTGGGACAGATGCCATAGGGGTGGCTGCAACAGAAAATGGGGCTTTATCAGTAGAGATAACAGTAGGTATGGAGCTAGAAAGGGTAGTAGGAGCTATCTCAGGTAAAGCATTAGTGGGCCGAGGGATGGGGGGCTTAGCAGAGGTGCTCTGTTTCATGAGGGAAGAATTTCTACTGGTGCTCTGACCCTTGGGACGGGGTACAGTAGGAATAGAAGGTTTAGGATTAGGATTAGATGAGCAGAGGGAGAAAGGATGAAAAAGGGAGCCACAACCCTCACAAGGTGTAGGTTTCCAATCGTAAACAACCTTGAGATCCATGTCATCTCCATCAATTTGAATAGGGATCACGCCAGGTAGAAGGGAGTTCTTATTGATTTGCACACAGACTCTGACAAAGGTGAGACGAGTTCTATTAGCAGTCAGTGAATCAACCAAAATAGGAATGCCAACATAACTAGCAATCCTAGAAATACCAGTAGGCATCCATAAAGCAAGGGGGAGGTTAATAATTTTAATCTAAATCGGGATAGAGGCAGATTCATCCCTAACAGGTTGAAACTTGGTGACCATCGTTGTAAAATAAATGGCTTTCCCAGCAAAAACCACGGACCCCCCGACCAGACCATGTCAAGGTCTTCCGGAGAGGTAAATTTAATCAAGAAAAATCCGTCCGCAAGAGAGAGTAAAGACATCGAACCTTTGAGATTCCAAACCTTTTTCATAGCCGAGAGAAGACGCTCGTAATACGAACGATGTCCAATAGAGTATTCAACGAGGGTGTGAGACCAGATGGAGGAACCTTCAGAGATATCCTCAGACGTGAAGGCGAGCTTCTGACTGGGTGCGATAAAAGACATCGGGAAAGTTTGCGCCTTAGAAGCGGAAGCAAAGAGATTGTCTGCATAGGTGCCTACTAAATGTGAAGAAGGAGGACCCAGGATAGAGGGGTTTGAGAGGGGAGGAAAGTCCTGAGGGGCGAACTCCATCAGGGGAGGTGAAGCCCCTTCCCCGAAGGGAAGAATCAGCCAGAGCAGATGTCGGAGAAGCGGGAGAACCAAACCCTAGCAGAGCCGAGTTTTGAAAAGCTTTTTCTTGGTTACCGTCTTTCAAGGTCAATCTCATCCATCAGATTTTCAAAGTAGAGTTGCATAACCCCTCCTTAAAAGAAGCCAAAGGCCTAGCAGGTGTAGATAAAGGCAAAACGATCTTCCAATGATGGCAGTAGAATCCAAGTTGACAAAATCCCATCAAAATTCTTGGTATCCAGCGGGATCAACTACGAAGGACTCCAGGCTAATGGCACCTTCTGTCCTCATCCATGTAGCAATCCAGCAAATCAGAGGTTCAGCCATAATAAGAAAAAAACCATATCAGTATAGAATATTTGAAAAAATTATCTGTAACTCCTCAAAAATTTTCCATTTCAAAACTTTCACTATAATAACATTTCTAATTGAATAGCAGAGAGTCGAGGGAGAGACCCATTTCTCAGTGAAACGCCTTTTATTCCTTTCAATCCAAAGAAAATAAACCAAAGAAGAGATAACAAAATGAATAAATTTTTTCTCTTTGTCAGAAAAACCCTGAATAAGATCAAAATATTTCAGTAACTGCAGTAAAGTCGGCCTCATATAAAACTTATCTGTATGAGGAAGTAAGTTAAAGATTACCAAAAAGGAGTAATCACACTCAAAGAATAAGTGATTATGATTCTCCATCTCATTGTGGCAAAAGAAGCAAGAGGAATTAATATCAATATTCCTTTTTAACAACAAATCAGCCGTTTTAAATTTTTTCATAATTGCCATCCAAGTATAAACTGAGAAACGAATAGCATGATCTTTAAACCAAATAAGATGTTAATTTAATAAAAATCTAATGAACAGATAAATGCTACTTCAATAAAAATCTAAACGCAAATAATTTTTTAGGCTTTGTTGCATACAAACGGCTTTAATGATATGACATCATCCAAACTGATATGTTCCACTCAAGTATAATATTGGTCAATCAGTTTTGATTGCAAAATTATGAAATTTACATACAGATTAAATATATTCAACTTTTATATTACATTAAAAGATCATTAAATTTATTTTTTTAAAATAAAATGTAGTATTTAATGAATATTTTTTTTATTATTTGATTGAGGTGATAAAATATTATATAAATAATATTAAATTTCAGAAATTAATATATAAAAAGAAAAGAATCGTCTCATATCAACTGATAAGACTGGCAATGCGCATTCGGGCCCGATATTTGGCCTAGACAGTCTAATTCAAAAGTTTATGGGCTCTCTGAGACCATTTTTGAAGCTAATTGGGATCTCTATAGCCACGATCGAGTCATTCTAAAATTTTGAACTGCGTCAAGAATTTCAGACTCTGCAAGTTTCAATGTCCGAAAATAAGGGAGCAACTGATATATCATCAAAATATTATCTTGATCGAGCACGAATCTCGAGGCAAAATCAAGTTGGAAATTTCCGAAATTAAATCAGAGACCAGCTGAACTCCGATTTCAGCATACTTATAGTTGAACCGAACGCCTTGAAAAGATGAACCCAACGACACCAAATTCGACTCAATCCGAGCCCAAATGAGTCCAAATCAAAGACCTGAAGCGCACTTGGAAGTTTCAAACCATTATTTGGATTACTAAACGGTTTCCAAACGTTACATGCTTATAGTCGAATCGAGCGGCTCGACTAGACGAATCCAATGAGCTGAAGATTGCCAAATTATGATATCATTAAGACATTCAAATGTCTAGTAAATGGTCCACGATCAAGGGGGTCGATATCAGCCGTCCATTCAAACCACTCCCAATTTTCCCTATATATTCTTACTATTTACTGTTGACCTCATTTTTGTATGAGGTCAGTAGGACCAATCCAGACCTTAGGATCATTCCAATCCTTAGGATTTAATCCTGACCCTAGGATTAGTCTAATCCTAGATCAATCCAGTTTCAAATCAATCCTGACCCCAGATCAATACAATTTAAGACAAATCTAGATCTTAGGATTCTCCTAGATCTATCTAGAGCTTAGGATTCTTCTAGATCCTAAGACTATTCTAGATCCCAGGCCTTAGGATTTCCAAATCCTAGGATTTTCCTAGAAATCAAACATTAGGATCTACTCTAGATCCTAAGATTCTTCTAGATCTTGAATCTTAGGATTCCTAGATCTTAGGATTCTTTTAGATCATAGGATTCTTCCAGACCCCAGATCCTAGGATGTCCCTAGGACTTTTAGATTCCAGGATCTTCCCAGACTCCAGTCCCTAGGATCTACACTAGACCTTAGGATTCCCTTAAGCTGATCTGGACCCTAGGACCTATTCTAAACCCTAGAATTCTTCTAGATCAATCTAAGCTTCAATTCAATCTAGAATTAATTCAAACCATATCATTCAAGCTCAAAATCCAATTCAAAACCAGATTTCCAGATTCAAATCCAAGGCTAAAGGTCTAAGTCCTGAAAGCCTTTTCCAGTTAATCTTTGAACATTTCAAACCCCTATCAAATGACCTCTGATTCAAGATCTGTCAGTTCCACACTGATGTGACATGTCTCTAGAGGTAACCCTCCAAATTTGAGCTCATTCTGAGATCTCTAACCCCAGAAACTGAATTGAAATCCAAAGGCTGTAAAACCTTCAAATATTTACAGTCTATGCCACTGGACCTACCACCCAGTGGGTTTTGACCCTGGAGTTTTCTCCAAAGCCTCCAATTACCTCCAGACCCTTGATTATGACCCATTGAGCATTAAACTGCATTTTGTTGGACTCAATTTGACCCCCAGTTGACCAGGGGTCAAAATGACCAAAATACCCCTATGGGGTGTGAATAGTCACTTTGGTCAAATGAGCTCCAAATCAAATGCAACTACCTCCAGCAAGTTTCAAATATCAAACCAAATCTGTTGAACCCAGAACCAGCCCCTGGGTCAACCTGGTTGACCAAGTCAACCTAGTTGACCTAGAAGGCCCCTTTAGGGTCAAAACAGGTCATTTTGACCAAATGACCTCCCCAGACCTTGGGACCACCTCCGTTGGTCTCCAAATATCATTTCAAATCTGTTGAACCTATTTCCAGCCCCTGGACCCACCTGGTTGACCAAGTCAACCAGGGTTGACCTAAAAGGCCCATTAAGGGCCCAAATAGGTCATTTTGACTAAATAACCTCTCCAAACCTTGAGACCACCACCAGTAGACTCAGAATGTCATTCTGAACTGGTTGAGCCCAATCCTTGACCCTGGGTCAACCTGGTTGACCAAGTCAACCCAGTTGACCCATTAAGCCCATTAAGGGCCCAAATAGGTGACTTGACCCAAATGACCTATTCAAACTCTTGAACCACTTCTACCAGACTTCAAATATTATTTGAAATTGATTCAGTCCAGATCCTGGCCCTGGGTCAACCTGGTTGACCAAGTCAAACCAGGTTGACCAGTTCAACCCTTAAGCTTTTACATTTTAAATCAAATTTTGATTGCATTCAAAACCATATTAAACTTCTTTGATCACATTCCCCAATGATTTGGATTTGACTGGACCCATTGACCCAGTCAACTGAGTCCAGCTCTAGTCAAAATTAACTCATTTGGATCAAATTAATGACTCTTAATGAATCAATTCATTCAAACTCTATCAAATTCCTAACTTCAATTTCATACATGATCTAAACTCATTTAAATACATCATAAGTCAAATGCTATGAATTTCGACTTAGTCAAACCTTTAAATATGGTTAAATCCCTCCCTAAACTCATCTAATCCATTCAAACTTCAAATACACAACATTAACCCTCTTCCAATTTATCCAATCAGCATTGAAGACTCCTCCATGCCACCTCATCAGTCAAGTTGACTGGTTGACTAGTCAACTCAGTCAACAAATGGCTTATTTGGCTCTAAATAGTTAAATCTCTATGTTTAAGCTAATGACATCCACTCTTGGATATCCCAGCAACCTTGATCTACTTCTGGAAGGTTCTTAAGGCTATTTTGATCTTTAGATTAGAGCTAAACCAGCATAGGTGGTCCCAAGGTCTATATGAGGCCAATAAGACCCCTCCACTTGGATGTCCTTGAGTTGTCCTTGCTCCCAACTTTTTAACCACTCCAGGGACAGGTGTCAATCATCTGAGGTTACTCCTAGTTAATCTTGGCCCTTCATTCATCCTTGGATGGATTGAATAGGGTAAAGGGCTAAAATGAGCTCTCATTCTAACCTAGCTCTCCTCTCTCCTTTTCTAGCCGTCCCAAACTTAATCTTCAACACCCTTGAGCTCCATTCTTCTGAGATATCCATTCTAACTTAAAACACACCGGCCAAAGCTTGCCAGCGAGTGGATTCCGGCGAACTAAGTGTGAATTTCCTCCAAGACGTATTCCATCTGATCCAGACGTTACCAGCTCGTGAAGTCTTCATCAAATATTAGCGTGGACAGTCCACAAGCTCAGATATTCAAACATTTCCCTGATCCAACGGTAAAATCTCTCAAAATCCCTAGATCTAGGTCACTGTTTTAGATTTAAAATGGCTTTTTATTAAGCGTTCTTAAAACGTTAAAAATAACTCCCCAGGATTTCTGTTCATCTGCATGATTCCAGTTTAAAATTTCAAGCATTTTGATCCATTGAGTCAAGAAAACGAGTCTTTTTTTTGTTTCTAGGGTTCAAGCTTCATTCTGCATGAGCTAGAACCAATTTGAACCGTTGATCCGCAAATCAACGGCTCAAATCCCGTTGTTCCGCAGTTATTTTAAAAAGCGGATCCTATTCTACGGCTGGTTTATCTGTTCGGCGTAATCTGGTCCGTAGATCAAACCCACGGGATCGATTTCTCACCGTCAGATCCTCCATAGCTAGTTTAAACTTGCGGGTTCTGATCTCCACCGTCGGATTGAATCCGCGCGGATCCAACGGCCACAGTCCTCAGTGACGTGGTTAAGTGATGAACTACGCGCTGACGCGTGGTTCATCCGGATACCGCCACGTGGGAGGTGCGCCGCCAGCTGAATTTGGTGGGTTTAATTTTTTTTTTTAACTCATTTTTAATTACAGAAAATGCTAAAATTAATTTAAAAATAATTTTAAACTCAAAATACATATATTCTATATAAAAATTCAGAATTTTAGAATCTCTAACTTAACAAAAGTAATAATAATAATATTTTGATATACCTTATATACTTTAATTAATTTTAAAATTTTTAATTATTATTTCATTGATATTATGTTAAATATTCTTAAATATTTAAAATCTTATTTCAAAAAAAAATATTCAGAGAATACTCTTTTAGAAACTATTTAAAATAAAATAAAAAAAATTATTTTAAAAGTATATTTTATATTTTTAAGTATTGTATCCTCTCTTTAATTGATTAAGATATAACTAGTTGATTAA
Source organism: Dendrobium chrysotoxum (assembly GCA_019925795.1). NCBI lineage: Eukaryota > Viridiplantae > Streptophyta > Magnoliopsida > Asparagales > Orchidaceae > Dendrobium > Dendrobium chrysotoxum. The sequence continues at coordinate 25,068,443 of CM034309.1, forward strand.
TATTTAATATAAGTTAAATTGAAATAATTTTAAAATTTTAAGAAAATTTATTCTTTTTAGAATAATTTTAAAACTCCAAAAAGGTTGAAATTTTAACTTAATCCACTTTAAGATTTATTTTTAAACATCAATTAATTTTAAATTAATTTAAATATATTAACTAACCTCAAATTTGAAATATTCAAATAAAATTCAAATTAATTTATAAAAATATAAATAATATCTTAAAATTTCTAGAATTTTAAATATTTTAATTTAAAATTAACTTTAAGAATTAAAACCTTAATTATTTCAAATAATTTGAATTATCTTAATATTTTCAATATTTATCTAATGCTATATCTAATATTATATTAAGTATTTTCAAGATATTAAAATTTATTTTTAAAGTTGAGTGGTGGATCTCTCATTCAAATTTTAAGTTTATTTTAATGATATTTTAAGTATTCTAATTTTAAAATCTATATTTAGATATAGGATTATATATATGGATATGCATTTTAAAGCATATTTTAAAAACTATATACATACTTAAATTCTTAAATTTTGAGAGATCCCTTGAAATTATAGACATAAATTAAGTGTGTTTGAACATGATTAGTGGGGAGTGATGATTAACCGATGAATAATTACTTTGCTAATTATTCATTGATTAATCCTTCATTTAATTAAGCTTTAAATTGATTTACATGTCTAGGGTGCACACACCACTTAGCTAGGGCTCTCCTAGATTTAGGGTTTGATTGTGTTTGCATGTATGCTTATCATGTTATGTCAAGGGTTAGTGACTTTGATTTGAACCCAATTAATCTAAGGACATCATTAAGGACAATAATTAAGGACTTTATTTAGAGAACTTAGATTATTTTCAATAATTAGGATTCAATTCCAATTGACTTGAAACTCTAACCATTTGAACTTAGTGACATCCTCAGCTCATAGAAAAATTCTCACTGAATTTTGAATTCATTAAGTCCATTAATTAACCTAATCAAACTTAAACCTTAATTAAGCCCTTAAACCTTCCAGAAAATATAATAAATTAAGTTTAAATCCAAAAATTACACATAATACCTCAAACTGACCAGAATTGAACCCTTAATCAATGAAAAATAAAAGCCCCTTGACTGGACTTCAAAACTAAGTTTAATTTAATTTCAATTGAAATTCAATATTTAATTAATTTAATTAATTAAAAATAATTAAAAATTCCAAAAATTTCTCAAACACTTGGAAATCACTCCTTAGGTCATTCCTGACCTTTGGAGTTGATTTCAAGGAGTTTGGAGATCATTTGGATTCAAACCACAAAAAGGGCTTTAATTAAACAATTTAAATAATTCATTAAATACTCAAAACTTCAAAAATTCATAACTAATTCAAATGAACTCCAAATTGAGCAAACTCAAAGGCATACAACTCATCTTAAGCTCTAATATTTATTAAAAATGTTAAGTTTCCAGAAAGCAACTAATTTTGGAAAAGTCAACTTTTGGTCAAACTTAGTTCAAATTCAAGTCAAAACTTCAAACTTTCATAATAAAATGTAGAAAAATCCAATTTCAGTGTACTTACTGTCTAACTGATCGTATTAAGGTCTAGTATTTTAATAAAATATTAACTTTCTAGAAAACATTTTAAATCAAAAAGTCAAATTTTGACCCTTTAATTAAATCATCCAGAAAATGTCAAAATTCAATAAATCATCCAAAATTCCATAAAACATTAATTTGAACTTAAGATCAGCAACCAACTAATTCTAATTAAAATTAACCAACCTTTAAACCTTAATCAAACTCAAATCATTTAATTATATCGGGTACCACTAGGTAACCCAGGCCTACGAGGCTATTAAATTAGCCCCAAGGAAGGTGAAATAAACTTCACGGCCTCGGTGTGAAACAAAGGTGATATCCAACAAACAATTAAAATCAAAGTTAAAATCAATTTCAAGTCATTAATATTTAAATTCAAATTAAATATTCCCTTAAGCCTTCAACCAACTTGAACCTCAAACAACTTCAATCAAATCATCCTATTTAGGACATATCAAAGCCACACAGCCTACCTCACACACTTTAGATGGTTTGCTAGGACAACCAACTCTAGTCTTAGGCTAGGCCGGTGTTTACTTTCTGCTGTGTGCCGGATTTTCGAGCTTTTACTGCATGCTGTTTGCTAGTATTAGAATTGATGTGATTGTTTATTTATTTAATGCACTCTGTGATGTGGTTGATTGTACGATTAGATCTACCCCTAGGCTAGGAACGATTTGTACTAATTCAATCTTATGCAGGTGGCCATGCTCATACAGGGCATAAATTAAAGGGGGCAAAAATCATGATTATTAAATTGCACAGGTGCTAAGCATGCTTAAGTCCCCCTTTAAATCAAAAAGAGCATGGCCAAGTGTGGCTGGTTTGAGCATTTAAATTTTAAATATATTAACTGCTTGGGATGTCAAATATAAACTGCTTATTATTAGGATAACCTTGCAGGTTGTTGAGTCTAGAGTTTTAATTTTCGTTAATGTAATTTGATTTGATTTTGAGTTGTATTATTTAAAGTACTTTGAGATTGAGATATTTAAAATCCAATTTGGAATCCAAAGAGGAAGGAACATCCCTTAGGGGAGAGTTCCTATCCATTTGGAGATCCAAATTAGGATGAAGTTCAAGTATCCAAAGAGAAAAGATAACACCCCTATTCAGGGGGAGTTTCTTTTCATTTGGATACCCAGACCCGACGATTCAAGGAGTTTTAAGGAGACGAAGAAGTGAAGAACGAGAAGAATCTCAAATCTCAAAGTCACTTGAGTCTTAGGAGTAGAATCCGGGTTGTAGTCAGTGGTACCCGGCCACTTTACTTTATTGCAGACCCTGGGTTGTATTATTAAGGGCACTTGCTCATGGACTTTCATTTTGAATATTTATTTAATTGATTTAATTATTTAATTGATTTGATTGATGTATTGATTGCGATTAAGGACCCGCATGCTTTTAGTAGTTTATTTGGCGCTATTGCATGTCGATTTTGATTTAGCCTGGAACCCGATCAGAGGCTCGTGAGGGTACGGTCATCAACCTTTTCTACTTAAACAAAATTAAAATATTTAAGCTCAGATAGAAACTCTAACGCTCTTAAGAAGTAAGCCCGGACTCGCCGGGAGTTTTTCATGCATACATCTTGACTTTTCTCATCCTTGTTAGGCACCTCCCCGCCTGCGGGTTCTGGCAGACCACCTGACCTATTAGGGTGCAGTTCTGTCCAAGGGGATGTTGTGCAATCTTTAGGATAAAACCTATTTTTAAGCCTATTTTAAAACTGCTTCATATTGATTTAAGCATTTCATCGAGTCAACTAGCATGCATTGCATTAGATACAAATTAAAAATCGAGTCTAAATCTTAATTGCATTTTATTTAGACATTTAACCCAACATATGTTAAGGGGTCAATTAGGATCTGCTCTAGATGTCGACCCCAATTCTTTAAACCAATCTTAATCAATGTCCTTAACCACTCTACATTTAAAGACTCTGACTCATAGTTTTAAAAGCGTTTAGGTGGTTTAGCTAGCTCCCCAACCCAGGCCGGGGTAAGTCCAGATTGCATTGCGTTAGCTAGGTCCTGGGTCACTGATTTTCAGTACCCAATTTTAGACTTAGGTTCTGAGGCATATCTTCAATCCTAAGACCTCAATCTTCCGGGAATCTAATTCCCACTTTCTAATAAAATTGATCATTCAAATTAAAAATTTCTTTCAATCAAATTCAAGCCCAACACTTAGGATAGTTGAGGTGTTTCTGAAGTAATTCAGAATCTCAAAACACCACCTACCCTTCTTCCTTTGACTCCAGAAATAACTGTTCAATCTTGAACCATTCCCTGTTGAAAATCCCAGTCCTTAACCTCCTTTGATATCAATCTTTGAATTCTTAAATAAAATTCGTATCGCTATTTTAATCGAGAGTATTCGTAGGAAATTTTCTGGTTTCCTACGATGTAATTAACTACGAGGGCTTGCGCTCGTAGGGGATTTAGAAACCCAGACCTGATTTTAAAATCAAGTTTTCAAAACCTCTAATTAATTATCTTTGGGAAATTCAAAAGACAACGATCATTAGCGTCATTTTCAAATGATCGATTATAGATGATATCTTCTTTCCTTGGAAAGATATATCGTACTATTATCGTGATCTTGATTATGAAATTAATGATCTTCTCACTAGATTATTATAGTTAAACATTGGATTTAACATCATTTTGATTCTTAGGGATCATATGTTGTTTCTCCTTGAGTTTGACTACGACAATCAGATAAATTCAAAGATTTGTAATCTGAACCTATTAGGGAACGATATGTTCACTTTTCGAGGTGATATATCATTCATAATAAGTGTTCAATTATAAAATTTAAATTCCAGAAATTAAATATTTCCCAAAGAAAATTAAACAATTTTCAAAACTATATTTTTTTAATCAAACAAAAAAATGGCGACTCCGCTGGGGACAATCTCTCTCTCCATCTTTAATAGCGATACAAATTTTATTGTATCGGTAGTTTTGACTACCCTTCTTCCGTTGGTCCCTCTACCCATTTCTCCCTTGGGTGAGTGTAGCCAACTCAATTAAGACATGTGAAAAGAGAGGTGAGTGTAGGAAATCTCTCTCAAAGTCTGGCTTTGACATTTTGCCTCCGAGTTCATTGGTAGAGCGAAAGAGTCAAGCTGAGCTTGTCAAAATCTTTTTGCATATTTTGCAAACTCGCATGCGAATAAATCATAGCGTGCTAAGTTTCACAATTTACAGGAGATTTCTTTAACTTCAAAATCATAATTTCAGTTGTCTAGCAAAATTTCATTGCCTTCAAATCTCAATCGATTCCTATATCTTATCATTACATATAGAATTGTAATTCCTATAATTCAATATGTGTGATAGGATGTAGATTCCTCTTCCAAATTTTAATCCAAAGTTTGAAATTTTCTGGTTAATCTAACCTTCGACATTTCAATCCCGAATCACTAGTCGGAATGAAAGAGTCGGGTTAGCTTATTGCATTCCCCCTGTTTTTGTAAACCGTTATGTTGAACATATGTTCAACACTTCGAGTTTCAAAAATAAGGGGAGATGCCGCCGGATTTTCAAAAAATTTTCAAATTCCTTTTCAAAGTCAATCAAGTTCAAACTGCATTGCTATATATTTTTCTATAACAATCGTTGTAGCTTAATATATGCAATATTTATTCAAATTTATTCGGATAGATCAATCTTTGACATTTCATTTTAAATCGTTCTCTTGAAATGTAAAGAGTCAAGTGATTCTCCATAGCTTTCTCTAACATTTGCAAACCGTCGAGTTGAATGCAAATTCAACACGTCGAGTTTCAAAATAAGGGGGGGTGCTGCCGGAAATTCAAATTTTTAGAAAATATCCGTTCAATTCTCTTCAAGTTTTAATCATCACGTGTCGAATGTTCTTCTACAATACTTCTTGTAGATGAACATCGATAATTCAAATTCATCATTGATTTTCAATGTCTTTCAAATTTTTGAACTCTGACATTTTATCTTTGATAAGATATAAAGAGTCGAGTTCCTTCCTGTAAAATCTTCCCCAATGTTTGTAAACTGTCTTGTTGAATGTAAATTCAACACCTCGAGTTTCAAAAAATAAGGGGAGATGCTGCCGGATTTTTGAGTCGTTCAAATTCCCTTTCAATTCAAAATCAATTTTCACTGTCACATGTACTACTACAACATTCTCTTGTAGTATAACATGTACTATTTCCAGATCCAAATTTAATCATCTAGTCTTTTCATCAAGTCAAACCTCTGACATCTTATCCCTAGCCTGATCAGTGGGATATGAGAGTCGAGTCAAAACTCCTTGACTTTCTTTGATATTTTGTTAACTATTAAGTTGAAATCAAATCCGACTTATTGGTTCCAAATAGTCAAAGAAAATCTTTCAACCTCCAAAATTTCAAACCCTCGTCAAATCCTTTCAAATCAAATCCAGACCATTGTCGTTATACGTTCTATACAACATTCTCTTGTAGTTGAACATATACAACAAAAATTCAAATTTTCTTCAAGTCAAAATTGATATCTATACTTTATCACTATATATCGGATTATAGTTCCCTTTATGTGATAAAATATAGAAAATTTCTTGTCAAAATTCAATTTCAAAAGTTTGATTCAAATCTTCTCTTTCAAATTTCAGACAATCAAATCTTCTACAATGGCTGGGAAACTTCTGTTCTCTGTTGACCGAGACCTCCAAGTCGAAGAGTTAATTCATAGCAGTGCGATTCAGTTTGGGATGGGTTTCAAGACTCTGAAACTGTCTGTTAATGGTGGAACAATCATCAATCTCGCTGCTGAGGGCGAGAATGGTCCAGTAGTGGAACTAGCTGTGGGAGCTACGAGTGACCTTCCCCCAGTGTTGGAACTGGCAGCAGGTGCTACCCTTACACCTTCTGCACCCTCAGTCCAGAGTGAGGACAAGAAAATTGAAGTAAAGTCTACTGTTGAAAAAGGATCTTCTAGTTCTGCAGCACTGTTTGGCACTAAGAGTGCTAGGAAGAACTACTTGAGAAGGATAAGGAAGAAAATTACTAAGTCAAGGAAGATAGCTGAACATAAAGCCTTGAGTTTAGTTGAGCCTGAGGCTGCTGAGGAGCTGCCTATCCCTGCCTCTTCTCCACTCCTGAAAGGGAGTCGTTTTCACCCCCTCGCAGCTGCTGCAGGGGAGGAGAGAGTCACACGGATTGCTAGCTCTCCACCTAGCCCAGTCGACTACACTGTTAAGAGAACCACCAGGGAGAAGAACACTTTGAGAACTAGGATGTTAAGGAACATCATTCACACCTGTGCTGCTGAGACAGGTCAGACCAAAGAACAATATGTGAGACACCTGAAGGGGGTGATTTCACATAAGCTTGAGAAAGAAGTTCTGAAAGAAGAAAAATCTGAAGCAAGAAACCTGACTCCTCAGCCAGTGAGGAGAAACAAAAAGTTCGTTAAACAACCAGTTGCCTCAGTGTTAGTAGATGGATATCATTGGGTACCTCGTCTCCCAACTGCCAAAACTGAGGAGATAGTTTTAACTGGGTCTGGTAGGAGTCACCCTCTCAGTGGTAGACCTCCAGTTCCCCCTTCAAGACTCTCAAAGTTGGCCCCTGTGATAGCCAAATCAAAAGAGATCGTCAAAGATTTACCACCAGTTGATGTTAAGGGCAAGAGGCCCATACCTTTGGATGAACCTTATGTGCCAATGAAGATAAGCAGAAATGTTGGGATTCAGATTAGAGAAACACCAGTTAAGACACCAGTTCAGTCATCAGCTCAGTTACCAGTCCAGTCACCTGTTAAGGTCCCCCGACTCTTTATTCAGGGATGTGAGGATTCTCCTCGGATTGATGTTGGAGTTCCTACAAGTCAAACTCCTTCGTCACCTGTTAAGTTAGATATCCCTCACCCTATTGAGGATGTCACCCTCACGACTACCGACCCCGGGACAGTCGGAGGGGAGGGGACAGAACTTGAGGATGATCAAGAAATGTTGGATCAGTTAGTGGCAGAACCTACTGCTGATGACTTGAAAATTCAAGAGGTCCTCACCCAGTTCGGAGATGAGGAATTTGAAGAGATGATTAACTATAAAGGGTATCTACCAATCGATCTCGAGTCAATTGAGGGTAGACCGGTCGATGAGGTGGTACAAGAAATAAGGGACATACTCAAAAACAAGGCAATTGAAGCCTTTGATCCAGAAGCAGATGATCTGATGGAAGAAGATTCAGCTGGGAACATTTGTATGGTTGAGACCAGAGCATCAAATAAAGATGCTGAGCCTTCAAGACACCGATCTGGTAAAGAAGAAGCCTCTGCAGCAGTAGATTCAGACTCTGATGGATCAATTAAATTGAATGAGAAAGATGAATACATCAAGAGTCTGGAGAGCAAAATTGAACAGATGATGCTCAGAATGGAACAGATGCAAAATCAGATGATCAAGGCACAGCAATCTCAATCCGAGCAGTTGCAACCTACAACACACACAGTGGGTGAGCACAGCAGGAAAACAGAATCAAGTCCTAGAACTCCAGAGGTTGCTTCCCCAACCTCTCCAGCCGACAAAGATATCTGCCAGATGATTGAAACCCAGGTAAGGGAGGCCTTAGCCCATTCTCAAGGGACTGTATCTATTCCAAAGGGTAGACCCTACCCTGAAGAATATGATTCAGTTTCTTATCCTAAAGGCTTTGTGTCACCTTCATTCAAAGTTTTTAGTGGTTTAGAAAATCCAAGACAGCACCTGGCCCACTTCCGAGTGAGTTGTTGCAACGCAGGAGGGTCAGATGCTCTACTCTTTCGCCAGTTTGTGAGTAGTCTATCCGGTATTGCTTTTGAGTGGTACGCAGATTTACCTAATGGTTCAGTGAAAACATTCACAGAGCTCGAGAGTCTATTCTTAAAGAGATTCTCAGGAGCTCAGCAGCGTGTAACCGTTGGTGATCTCGTCATCGAAAAACAAAAACCGGGAGAGTCTTTGGTTGAGTACATCTTGAGATGGCGAAATCTCTCGATGAAGTGTGAACCCCAGTTGCAAGAGCAACATGCAGTGGAGATTCTTTTAAAGAACATCCACGGGCCTATTGCTTTTCTCCTGAAGGGTTTCACTATCAAAACCTTCGAAAAACTTTTGAATAAGGCTAGTAATCTACAGGAAGAGGCTTCTAAAATGCCATTCCTGAAGGATTCTACCGAGGAAAAGAAAGCTAGCAAACCATTAAAATCCTTTGAAAAGAGAACAGCAATGGTTTCAGCTGTTGATAAGGGGAAGAAACCAATGAATGTTCAGTCCGGTAATTCTCCAACACAACAAATTCAAAAATCTCTACCTTTTCAGGTAACTTCTCAACCTACAAGAGATTCTCACCCTATTTCTTTTAAAGAGAGATTGGCTCGTACATATCCATTTAAAAGGGAGTCAGTGAGAAAGATCTTTAAAAGTCTTCAGAAGAAGCCAGATTTTCGATTGCCGGAGGCCAAGAAGCCGGAAGAGGCAAATAAGAAGGATGATCCAACTTTTTGTCCCTACCATCGCATGTTAGGCCACACAATCGAAGACTGCATCGTCTTCAAAGATTGGCTAGAAAAGAACTTCCGTCAAGGTAATATTATAATTCCAAAGGAATACCTGGTCGATCCGGATCAGGGGTCTGTCAAATCTATCTCAGGTATGAATTCTAACTCTTCTTTGTCCATTGAAGATGGTTGGGATATAGCACTATCCCGGGCATTTAAAAAGTCGATTAATAAATCTTTTCGTCTTTCTCAACAGTTACCGACGAGAGCCCGGGACCCGATCTGGGAGGTTGACCTCGAGGCTTCGTAGGAGGACGTTGGGACAGTTTCCTCTCCAGTAGTCTTAGGAACTACTGTACTGAATAAAAATGAAAAGAGTGAACTTTCTGTAGAGAGAAAATTTGTTGATGAGAGATCTGTACAAGTGGTTGATGGTGGCTCAAAACCTCTGTCACCACTAAAATTATCTGACTTTTACTTTGCCCCATCAAAGGCAAAGGGTCGAAAATTAAATAAAAAGTCTGATCCTTCTGCCCATATTTTGATGATTAATGTTGAGAATCAAGATGTTAATGACTCTTCTGTTGAAAATAATCAAGAACAAGTTGAGATCAATCAAGAAATTCAAACACTCAACTCTCCAGATTTGACTCTTCAAGAGAGAAACGAATCTGATGTCTTATCAGATAGTGAAACCCCTGAAATTAACTTTCAAGGGAGTCCTGTCGTGATAGACTTTTTAGATTCAGACTCTCACTCAGATAACGACAATCAATCACCTAAGGAGAGCGTAGACTCCCCTGTAGTTTGTTCTTCCGATGAAGTCGTACAAGTACAACTACGTGGTGGGAAGGTCTTACCCCCTAGGCTACCTCCTCAGGATAAAGGAAAACAAGTTGTTTCTGATGATCCAATTCAAATCCCCGCTCAACAATCAACTCCAATTCTTTCAAATCCACCGGGTCCCAACGTTAATGTTCCAAGTGTTGATTACAATGTCTTAGCTCACCTTAGAAAGTTGCCCGCCAAATTGAGCATTTATGATGCCCTTGTCCTTTCAAAAGAGATGAGGGAGACTCTAATTAAAGCACTTCTCGACCCAGAGATTTGCTTAGCTCAATTAGCCTCAACTTCCGAGGAAGAAGCTTTGTACTTTAAGGAAATCCCTGGGGTTACCTTCTCTGACGAAGATTTACTCCTTGGAACTGCCGACCATAATCGTCCACTTTACATCACAGTAAATGTGGGCAAGTTTAAGTTATCAAGAGTTCTAGTTGACCCGGGTGCATCGGTCAACGTGATGAACATAAAGACTCTCGCATACCTTAGAATTGATACTAGCAAGCTCTCAATTGATAAGTTAGTGCTTCGTGGGTTCAATGAGAAGGGCGAGAAGGCTTTAGGTTCAGTTACCCTTCTTCTAGAGATAGGAGAATTGAAAACTGAAGCGAAATTTCATATAATTGATTCGGCAACGTCCTTTAACGCGCTCCTAGGAAGGCCCTGGATCCATGAGTATAGGATGGTTCCTTCTACCCTGCATCAATGTATCAAGTACCAACGAGATGGCATTGAGTTTGAAATTAAGGGTGATCTGCAACCATTCTCTATTCACGAGATCGGGATCTACGAGGATGCAGCGTACTACGTACCTAAAGGGTCCACTACTTGTTCTAAAGTAGAGATCAACGTCAAGGAGGAAAAGGCAGAAAATCAAAGTTCAAAAGCAATTCAAAGATTGAGAAAAGAAAAAGTCAAAAATCAAAAGAGACAAAACTCAAGTAGTGAAGACGACGTCGAGCGTGTGATCTTCAGGCCTCCAAACATTGTACCTCAAAGAGGTGGGAGGATGGCCCAAAGAGCACGCGGTCGAGGTCGCCCTTCAATTGAAAAAAGAAATTCCCCGATCTACGTCGAACTTGAAACAAGTTCTGATGAAGATTCAAGAAAAAGGGGTGCCAGATTTGCTTTTGACTATACAAAAATCAATCCTCCTCCGAAGTTTGATCTCACTTTAGAATCGAATAGCGACCAGGAGGATACAAAATTAAACATTCAAAATGACGAGCCTGAATTGAGTTTATATGAAAAGCTTAATAGAACGGTTGAATCCTTAACCTTAACCCCACTGTCTGCTGACAGGGTCTCAGGGTTAGTAATTAAGGATGCTCCGAACTTAGATGGAGAAGTAAGGAAAGCCAAGAAGTTCTTCCCTGGCTCTTCCTCTTCAAGGAATGAAGATGATGTAATCCTTGAAGAGGCAAATTTTAATGAATTAATGGAATTACCTTTTGGCTACTTTCCTGCTGGTGTTAAGTCTCTTATTTCTAAAGGTTTTGCTCCGAGTCAATGGACTAAGGGTCAGGCTAGATACCACGAAAGTCTTTGGAATTCAAAATTTAATAAATATTGGACCAGTGGTATCGGCTTTAGTACCGTTAGATCATTTGACGATGACGAATTTTGTCTAATGATAACTAGTCGTCATGAATTTAAAAATGTCCCTACTGAAGTCATTGATTCGTTCGATGGACTTTGTTTGGAGACTTTTGATGATTCTGACGAACTTCAGGTTCGGGATGCACCCCCCGAATTCGAAGAAGAAATTAAATCAACAGTCGATGAGCTTAAAGAAATCAACCTTGGAACAGAGGATGACCCTCGCCCCACTTTCATAAGTTCTTTGTTGAGTGAGAATGAGTCTAAGGATCTAATTCAACTTCTATCCGAGTTTAAAGATTGCTTCGCCTGGACATACGACGAAATGCCGAAATTGTCCGCTGACGTAGCAGTCCATAAACTTGGAATCCGGCATGATGCCATTCCTGTCAAGCAAGCTCCACGACGCATGCGTCTGGAGATCGAATAACAAGTCGTTTCTGAAGTCAAGAAGTTGGCAGAGGCTGGATTTATTCGAGAAGAACAATATCCTTCTTGGGTAGCCAGCGTCGTGCCAGTTCGAAAGAAAAATGGTCAAATTCGAGTCTGTGTTGACTATAGAGACCTGAATAAAGCATGTCCTAAGGATGAATTTCCTTTGCCAATCCCAGAACTCATGGTAGACATTGCCTCCTCGCACGTTGTTTTCTCCTTTATGGATGGCTCGTCTGGTTATAATCAAATCAAGATGGCCCCAGAAGATGAGAGAAACACTGCATTCAGAAGTCCTATAGGGATCTTTTGTTATAAAGTGATGCCCTTTGGCCTTAAAAATGCTGGTGCAACCTACCAACGGGCCATGACTCATATCTTTGATGACTTAATACATAATCAAGTCGAATGTTACATCGACGATTTAGTTGTCAAGAGTAGAGTGAAAGAGGCTCATCTTTATGATTTAAGAACTATTTTCGAGCGGTTGCGCCGCTACGACCTTAAAATGAATCCCTTGAAGTGCGCTTTCGGCGTCACGTCAGGGAAGTTCTTAGGTTTCGTAGTCAGGCACCGTGGAATCGAAATCGATCCTGCCAAAATTGAAGCTATCTTAAATATGCCGCCTCCTAAGAGTCTCACTCAACTGAGATCTCTCCAGGGCAGGCTGGCGTATATAAGAAGATTCATTTCTAATCTTTCTGGAAGATGTCAACCATTCTCTGTCCTAGCTAAAAAGGACGCCAAGTTCATTTGGGACGAGAAATGTCAAAATGCTTTCGAAAATATCAAACAATACCTGACAAATCCGCCAGTTTTGGCAGCCCCCATTCCGGGAAGACCTTTAATCCTTTACACTGCAGCCCTTGACGAATCTCTTGGGGCTCTTCTAGCTCAAATCAATGATGATGGGAAAGAGAATGCCCTCTACTACCTGAGTCGGAGATTACTTCCAACGGAAATTCGATACCCTGCAATTGAGAAACATTGCCTAGCCTTAGTCTTTGCAGCACAAAAACTAAGACATTACATGCTTTCTCATCAGGTCAGTCTGATTTCCAGTGTCAACCCCCTACAATATCTTATGACCCGGCCCACGTTGTCAGGACGTCTGGCTCGTTGGTCTATGATATTGTTACAATTTGAAATCACTTTCATTCCCCTGCGTGCTGTGAAAGGGCAGGCCGTCGCCGACTTCCTTGCGGCACACCCGCTACCGGCGGAATCTCCTCTAAATGATGATTTACCCGACGAGCAAATCATGAGTTTCGAGGAATCCAATGTTCAAACTTGGGAAATATATTTTGATGGTGCAGCATCCTCTCAAAGGGGCAAAACACCTCAATCTACTATTCCTGGGAAAGCCGGAGTCGGTCTGGTTTTCATAACACCGGATAAGGGAATGATGCACTTTTCCTACCATTTATCAGAACCTTGTACGAACAACGAAGCTGAGTACGAAGCTTTGATAACTGGTCTGGAACTTGCAATCCTAATGGAGATTAAAGAGATTAAGATCTATGGTGACTCTCAACTGGTGATCAACCAAGTTGCAGGGACCTATAAAGTTTTGAATCCTAAACTCCTGAAATATCATCAATACACAATGCACCTACTAGAGAAAATTCCCATTGTAACTATGTATAGGGTTCCTCGTGGAAGCAATTCCTCGGCAGATGCCCTAGCAAAGCTTGCAAAGGAATTTGCTTGCCCAGAAGAAGATTTCATCCCTATAGAAGTTCAGGGTCGTCAAGTCCTGTCCCCTGTAGACATGGAATACCTCAACAATCAATCTTCCCAGGTCCTCTCTACATCTTCAGCAGTCGATGAAGAACAAGATTGGAGACAACCAATAATCAAATATTTGCAAGAAGGCAAGCTTCCCCACGACAGGTCTCTTGCCAATCAAATTAAGAAACGTGCCCTATCATATGCACTAGTCAACGATACGTTGTACCGACGATCGTTCGATCAGATGTGGCTCCGTTGTTTAGACAAACGAGAGGCCCTGAAGATCGTTAACGAAGTCCATGCTGGACTGTGCGGTGCTCATCAATCGGGTCCTAAGATGAAAATGAAAATCAAAAGACTTAGTTACTATTGGCCTACGATGATTGACGATTGCATGAAAATTGCAAAATATTGTCATCAATGCCAAGTTCATGGTGTGGTTTTACATCAGCCGCCTAATGTGTTGCATCCTACGATAGCCTCATGGCCCTTCGAAAGTTGGGGAACGGATATCGTCGGGCCAATTGACCCTCCTTCTTCAAGGGGTCATCGCTTCATTTTAGCAGCGACTGATTACTTTTCAAAGTGGGCAGAAGCAGTACCACTAAGAAATGTAACATCACATCATGTAATGAAATTCTTTCGTGACCATATCGTATATCGATTCGGCGTGCCTCGCAGAATCATATCCGATAATGGGTCCGCTTTTAAGTCTACAAAAATCAATAACTTTGCAAGTCGCCACGGTATTGATTGGAGATACTCAACAATCTATTACCCACGGGCTAATGGATTGGCTGAGGCCTTCAACAAAACCCTGGTACAAATCATCAAAAAGACCCTGGATGACAATAAACGTCAGTGGGATGAGAGGTTGGTGGAAGCTTTGTGGGCCTACAGGACCACATATAGAACCCCGACCCAATCCACACCGTTCGCACTAGTGTATGGGTCCGAGGCCGTACTCCCTCTGGAAATTCAAATCCCTTCACTCAGAACTGCAGTCCAGAATCAGATCACAACAGAACAGAATGCACAACTTCGACTTGAAGAACTTGAGGGTCTTGAAGAACGTCGTCTCCAAGCCCAGCAAAATCTAGAACTTTATAAAGCCAGAATGGTTCAAGCTCATGATAAGTTAGTGCGACCTAGAACCTTCCGAGTAGGCGACTTGGTCTTGGTTCTTCGGAGGCCTATCTTAGCCCACCAAAAGCTCGGTGGAAAGTTTGAACCAACCTGGGAAGGACCCTTCGTAGTGGAAACAGTTTACGAAGGAGGCTCGTATCAGCTAGTGGATTGTAAAGGAAATCACCCAATGCTTCCTGTAAACGGGCGATTCCTGAAAAAATACTATGCTTGATGTAGCTCGAATATTGAATCAATAAAATCTTCAAATTTTGAATCTATTCAGCTCAATTTTGTCCAAGTTTTTCAAAACCCAGAATCAAAATTCAAAATTCAAAATCAAATTCAACATCAATTAAAATCAAATTTCAAATTCAAAATTTTCAAACTCAAAACCAATTCGAGTCAAATTCAAAACTCATCACAGTTTTAAAACCCTTCAAATTCAAAATCAATTCAAATCAAATTTCAAATCAAAACATCTTCAAATTCAAAACTCAATCAATTCAAATTCAAAAATCATTCAATTTTTAAGTTCCAAAATCCAGATCCGATCTTCTATGTGAAGCAAGTTTCCTTCGCATATGATCATTCCAGATTCGATCCTCTGTATGAAGCAAGTTTCCTTCATATATGATCATTCCAAATCTGATCCTCTATATAGAGCAAGTTTCCTCTATATACGATCAATCCAGACCCGATCCTCTGTATAGAGCAAGTTTCCTCTATACACGATCATCCCAGACTCGATTTTCTGTATAGAGCAAGTTTCCTCTATACACGATCATCTAGACTCGATCCTCTATGTGAAGCAAGTTTCCTTCACATATGATCATTCCTGACCCGATCCTCTGTATAGAGCAAGTTTCCTCTATACACGATCATTCCAGACTCGATCTTCTGTGTGAAGCAAGTTTCCTTCACACATGATCATTCCAGACCTGATCCTCTATATAGAGCAAGTTTCCTCTGTATATGATCATTCCAGACTCGATCCTCTATGTGGAGCAAGTTTCCTTCACATATGATCATTCCAATTGAGATCCTCTATACAGAGCAAGTTTCCTCTGTATACGATCAATCCAGACCCGATCCTCTGTATAGAGCAAGTTTCCTCTGTATACGATCAATCCAGACCCGATCCTCTGTATAGAGCAAGTTTCCTCTATATACGATCATCCTGACCCGATCCTCTGTATAGAGCAAGTTTCCTCTATACATGATCATCCAAACTCGATCCTCTGTGTAAAGCAAGCTTCCTTTACATACGATCACTCCAGATCCGATTCTGTGCGAAGCAAGGCTTCCTTCTCACAGGATCATCCAGTTCTCTTTTCTCTAAGGACAGATGTGAGTCATCGTGCTTTCTTTCCTTAGGATTAGATCTACTAGTGATGGATAACGCCCTCTGCGGCACCATCCTAGTTTCAAAATTCAAAACTTCAAGCCTGATCTCCTATAGGGAGCAATACTATTTTCCTATGAGATCATCCAGTTCTCATTTCCTTAGAGTAAGTATTCTCCTTCTCTTAGGATTTGATTCCCCAGTGATGGAATAAGTCCCTTGTGGCCCCGTCTTGGATTCAATTTCAACTCCAAAATCAAACTCTCTTCTCCTCAGGGTTAGGCTTTCCTCCTTCCTTTAGGATTAGACTCCCCAATGATGGAATAAGTCCTCTATGGCACCGTCCTGGGTTCAATCTCAAAATCTAGTTCTCTCTTCCTTAGGGTAGATTCTTCTTCCTTCCCTTGGGATTAGACTTCCTAGTGATGGAGTAAGTCCTCTATGGCACCGTCCTGGAATCAATCTCAATCAAGCTTTCTTTTCTTTAGGGCTAGATTCTTCCTTCCCTTAGGATTAGATCTACTAGTGGCAGAGTACGCCCTTCGTGGCACTGCCCTAGAATTAAAATTCAAACTTGATCCTCTGAAGTTAGGAATTCTTCCTTTCTATACGATCATCCAGACTTCCTTCTCCTTTAGGGATGGATTCTTCCTTTCCCTTAGGACCAGACCCACTAGTGGTAGAGTACGCTGCCTCAGCACTACCTTAGCATCATTTCAAATTCAAACTTCTAAGTCTAGGATTTCTTTCCCTTAGATTCTTTTCAAATTCAATCTTCTTAGGGTAAGGTTTTCTTTTCCCTTAGAATCAAATCCGAATTCAATCCTTTATAGTTAGGAGTTCTTCCTTCCTATAGGATCACCCAGGTTCCTCTACCCTTAAGGTTAGGATTCTCCTACCTTCAGGACCAAACCCACTAATGGTAAAATATGCTTTTTCTAGCACTACCCTAGTATCTACTCAAACTCTGATTCCCCAGGGATAAATTTATTTTTCCCTTAGGATCAAAACTCCAGACTTGACCTTTCTATTCGGTCAACACCAATATGTGCAATAGAACTACATTCTATTACACATATTGGGGGTCCATTTGTTGACCTCATTTTTGTATGAGGTCAGTAGGACCAATCCAGACCTTAGGATCATTCCAATCCTTAGGATTTAATCCTGACCCTAGGATTAGTCTAATCCTAGATCAATCCAGTTTCAAATCAATCCTGACCCCAGATCAATACAATTTAAGACAAATCTAGATCCTAGGATTCTCCTAGATCTATCTAGAGCTTAGGATTCTTCTAGATCCTAAGACTATTCTAGATCCCAGGCCTTAGGATTTCCAAATCCTAGGATTTTCCTAGAAATCAAACATTAGGATCTACTCTAGATCCTAAGATTCTTCTAGATCTTGAATCTTAGGATTCCTAGATCTTAGGATTCTTTTAGATCATAGGATTCTTCCAGACCCCAGATCCTAGGATGTCCCTAGGACTTTTAGATTCCAGGATCTTCCCAGACTCCAGTCCCTAGGATCTACACTAGACCTTAGGATTCCCTTAAGCTGATCTGGACCCTAGGACCTATTCTAAACCCTAGAATTCTTCTAGATCAATCTAAGCTTCAATTCAATCTAGAATTAATTCAAACCATATCATTCAAGCTCAAAATCCAATTCAAAACCAGATTTCCAGATTCAAATCCAAGGCTAAAGGTCTAAGTCCTGAAAGCCTTTTCCAGTTAATCTTTGAACATTTCAAACCCCTATCAAATGACCTCTGATTCAAGATCTGTCAGTTCCACACTGATGTGACATGTCTCTAGAGGTAACCCTCCAAATTTGAGCTCATTCTGAGATCTCTAACCCCAGAAACTGAATTGAAATCCAAAGGCTGTAAAACCTTCAAATATTTACAGTCTATGCCACTGGACCTACCACCCAGTGGGTTTTGACCCTGGAGTTTTCTCCAAAGCCTCCAATTACCTCCAGACCCTTGATTATGACCCATTGAGCATTAAACTGCATTTTGTTGGACTCAATTTGACCCCCAGTTGACCAGGGGTCAAAATGACCAAAATACCCCTATGGGGTATGAATAGTCACTTTGGTCAAATGAGCTCCAAATCAAATGCAACTACCTCCAGCAAGTTTCAAATATCAAACCAAATCTGTTGAACCCAGAACCAGCCCCTGGGTCAACCTGGTTGACCAAGTCAACCTAGTTGACCTAGAAGGCCCCTTTAGGGTCAAAACAGGTCATTTTGACCAAATGACCTCCCCAGACCTTGGGACCACCTCCGTTGGTCTCCAAATATCATTTCAAATCTGTTGAACCCATTTCCAGCCCCTGGACCCACCTGGTTGACCAAGTCAACCAGGGTTGACCTAAAAGGCCCATTAAGGGCCCAAATAGGTCATTTTGACTAAATAACCTCTCCAAACCTTGAGACCACCACCAGTAGACTCAGAATGTCATTCTGAACTGGTTGAGCCCAATCCTTGACCCTGGGTCAACCTGGTTGACCAAGTCAACCCAGTTGACCCATTAAGCCCATTAAGGGCCCAAATAGGTGACTTGACCCAAATGACCTATTCAAACTCTTGAACCACTTCTACCAGACTTCAAATATTATTTGAAATTGATTCAGTCCAGATCCTGGCCCTGGGTCAACCTGGTTGACCAAGTCAAACCAGGTTGACCAGTTCAACCCTTAAGCTTTTACATTTTAAATCAAATTTTGATTGCATTCAAAACCATATTAAACTTCTTTGATCACATTCCCCAATGATTTGGATTTGACTGGACCCATTGACCCAGTCAACTGAGTCCAGCTCTAGTCAAAATTAACTCATTTGGATCAAATTAATGACTCTTAATGAATCAATTCATTCAAACTCTATCAAATTCCTAACTTCAATTTCATACATGATCTAAACTCATTTAAATACATCATAAGTCAAATGCTATGAATTTTGACTTAGTCAAACCTTTAAATATGGTTAAATCCCTCCCTAAACTCATCTAATCCATTCAAACTTCAAATACACAACATTAACCCTCTTCCAATTTATCCAATCAGCATTGAAGACTCCTCCATGCCACCTCATCAGTCAAGTTGACTGGTTGACTAGTCAACTCAGTCAACAAATGGCTTATTTGGCTCTAAATAGTTAAATCTCTATGTTTAAGCTAATGACATCCACTCTTGGATATCCCAGCAACCTTGATCTACTTCTGGAAGGTTCTTAAGGCTATTTTGATCTTTAGATTAGAGCTAAACCAGCATAGGTGGTCCCAAGGTCTATATGAGGCCAATAAGACCCCTCCACTTGGATGTCCTTGAGTTGTCCTTGCTCCCAACTTTTTAACCACTCCAGGGACAGGTGTCAATCATCTGAGGTTACTCCTAGTTAATCTTGGCCCTTCATTCATCCTTGGATGGATTGAATAGGGTAAAGGGCTAAAATGAGCTCTCATTCTAACCTAGCTCTCCTCTCTCCTTTTCTAGCCGTCCCAAACTTAATCTTCAACACCCTTGAGCTCCATTCTTCTGAGATATCCATTCTAACTTAAAACACACCGGCCAAAGCTTGCCAGCGAGTGGATTCCGGCGAACTAAGTGTGAATTTCCTCCAAGACGTATTCCATCTGATCCAGACGTTACCAGCTCGTGAAGTCTTCATCAAATATTAGCGTGGACAGTCCACAAGCTCAGATATTCAAACATTTCCCTGATCCAATGGTAAAATCTCTCAAAATCCCTAGATCTAGGTCACTGTTTTAGATTTAAAATGGCTTTTTATTAAGCGTTCTTAAAACGTTAAAAATAACTCCCCAGGATTTCTGTTCATCTGCATGATTCCAGTTTAAAATTTCAAGCGTTTTGATCCATTGAGTCAAGAAAACGAGTCTTTTTTTTGTTTCTAGGGTTCAAGCTTCATTCTGCATGAGCTAGAACCAATTTGAACCATTGATCCGCAAATCAACGGCTCAAATCCCGTTGTTCCGCAGTTATTTTAAAAAGCGGATCCTATTCTACGGCTGGTTTATCTGTTCGGCGTAATCTGGTCCGTAGATCAAACCCACGGGATCGATTTCTCACCGTCAGATCCTCCATAGCTAGTTTAAACTTGCGGGTTCTGATCTCCACCGTCGGATTGAATCCACGCGGATCCAACGGCCACAGTCCTCAGTGACGTGGTTAAGTGATGAACTACGCGCTGACGCGTGGTTCATCCGGATACCGCCACGTGGGAGGTGCGCCGCCAGCTGAATTTGGTGGGTTTAATTTTTTTTTTTAACTCATTTTTAATTACAGAAAATGCTAAAATTAATTTAAAAATAATTTTAAACTCAAAATACATATATTCTATATAAAAATTCAGAATTTTAGAATCTCTAACTTAACAAAAGTAATAATAATAATATTTTGATATACCTTATATACTTTAATTAATTTTAAAATTTTTAATTATTATTTCATTGATATTATGTTAAATATTCTTAAATATTTAAAATCTTATTTCAAAAAAAAATATTCAGAGAATACTCTTTTAGAAACTATTTAAAATAAAATAAAAAAAAATTATTTTAAAAGTATATTTTATATTTTTAAGTATTGTATCCTCTCTTTAATTGATTAAGATATAACTAGTTGATTAATATTTAATATAAGTTAAATTGAAATAATTTTAAAATTTTAAGAAAATTTATTCTTTTTAGAATAATTTTAAAACTCCAAAAAGGTTGAAATTTTAACTTAATCCACTTTAAGATTTATTTTTAAACATCAATTAATTTTAAATTAATTTAAATATATTAACTAACCTCAAATTTGAAATATTCAAATAAAATTCAAATTAATTTATAAAAATATAAATAATATCTTAAAATTTCTAGAATTTTAAATATTTTAATTTAAAATTAACTTTAAGAATTAAAACCTTAATTATTTCAAATAATTTGAATTATCTTAATATTTTCAATATTTATCTAATGCTATATCTAATATTATATTAAGTATTTTCAAGATATTAAAATTTATTTTTAAAGTTGAGTGGTGGATCTCTCATTCAAATTTTAAGTTTATTTTAATGATATTTTAAGTATTCTAATTTTAAAATCTATATTTAGATATAGGATTATATATATGGATATGCATTTTAAAGCATATTTTAAAAACTATATACATACTTAAATTCTTAAATTTTGAGAGATCCCTTGAAATTATAGACATAAATTAAGTGTGTTTGAACATGATTAGTGGGGAGTGATGATTAACCGATGAATAATTACTTTGCTAATTATTCATTGATTAATCCTTCATTTAATTAAGCTTTAAATTGATTTACATGTCTAGGGTGCACACACCACTTAGCTAGGGCTCTCCTAGATTTAGGGTTTGATTGTGTTTGCATGTATGCTTATCATGTTATGTCAAGGGTTAGTGACTTTGATTTGAACCCAATTAATCTAAGGACATCATTAAGGACAATAATTAAGGACTTTATTTAGAGAACTTAGATTATTTTCAATAATTAGGATTCAATTCCAATTGACTTGAAACTCTAACCATTTGAACTTAGTGACATCCTCAGCTCATAGAAAAATTCTCACTGAATTTTGAATTCATTAAGTCCATTAATTAACCTAATCAAACTTAAACCTTAATTAAGCCCTTAAACCTTCCAGAAAATATAATAAATTAAGTTTAAATCCAAAAATTACACATAATACCTCAAACTGACCAGAATTGAACCCTTAATCAATGAAAAATAAAAGCCCCTTGACTGGACTTCAAAACTAAGTTTAATTTAATTTCAATTGAAATTCAATATTTAATTAATTTAATTAATTAAAAATAATTAAAAATTCCAAAAATTTCTCAAACACTTGGAAATCACTCCTTAGGTCATTCCTGACCTTTGGAGTTGATTTCAAGGAGTTTGGAGATCATTTGGATTCAAACCACAAAAAGGGCTTTAATTAAACAATTTAAATAATTCATTAAATACTCAAAACTTCAAAAATTCATAACTAATTCAAATGAACTCTAAATTGAGCAAACTCAAAGGCATACAACTCATCTTAAGCTCTAATATTTATTAAAAATGTTAAGTTTCCAGAAAGCAACTAATTTTGGAAAAGTCAACTTTTGGTCAAACTTAGTTCAAATTCAAGTCAAAACTTCAAACTTTCATAATAAAATGTAGAAAAATCCAATTTCAGTGTACTTACTGTCTAACTGATCGTATTAAGGTCTAGTATTTTAATAAAATATTAACTTTCTAGAAAACATTTTAAATCAAAAAGTCAAATTTTGACCCTTTAATTAAATCATCCAGAAAATGTCAAAATTCAATAAATCATCCAAAATTCCATAAAACATTAATTTGAACTTAAGATCAGCAACCAACTAATTCTAATTAAAATTAACCAACCTTTAAACCTTAATCAAACTCAAATCATTTAATTATATCGGGTACCACTAGGTAACCCAGGCCTACGAGGCTATTAAATTAGCCCCAAGGAAGGTGAAATAAACTTCACGGCCTCGGTGTGAAACAAAGGTGATATCCAACAAACAATTAAAATCAAAGTTAAAATCAATTTCAAGTCATTAATATTTAAATTCAAATTAAATATTCCCTTAAGCCTTCAACCAACTTGAACCTCAAACAACTTCAATCAAATCATCCTATTTAGGACATATCAAAGCCACACAGCCTACCTCACACACTTTAGATGGTTTGCTAGGACAACCAACTCTAGTCTTAGGCTAGGCCGGTGTTTACTTTCTGCTGTGTGCCGGATTTTCGAGCTTTTACTGCATGCTGTTTGCTAGTATTAGAATTGATGTGATTGTTTATTTATTTAATGCACTCTATGATGTGATTGATTGTACGATTAGATCTACCCCTAGGCTAGGAATGATTTGTACTAATTCAATCTTATGCAGGTGGCCATGCTCATACAGGGCATAAATTAAAGGGGGCAAAAATCATGATTATTAAATTGCACAGGTGCTAAGCATGCTTAAGTCCCCCTTTAAATCAAAAAGAGCATGGCCAAGTGTGGCTGGTTTGAGCATTTAAATTTTAAATATATTAACTGCTTGGGATGTCAAATATAAACTGCTTATTATTAGGATAACCTTGCAGGTTGTTGAGTCTAGAGTTTTAATTTTCGTTAATGTAATTTGATTTGATTTTGAGTTGTATTATTTAAAGTACTTTGAGATTGAGATATTTAAAATCCAATTTGGAATCCAAAGAGGAAGGAACATCCCTTAGGGGAGAGTTCCTATCCATTTGGAGATCCAAATTAGGATGAAGTTCAAGTATCCAAAGAGAAAAGATAACACCCCTATTCAGGGGGAGTTTCTTTTCATTTGGATACCCAGACCCGACGATTCAAGGAGTTTTAAGGAGACGAAGAAGTGAAGAACGAGAAGAATCTCAAATCTCAAAGTCACTTGAGTCTTAGGAGTAGAATCCGGGTTGTAGTCAGTGGTACCCGGCCACTTTACTTTATTGCAGACCCTGGGTTGTATTATTAAGGGCACTTGCTCATGGACTTTCATTTTGAATATTTATTTAATTGATTTAATTATTTAATTGATTTGATTGATGTATTGATTGCGATTAAGGACCCGCATGCTTTTAGTAGTTTATTTGGCGCTATTGCATGTCGATTTTGATTTAGCCTGGAACCCGATCGGAGGCTCGTGAGGGTACGGTCATCAACCTTTTCTACTTAAACAAAATTAAAATATTTAAGCTCAGATAGAAACTCTAACGCTCTTAAGAAGTAAGCCCGGACTCGCCGGGAGTTTTTCATGCATACATCTTGACTTTTCTCATCCTTGTTAGGCACCTCCCCGCCTGCGGGTTCTGGCAGACCACCTGACCTATTAGGGTGCAGTTCTGTCCAAGGGGATGTTGTGCAATCTTTAGGATAAAACCTATTTTTAAGCCTATTTTAAAACTGCTTCATATTGATTTAAGCATTTCATCGAGTCAACTAGCATGCATTGCATTAGATACAAATTAAAAATCGAGTCTAAATCTTAATTGCATTTTATTTAGACATTTAACCCAACATATGTTAAGGGGTCAATTAGGATCTGCTCTAGATGTCGACCCCAATTCTTTAAACCAATCTTAATCAATGTCCTTAACCACTCTACATTTAAAGACTCTGACTCATGGTTTTAAAAGCGTTTAGGTGGTTTAGCTGGCTCCCCAACCCAGGCCGGGGTAAGTCCAGATTGCATTGCGTTAGCTAGGTCCTGGGTCACTGATTTTCAGTACCCAATTTTAGACTTAGGTTCTGAGGCATATCTTCAATCCTAAGACCTCAATCTTCCGGGAATCTAATTCCCACTTTCTAATAAAATTGATCATTCAAATTAAAAATTTCTTTCAATCAAATTCAAGCCCAACACTTAGGATAGTTGAGGTGTTTCTGAAGTAATTCAGAATCTCAAAACACCACCTACCCTTCTTCCTTTGACTCCAGAAATAACTGTTCAATCTTGAACCATTCCCTGTTGAAAATCCCAGTCCTTAACCTCCTTTGATATCAATCTTTGAATTCTTAAATAAAATTCGTATCGCTATTTTAATCGAGAGTATTCGTAGGAAATTTTCTGGTTTCCTACGATGTAATTAACTACGAGGGCTTGTGCTCGTAGGGGATTTAGAAACCCAGACCTGATTTTAAAATTAAGTTTTCAAAACCTCTAATTAATTATCTTTGGGAAATTCAAAAGACAACGATCATTAGCGTCATTTTCAAATGATCGATTATAGATGATATCTTCTTTCCTTGGAAAGATATATCGTACTATTATCGTGATCTTGATTATGAAATTAATGATCTTCTCACTAGATTATTATAGTTAAACATTGGATTTAACATCATTTTGATTCTTAGGGATCATATGTTGTTTCTCCTTGAGTTTGACTACGACAATCAGATAAATTCAAAGATTTGTAATCTGAACCTATTAGGGAACGATATGTTCACTTTTCGAGGTGATATATCATTCATAATAAGTGTTCAATTATAAAATTTAAATTCCAGAAATTAAATATTTCCCAAAGAAAATTAAATAATTTTCAAAACTATATTTTTTTAATCAAACATTTACTGGCCATGCCACTCTCAAAAAACTATAAATAGACCCCTCATTTCTCAAGAGAGGGGGGGCGGGGGGGGGGATAAGAAAGAAGAAGGAGGCCCAAGCAAGAAGTGAAAGAAGAAAAGGAAGAGTTCTCTTGCCACCAAGCTCCTCCTCGATCACCTCCCGGCCACCGAAGTCGAATTTCTACCAGACGCCGAACTTCCGCCTGGCATTGAATCTGCCCGTCGCCAAATTTCTAACCGACGCCGGCCTTCCGCCAGTCACCGAACTTATGTCCGTCATCAGACTTTCGTCTGACTACTACCCGATGTCGAACTTTCGCCTATCGTCGGACTTCTATCCATCCCCAAACTTCTACCCTACGCTAGACTTCTGCCTGTCGCTAGACTTTTGTTGGACTTCTATCTGACACTAGACTTCGGCCCATCGCCGGACTTTTGACCTCCGTCGCCAGCCCACTATGGTCCATCTAACCTCCTTCATAAGACAACAGTCTTTCTAACCACTATCGTCCGCCGACTACGATCCTTCCAACCTCCGTCTCCAGATAACGATCTTTCTGATCACTGTCGCCCCCTAACTACAGTCCTTCTGATCTTCATTGCCAGATAATGGTCCTTTCAGCCTCCGTCGTCCGCCGACTTTGGTCCTTCCGACCATATTTACCTAACAACGGTACTTTACACTTTCGTCGCCAGATAACGGTCTTTACGACCTCCGTCACTTGCCGATTATGGTCCTTCCGACCTTCATCGCCAGATAACGGTCTTTCCAACCTCCATCGTCTGCTAACTATGGTCCTTCCGACCACCGTCTCCCGAATTCAATCTTTCTGACCTCCGTCGCTAGTTGACTATGGTCCTGCTGACCAAATGAACACATCAATTCTGATTCTTCCAATTTCCACCATGTAACACACTCTATATGATGTATATTTTCTACATCACATCAAGGCCTTCATCTCAAGGAAGGGCCTCATTTATAATCAACTGCAAATATTAGTGGATTCATTCAAACTAGGCTAGGCCCCGTGGTTTTTCCCCTTTTCGGGGTTTTCTACGTAAAAAACTCTGGTGTCTTTTAAGAATGTTATATCCTCTCTTTTTATTTGTATGCGTGCTGGATCTTCGTACAAAGCTAAGACGCTAAATTTTAAATTTCTCCACCGCCGCGAATATTCCAAGACACAACAATTTTAAAGTTGTTCAATGATCTTGTTATATTGTTCCTGCCATAGTATATTTGATGTCTCGATAGCAGCGACATGTGTGATTTCTTTCTGGATTTATGGAGCAATAAGTTTATAATTTCACAGAGTATTATCCAAAAATAACTTTCCTTATATTATCATTGTGGCATGCAAGAAATCATAGAAGCTCAAGAAAATTTTCTTGGCTCTCAAAATTTTCATATTCATCATGACCTTGAAAGCTAAACCTTGATGTAAAAGAAGAAGCACGCAATTTATAATGGCAGTTAAACGTGTTCGATAATCCCTGCAATTTTGATCGGAAGGTATTTCAAAAGCAATATTATAAGCACTGTTAACTTGACCAATATGAACTTAAAATATATCTTTCTTTTTCTAATTCTTAAATCCTTTTGTGTCAAAACTATCACCGCTAGCTTGCTCTCCAAACTCAGGTCTATAAAGATAAGAATACGATCAACAAGCTGCATTATTGTAATACTATACTCTAACTAACTTTTGTGTTTATTAAATCATATAGAATTAAATCTTCCTAATTTATTTCCAATTATTAGTGCCTGTGGAAAATCATGTTCTCAATGTTGACATGATGACATGATCCTTTTTTACAAATAATATATTCGCACTATATTCCTCTCATTGGGATGATAATCAATTTTTTTTCTTAATCCCGAATCTAAAGGGATTTTATCAAAATTAAGTTCTAAATGAGTTTGTTTGTATTGTGCATTATTATCATTGCAAATATTTTCACTCATATCTGCTTCACATTTTTCCTTTAAAATATCTTTTCATATTTGATATAAATAAAAACTATTGAATAAATTTAGTACTAAAATATTTGATTTCACCATATCCAAATATGATGGTTAAAAAATAAAAACTTGAACCAAATATTGCAGTCCTCCCAGCACATTTCTCGACACCAATATATAAACTTCCCATAAACAATAAATAAATAAATGTGATAATCAAGTTAATGGAAATAATTTAAACTTAAATTATAAAGCAATATTTTGTTCAGTCCTACGGTTAAGCTTACGACTTAGAACTTTAGCTTCCAACAATATTTTGGCACTATAAAAGACAATTATATAGAGCTTTAATCTGTAGATTTTAATTAAAAAAAATAGCATCAATAAGATTTTTTTCTTCAACAATAATGAGTTTGCTTTCTAACACAAATACTACAAAGAGTACTTGCAATTTACAAAGAGTTAGAGGCTTCGTTTGGGACGACTTTCTTAATGTTTCTTAAAGCAATTTTTTAGTACAAAAATTAAAATATGGTGAAATCAGCTCTACAGTACAATTTACAAAGAGTCAGAGTCTTCTGCTATATCGCTTGATCTACCGGCTAGCTGTTGCACCCTCGATTTGCCTTTTCTTAAGTTTTAGAATGATTTATTTATTTGATTTCTGTGGGAGAGAGTTTGTGTGTGTGTGTGAGAGAGAGAAAGATAGAGACAAAAAAAAATCTTGGGAATTGATACATCATCAAAAAATTATCTTGATCAGGCACGAATCTTGAGGCAAAATCAAGTTTGAAGCTTCAAAAATTAAAATCAAGATCGTTCGAACTCTAATTTCTGCAAACTTATAGTCGAACTGAGCGTCCCGGAAATATGAACCTAACGACACCAAAATCGACCCAATCCGAGTCCAAATGGACCCAAATCAAAGACTAGAAGCACTTTTGGAAGGATCAAACCACAATTTGGGTTACCAAACAGTCTCCAATCATAACATGCTTATAGTCGTATCGAGCGGCTCGACCAGACGAATCCAACGAGCCCAATATCATTAAATTCTGATATCATTAATACAGTCAAAGGTCCATTGAATTATGTATGATCGTAGGAATCAAGATCGGCCGTCCATACGAACCACTCCCAATTTACGCTTGATCTTCCACTTATTTACAAGACATGCCACTCAAGAATTCTATAAATAGAATCACATTTCCTCTTGAAAGGGGGGATTGAAATCAAGAGAGAAGAAGGAAGAGAAAGAAGATCGCTCTTGCCTTCTTGCTCCTCCTCGACCACAGCCGAAGTTCCGCCGAACTATCGCTTGACGCCCTGAGTCCTGCCGGACCACCTGGCATCCTGAGTCCCGTCGGACCACCACCTGAGGCCCGAATATCTGTCGGACCACCACATGAGGCCTGAACATCTGCCTAACCACCACCTGAGGCTCGGACTTCCACCGGACCACTGCTTGACGCCCTGAGTCCCGCCGAACCACCACCTAAGGCTCGGACTTCTGCCGGACCACCACCTGAGGCCCGGACATTTGCCGGACCACCACCTGAGGCCCAGACATCTGTCTGACCACCACATGAGGCTCAGACTTCTACCAGACCACCGCCTTACGTCTATGGTCTTTTTGACCCCAGTCTCCAGCCGACTACTGTCCTTCCGCCCTCTGTCACCTATTACGGTCTTTCTGACCTCCAACGCCGGTCGAGTGCGGTCCTTCTGACCTCCTTCGTATGACCAAACATGGTCCTCCCCGACCTCTATCATCAGACTACGATCTTCCTTACCTGCAACGTCTGTCAACCACGATCCTTCTGACCTCCATCACCAGACAACGGTCATTCTGACCCCTGTCTCCCGCCAACTATGGTCCTTCCGACCTCTATCGCCTGCCAACTATGATCACCCGACCCAACAAACATGTATATATTGATTCCCACCATGTAAAGCATTCTATATAATGTATATTGACTATATCAAGTCAAGTCCTTCCCCCAAACGGAGGGCCTCATTTGTGATTAACTGCAAATACTAGTGGATTCATTCAAACTGGGCCAAGCCCCGTGGTTTTCCCCCTTTCAGGATTTTCCACGTAAAAATTCTGGTGTCTCTTATGAGTAATACACCCTCTCTCTCTTATCTGATTGCGTGCCGGATCTTCGTACAATACTAAGACGTTAAATTTATATTTCTCTACCACCGCGAATACTCCAGGATGCAACATGAATTATGACGCTTCCGAGTTCCGGGCAGCAAATTTTGGAGTGTGAAGGAGGATCGTACTTGGAAAAGAAAATTTGTATGGAAGGCATGCTCCGCATGGATAGTGAAGCTAGGAGCGGGAGACGGAGGCGAGATTGAAATTTTGAGCCGAAACTTCTATCTAATTAACTAGGTTAACTTTTTGATTTTTTTAATTAATACATATAAAATATAATTAGGCGGGATTTGTTAGGCTTGTGGGGGCCCGTGCCCCCAAGGCCCCCATTTCTATTGCAACCCTCATATTTCTACCACTTCATCCCCTAACTATCGCGTTCTCCCCCTTTCTCTCTCATCTAAATTCCCAAATCCTCTTCTTTTGGCTTGAATCTCTTTGCTAAATATTATAAATTCACTCAACCTCTAGTGTAGATTTCATTTAGGGCAACTTTTGTCCATTGCTTTTTTGTTACTTTTATAAAATGTTTGTACTAAAAATCTGTTTGAGAAAGCAGTAAGAAAACTGTCCCAAACAAAACTTTAAATTGAAATGGAGGCCAAACGGGATTTAAAAATATTTAGAATTTATTCTGCGACTTTTGATCATTTCGCATGGTCTACAATAACTCGTGTAAATTCTTCTTAAATTCGTCCACCCAAGGGGTTATTTGGTTGCAAGTAGTATTCAACTTAAATATGATTTAATAAATTCTGTAAATATGGATTTGTTAAAATCTTTGTGAGTTAAATTGTAGAAGTTATTTGATATTCAGTTAAATTCAAATAAAATATTTGACTATTTATTTTATAATTTAAAATTTTATGTGATTGAGACATCTTGTTGTATTTATTTTATTTAAATTGATCTTAATTAAATTAATTAAATTATAATAAATATAATTAAACATCTCAACTAATAATTATGGCATTAGTTGTACGACTAAGGGCTTTGAGTTCCTAAAAATGCAATCATGGCTAACAAATGATAAGAATTGAAGCATACTAATATGCAATTGTGACACTAGTCATATGACTAAGGGCTATTAGTCCAATGAGCTTAAGATTGTATTAAATATTTTGACGAAAATAAATATATTTTGCTATAAATTAAGATTATTTAAATAAAATTTATGCATATTTCAGATAAAAATTGGAAGATCAAATACTAAGAAAAATGTGCTA
Organism: Dendrobium chrysotoxum; assembly: GCA_019925795.1. Lineage (NCBI taxonomy): Eukaryota > Viridiplantae > Streptophyta > Magnoliopsida > Asparagales > Orchidaceae > Dendrobium > Dendrobium chrysotoxum. The sequence continues at coordinate 25,099,114 of CM034309.1, forward strand.
TGAAGAGCTTAAATAATTTAAAGAAAACTTGTAGAACAAGTAGTTAGAGTAGGTTTGTTTGTGACATCTTTCTTATGGCATTATTTTTCAGATCACAACCACAATTTTTATTTGGTTACTATTTTTTTACTGTTTTTAATAAATTTTTGTGCTAAGAAGCTGCTTTCTACAGCATCTTTATATTCACATTTATAAAAAGTTACAATCATCCTAAACTAGGGGTGTCAATATTTGACACGACACGAAAACCCGACTCGAACCCAACCCGGAAAACCCGATCCGAGTTCAAAACGGGTCGGGTTCGGGTTCAGGAACTCGACCCGTTTGAAAAACAGGTCGGGTTCGGGTTGACCCGACGAGTTGCCGGGTCAACCCGAAAACCTGTTTAAAGCACTGCCCGCGAGCCCTGCCCGCCCTGCCCTGGCCTGCCCACTCGCATCCGCGCTCGCCAGCGCGCCCGCGCGCTCGCAGCGCTCGCCCACGCGCCCACGCTCCCCTGCACCCGCGTGTTCGACCGCACCGGCACCCGCACGCTCGCCCGCGCCCGCCCGCGCGCTCGCGAGCTCTTGCCTGCGCGTCCGCACACGTGACCCGGGTCGGGTCGACCCGCCAACTCGACGGGTCGGGTCCGGGTCCGATTTTTTGACCCGTTTCCCTACCCGGGTCAGGTTAGGGTCAACCCGTTTAGGCTGTGGGTCATTGCGGGTTCGACCCGAAACCCGATTTTGACACTCCTATCCTAAACAAACATTTAGATTTTGCCTTTACTGTTTTCTTACTACTTTATAAAGTTGCTATAGAGAAAATAATTTTTTAAAATTATTATAGAAAACAGCTTCCTAGCATAAATTTTTTTAAAAGTAGCAAAAAATAGTCAAACAAAAATTATGATTAAGCTATGAAAAGTAAAATAGTGAAAAAGCTATCCCAAGCCCTAATCAAGTGAATTCAAGATCATGCTTTAATAAACTAATTATTCTATTCCATTATTGAGTTTTGTATTATTATATTTTTCACATGTTAACGATGTCAGGAAGACCATCACTCATACCAAGAGAATAAAGCGTAAATTAAATAAAAAATATTTTAATTAATATCAATTAGTTGTACTATAAAATTTATGTTAATAATGATATCTTCTTACATCATATTATATGATCAAGACCATTTTTAAAATTATCATTAAATTATTAAGATTAGAGAAAAAATCATTATTATATCGGGATAACATATTATATGATTTATCGTATTTTTACAATATAATTATAAATTAACTTACATTAATTAAGACTATTCATCTTTTAAATTAATAATATTATATGGTATATATATCATATTATACCATCAATATGACTCAATCAAATTAATAGAATTAATTAGCTTTAATTGGAATTAGAGCTTACATTCTCTATCAACACCACATTCTCGATGAAAGAACAAGAGCTTTTATTTTCTTTTTTTCTTTTTTTTTTGGAAAGGAAGGTCACGTCCAGCTGTGATTAATAAGTCAGAATTAGAGAAGTGTTACATAGGAGGAGACAAAATGATAATAACATCAAAAATCAAAAGACTAGAAGTACATGGCTCACTTTAACCCACAAAAGTAAGATAAACAAGGACTAAATCAGTGAAAATGCCATCCAAGGTGGTTAGGTGGCAATGTAGCATATGTTCTCGGGAGGTGAAACAAATTGGCCACCTGGTTGCGAAATCAACATTGATTGGGGTTCATCATAGCCCTTCAAAGAAACCCCAAAGATAAATCCGTGTAGATCAGAAGAAGGCAAATAATGATGGCAATCAACCAATATGAAAAAGGCCACAAGAAATAAGGTCTAGATTCCAATGCTGATCCAATATCATTCAAAATAAGATCCATCCCGCTCCGCAATCCAGATTTTAATAGTGATCCAATACAATCCAAAATAAGATCGATCCAGCTCCGCAGAAATCAAAGTAGAGCAAGCGCAAATCAACAACATGAAACATAGCAAATTAAGAATAATAGAGATCTTGAACATGTCTAGGTAGAGCAATAGAAGGAGACCATCTATTACTTTCAAGTCTAACAACATAATTGATTTTAAAAATAATGATATGAGCACTCAAGTTCTTGTTCCTAAAAATACGCCTATTCCTTTCTTGCCAAATGTAATAAGCAGAGATATGCCTGGTTGAAAGAAAATGCTTTTTGCTAAGCTTGCAAGTGATATTATCTTATTAATTAAGCACTTGCTGCAAGACAACTTCCATATGAAAAAAGTTTACAAATGGAATGGAGCATTTAAGAATATATAAAGATAGCGAGCAATCGAAAAAAGGTGATTATGATTTTCTTTGTAATGATAATACAGAGGGCAAGCATCATGAACTAATACATCTACTAATATGGATAAATATGTGTGGCTGCCAATATATTTTTACTTATAAAAACTTAAAGTAATTTTTTTTTTTTAAAAGATCCTATTTAAAAGGCCGCTCCTTTGTTTAATGAGCAAAGTTGATCAAATACTAAGTTCTCTTAAACTCAACTCATTTATAACCATAATATTAGAAATATACTTAGCCGTATGGTTTGTTGGCATCTCGAAGCATATATTTATGATATGTTTTTCACGGCTATATATATAACAGCTATTTTAGTCTTTCGGCATGTATTATATTAATTTCATAATAAATTGATTGCAAATCCTAATATTATGCATAAATTTATTTCTTGTTTTTCATCTAATTTTAATGAGTGCATTTGAAGAATATTGGAAGTGTATATGCCTATGTATAAATTATTTATAAATATGTAAATATTTTTATGTAATATTCATATAACATTTAATTTCATTGATATAAAAAGTAATAACTTACTTTTATATTTATTATATCATTTTTAATTTTAAAAATTTTTATTAAGGTAGGCATTTACACTAGTTATAACAAAAGCCTGAATCAAATTTAAGCCAAGCTTGAATAAATTTTTCTTACATGATCTTAAGCTCGAATAGCCATCAGCTCAACTTGGTTTTTTACAGCTCTGGAACTTTTAAATCCATATTTTAGGGCCCAACTAGTTAATTGGACGTTTCTCAGCCAATTGGGCATGCCTATGACCATATCAGCCCAACAGTTAATTGGACGTTTCTTAAGTTGCCTGACTCTTTCTTTTTTACTCTTCTCTTTCTTGTAAAAATTATGCCTTCTGCGTAATCAAAGTTTATCAGTTAATATGCTATGTGACCCTCAATTTTTCTTAAAAAAGTATCTATTACATGGCACCTTAAATTGATGTTTAATCTATGGGACATCTACAATAACTTATACTAAAATAATAAAATTTTTATGTATTTCATCTTAATCTGTTGGTTAGGAGCTTTAGCTAACGACCAAAAGGTCTTGAGTTGGAGTCTTACGTATGTGATGATATGTGTATAAGTTTGTCTTAGTTGGCCTAAATATTCCTCCCCCCAAAGTCGTCATAGTGGTCGGAAGGAGGTGAAAAGATCCCTCCAAGAGGTTCGAGGCATAGTTCCAAAAGATATTTAATATTAATGTATTATTTCTTTAAAAGTATTTTTAAAATATTATTATGTACTTTTAGCTTGCATGCCCTTTTTTATTTATTGGGAAGGGATGTCATCTTATATTAGTATTAAAGAAAATAGAGCTTTAATTCTTCGTGTTGCGAACTAGAATATACACGACAGTAGAGTGAAAAACATAATGTCTTAGCAAAGCACGTATATCCAGCACATCAACAGATAATTGAGGGGGAGAAACATCAGAAACTTTTTTACGTGGAAAACCCAAAAGGGAAAAATCACAGGGGCCTGACCCAGATGAGAAAATTCCACTAAATTTGGGTTGATTACAGAGTTTGATTCGCTCCTTTACTTGGAGACGTTAGAATTACAACAGGTCAAATTGAAATCTGGTGATGATTGATGAACCGACGGAATTACAGCAGTGGTTGAGAAGAGCTTCAGCGACGGTCAGATAAAAAACTCTGGCAGCGGACGGGAGGAAAACTTATGTGACGGTCGGGATGAAACTTTGATAGTGGTCGGGAGGAAACTTCGGTGACGGTTGGGAAGAAACTTCTGCAGTGGTCGGGAAGAAACTTCGGCGACGGTCTGGAAGAAACTTTGACAGCAGTTGGGAGGAACTTCGGCGACGGTCTGGAAGAAATTTTGACAGCGGTCGGGAAGAAAACTCCAACAACGGTTTGGAGAAACTCTGGCGGTTGTCGGAAATAACTCCGGCGGTGGTCGGAAATAACTCTGGCAGTAGTCGGAAGGATACTCCGACGGTGGTCGGCAAGGAAATTCCGGCAGTGGTCGGTAAGGAAACTCCGGCGGTGGTCGGCAAGAACTTCGGCAGTGGTCGACAAGAACTCCGACGGTGATCTGTGGCAAGAGAGCTCCCAAACTCTTCCTTTCTTTTCCTTCTTCTCCCCCCTCTCATAAGAAGAGTGAGGGGCTATTTATAATTTTTTGAGAGTGGCATGGCCTATAAATATGTCGTGGATCAAATGGGAGTGGTTTGAACGGACGACCGATATTGATCCCCTTGATTGTAGGCCGTTTAATGGTAATTTGAATGCTATAATGATATCAGAATTCAATGATCTTGGGCTTGTTGGATTCATCTCGTCGAGCCGCTCGATTCGACTGTAAGCATGTCACATTTGGAAACCATTTGGTAATTCAAATTATGGTTTGAGTTTTCCAAATGCACTTTGGGTCTTTGATTTGGACTCATTTGGGCTCGGATTGAGTTGAATTTGGTGTCGTTGGGTTCGTATTTTTGAGACGTTCAGTTCGACTGTAAGTTTGCTGAAATTGGAATTCATATGGCCTCCATTTTATTTTTGAAGTTTCCAACTTGATTTTGCCTCGAGATTCATGCCCGATCAAGATCATTTTTTATTGATATATCACTTCATAATCAAATCCAATGAAATCCACAATATGATGTAGCCATCAATTAAACGAATCTATCAATTTCTTATATATTTTTATACATTAATCTTCTTTTTCTTTATTTTTTTCTCAAGCATTATATTTAATCAACTTGTTACTGATTGATAGATCAATTGATAGCTAGTTTCTTATCAAATTAGGGCTTGGTTGCTTGGTTTGGAATAGCTTTTTAATTCAAAAAAATTTTGTATTAAAAAATTATTTTAGAAAGCTATCTCAAATAAAGCCTAAATTAGGGCTTAGATTTTATTTGGGACAATTTTCTTACTGCTTTTTGAAGCAACTTTTTAGTACAAAAATTTTTCAACAAATTTTTGAACTAAAAAACTGTTTTAGAAAGCCGTCCCAAACGACGCCGTAGAAACTCTAACTGAAAATTTTTATCCTGCACAAATAAAATCGCGTTGTTAACCTCTAAGCCTTTTTATACAATTGAGTCGACTCAGATGAGACAAATTTCTACTCAACGAAGAAATGGCTTTTAAATGTAGAGAATTCTAACGACGATTGGGCACATAACAAGAAACGCACAGTTGTAGATAGAAGGATAAACATGGCTGGACCCATTAATTTAAAGGTACAGTTCCATCGTTTAGTTAAAATAATTTTCATAAAATATATTTGTGATAGGAAGATTTAGTCATGCGGTGCAGCATTTCTTGACTGACGATGATCGGTCTTCTTCCATCAATTATAGCTTCTTGTTGTAGGTGAGGAGATGTTAGAAGAATAAATGTCTATGCTTTTCTGCAGAAGCCGAATTGTAGCTCACCATGTATAATTTTTAAGAAAATAATTTAAAAAAAAGGGGTAATGGGTCACACGTGTGACTGTCTGTATGGATAACTGTAAGAGAAATGCTTTAGTCTTCTTTTAAATCCCTACAGAAGAATATGTGGCTCATCCCTTTTTTTTTTTTAAATAAATTTGGGGATTAAGGCTCCATTTGTGACCTTTTTCTCATTATTTTTAAAATAATTTTTTATTATTGTTGCAGGGTAGAATATTCGCGGCGGTAAAGTATAAAAAAATTCACGTCTAGCATTGCACAAGTATCGAGCACGCAAATAGAGAAAAAAGAAATATCATAACTTTTTATGTGGAAAACTTTAAAGGGAAAAACTATGGGGCTACACCCAGTTGAAATAATTCCACTAGTATTTGAATGGATTACAAATGATTGGTTCATCCTTGAAATTGAGGACGATCAGATTACAACAAGCAACTATTGGGTTGAAATATAGTGACGAACAAAGATTAGACGGAAATCCGGCGATGTTTGGTGGTTGGGCTAAAATCCGGTGTTAATTGGCGGCTGGGCGGTAGTCCAGCGACATCTGGTAGTCAAGTGGAAGTTCGGCTTCAATCGGTGATCGAGCAGAAGTCCAATGACAGCTGGTGGGGTGAAAATCCGGCTTGAGTTGGTGGTCGGGCGGAAATCTGGTGTAAGTTGGTGACCGGACAAAAGTCTAACAATAGTCCGACAACGATCGGTGGCCGAGCGGTGGTCAAGGTCCTCGAGGAGGAGTTTGATGGCAAGAGAATTTTGGTTTCTCTTTCTTCTTTCTCTCCCTTATCTTCCTTACTTTTGTCCCTTTTAATGAATAATAAGGGGTCTATTTATATACTTTTTATGTAGTGTCATTACTAGTAAATAGGAGGGAGATCAAAGATACGTTAGGAGTGGTTTGAATGGACGGCCGATATTGATCGTCTTGATCTTGGACCATTTATTGAGCATTGAATGTCTTAATGATATCAGAATTTAGCAATCTTGGGCTTGTTGGATTCGTCTCATCGAGCCACTCGATTCGACTATAAGCATGTCACGTTTTGAAATCGTTTGGTTATCCAATTTATTATTTGAACCTTCCAATGATGCTTTGAGTCTTTGATTTGAACCCATTTGGGCTCAAATTGAGTCGAATTTGGTGTGGTTGGGTTCGTCTTTTCAAGACGTTTAGTTCAACTATAAGTTTGCTAAGATCGGAGTTCAGATGGTTCCAGATTTAATCTCGAAAATTTCCAATTCAATTTTGCCCCGAGATTCATGCCCGATCAAGATAAATTTTTGATGATATATCAAGTATAAAATTTTTTTTGAAAGCTAAAAAAAAGTAACTAAAAGCTGTCCCAATACAAAGTCGAAGTAATATGAAAATAAAAGTTTATATGTAGATTTTTTTTTGAGAAATTATATTTTATTCTTAAAAAAAGTTTTATAATGACTTTGATCAAACTTATAATCATTCATAAAACAATATTTATGGTCCAAATGCAATAGGCTTTGGCTTGCTGGTTGGAAGCTTAGGTTGTCAATCAAAATATTTTGGGTTTCATGTTTTCATATATGGTGCGTGTAAGTTTGTGATTGAATTTGCTCAAAGTTCTAAAAAAAATTTTACAATCCAACAAATGATGATAATTATTGCATGTTTACGTATAATAATTATTAAAATAATGACAAATATATGAATAATATATCCTAAATTTATTCATGCCTTAGATATCAAATAATTTCAAGTTTAATTATATAATATTATATGCTATAAATTTTTTAAAGTGGCTGGTGGATGACAGAATTTGCACCAAATTTAAAAGGAAAAGTCTTTCATATTATGCATTTTTATATGACTGTTCATTGGTAATTTTTTTGTTCTATATAAATAGAAATGATTTGCCTCTCTGTGTGGTCCTCAAGCTAGGCCACTTGCCTCTCATGAATATGATGGTTAGCCTATCTATTTCATAAATCCTAAATTTCTGGATTAAAACTAAACACATTCAATTAGAAAAGTTAATTAAACATTTCTTTGAATAATAATTGTATCAATATAAATCTAAAAATTATTATATTTAATCTGAATACAAAAAATATTTGTATATCCTAAGTAAGAACATAATTATAAATTTATATTATTAAGGTGAAAATATTGCTTTATTTTTAAACTCATTGAAATATGAATATCTACAATAAGAAATAAGAAGCATATCATTTCAAAGAAGTCATAGGTAATATGAGGGCAATGCTGAGCTCATTTTGTTCTGTTTGTTGGAAGCTTTAATTATCAATCAAGAGATTTTAAATTCAAAATTTTGTTATGTGTATGAGTTATCCCATAAAAAAAAATAAGGACAATTCTTGAAAAGAAATGAAGAGCAAAATAGCCCTTTTACCCACCGCTGCTTAGTCCATGTGGTGGAGAACCGGCTGGGCAAAGCCCAGGTGCCGGATTCGAATCCCCTAGACAGCAGTGCTAGCCTTAACCGTCGGCTCGGGTAAATTGGTGTGGGTTGCCCGCTAGGTCGACCGAAGTTTTAACTAGCCTATGAACAGTATTTCCTCGTCCCAAAAAAAAAACGGCCCTTTTCTTTTGTAGCCTTCAGAAAGGTAGATGAAGTCAAGCATTTTAAAGAGGATAAATCCTCCCATCTCAGCTGCTCCAAGAATATAAAGGTAACTTGTTATTTAGCCCGAAATCACTAAGGAAGGGCTGCAAAATCCAGAGGATCAGAAAAGGACTGAGCAACAATTTTATCTTTTTGCATTTTTTTAGCATTGACGTATAAGCCGACCTCATCCTTTGAGCTAAGTGTCCAATCACTCTCTTCAAAGGAGACATCGGCCTCATGGCTTCCCACATCTCTACCGTTTGAACTGTTTGAGCTTGGACGTTTCTCAATGTTTTTACCCTCTCAACAAAAAAAAAAAAAATTAAGGATTTCAAATTTATTACAGAACAGCATAGAAATGAAAACGCACTATTCAGCAGATATCGGCTAACAGGTTTTGTTTTCTACTATCAAAATTTTTAATTTAAGAAAATATTTTAGAAAATAATAAGAAAGTTTATCATGTTTGGAATAGCTTTCTTACTGCTTTATAAGATAATTTTTTAGTACAAAAATTTTTAATTTAAAAAGTTTTGGTTGGTATTACAAAACTGTTTTAGAAAACAATAAAAAAGCTGTCACAAACGAAACCGAATTCTTAAGTTTCGTTTGGAATAGCTTTTGACTACTTTTTCACTATTTAAATAAAAAAAAAATTATCTCAAACAAAATTTTACTTAGTAAATAATTTGAAATTTGTTGCCAAAGTATATAAAATAAATATAAATAAATAAAGCTCTTCACTCACCCAAACAGATAAGAGAATGGCGCCAAAATTCGCGCGATTTCAGGGAATGTCTTCTTCACATAAAAAATTCTTCTAATTTTGTCTGAGCACTAAGTGGCTGTGGGTGATGGCAATTAATAGTAGGTGAAACCGATCAATTTCCCTCATTTACTATGTTGTTCTATTAACTAACCTACATGGTATTGATAACTTTTTAATACTCCTGAATTAATCACAAATTATTGTGCTTTTAAGAGAAGAATTTTTTTATCATAAAATAATAACTAAAGTAAATAAGCTATTTCAAAATTTATTTTAATAAAAATTTTGACCAAAACATTGTATATGTAAGGAATCAGTAATATATTTAATAATTTTTTAATACTTAAGTGATAGATAAATAAATAATGCGAAGCAGATGTTAGATATATATAAATAAATTAATTAATTAAGGAATATTTATGTAAATCCCCGTATAAATGGATTCTTGGTGCAACAGAAACTCGAGGCTCTACTAAATGATAATCGGCACGCAATATAGTCAAATTATAATAGGACAATGATACAGATCACTTGCTGGCAGGTAGAGCTGGCATCTAAAAAACAAAATAGTAGACGGCATCCAGAGGAGGCTATCATATTGCAAGATCATATTGAATTGAGATTTGATGCTTGGAATGTAACCATTCGATTGCAAGTTGATAAATTTTTTTTTCTTGGGTTTTATTTTGTATTAACAAATTTTAAACATAAGTTTTTACTATAATATTTTAAATTTATTTAGGGGATGTTTGATTGCAGCAAAGTAAATATAAAGTAAAGTAAATATATGTATTTTAATTTTTTCGTTGTTTGGTTTGACACGGAGCAAAGTAAAACGAAATCGCTCTGTATTCCAAACTCCCCGCCATAGTTCATTTTGCTGGTAAAGCAAAACTCGAGCAAAAAAGGAATATATGAGGCGCGGTCGAGGGAAATTCGGCTTCTTCGACGATGAGGACTTCGCCCCTTCGACAACGTTCCCTTCCTTTTGGACTTCGCTCCTTCGATGACGTTCCCTGTTCGAGCCCCTTCGACGAACTACCCTTCTTATCGCATGAGGTAGAGTTCTGCTCGATTGCACCTTTGCCCTTCGCTTCCGTGACGATGTTACCTTTGAGCCCCTTCGACGATGTTTCCTTCCCTATTCGAGCCCCTTCGACGATGTTTCCTTCAAGCCCCTTCGACGACGTTCCCTTCGAGCCCACACACTGTGAAGGTAACTATCTTTCTCCCATTTGTGTGCTTCTTCGCCCCTTCGACGACGACGTTCCCTGTTTGCGTGCTTCTTCGCCCCTTCGATAGCGCAGAGAATCTTTGCTTAGGACAACCTAATCGAAGTGACGACAACCAAACAGTTGGAGCCGCAAGGTATGCCACTCCTTGCGGGTAACCTGGAGCTGTAGCATGGCCGGACCACCTTGTGTGGGAACCTGAAGCAATGGAGCCGCAAGGTGTGTCTTGTGTGTTTGATCAGTTGGGAGACTTCAATATGGAAAATAAATTCATTTTAGGAAAAGGCACACCAGATGCTCTTTTGAATGTCTCATCCAAATGGGCCTCTAATTTTACTTTACTCTGCACACACCGAACCAAATAAAAAAAATAATTCTTTTGCATTCACTTTATAGACAATCAAACAGTCTCAAGCATTTACTTTACACTATATTTATTTTACATTGCATTCACTTTACATCCAACCAAACAACCCCTTAGAAAGTCTAGTTATCGAATTTGAAAAAAAAAAACCCCTAAATCTAATTTAGCATAACAGTTAGTTATGTGCAGAGGTGCAAATGAGTCGAGTTGACCTTGAGCCAGGCCTAACTTGAGCTCGACTTACAAGCAAAATTCAAAGCCTGAACTCATGTTGAGCTCGAAGTCCACTCATGAGACTGAAACTACCTTGTTGAGCGGCTCGATTCGGCATCCGAGCCCGCTCATTTCGCGTCTGTGCCAGCCTTTTGCGTCAGATCCCCCACGTCTACGTCAGAGACCGCGTTCCTGTGTCCGAGCTTGTCTTCAAAGTTCGCATCCACTCCACCTGTCCACCCCGCAATCCCTCATCTGTGTCCGCCCTGCCATTCCGCCCGTGATCCCCCATCTTCGTCCGAGTCTGAGTTTGCCCTGCGATCCCGCTTCCACGTCTGAGCCCACCCAACGAGCCACTCGACAAGTAATCGAGCCAAGCTTCCTTAGGGTCAAACTCGAGCTCAATAATCAAATCCAGCTGAAATTCAACTCGAGCTCGAGCTCGAAACATGATAAGCTCAACTCGCAAGCTCATTAACAAGTCGAGCTTGTGCCGGCTTGACTTGATTGCACCCCTAGTTATGTGTGAAATTTGATTGTGTCGATCAATCATGTTGTTTGTACCATTAATCCATACTCTAATTCAATCGGTCAAGCTTGTCGGGGGGTTGCAGAGGGGCCTTCCCCTACTTCGATTCGGGAGCTTTACCCCTAATTTTTGTTTCTTTACAATCATACAGTGCGACGGTGTTGCCCACTCTTTCTACATTGAAGGCAGAGAATGGAATGCCGCGACGCTCTAAACCCCAACTCTGATGCATTGCCAATTAAGCGGGAGAAACAGAGCGGGATGCCTCGGTACTCCAAACCTGGCACAATTTTCTTTCTCATTTTTTCACGTTCAACTTGAAATGTTGCATCTCTGGAGAGTTTTAAGGTGTGTAACTTCATCATTTCTATAGTGAACGAATTGTAAAGTGAAAAGAGTTAAGGAGAGAGTGAGAAAGAAAAGATCTATACTATTTCTTCTAAATTTTCAAAGCAAATTATTTGATGTGGTGTTGCTCTATGATTTTTTTTCCCGATTTTAAGTTTTTACAAATTAAATTTTAATGTTCTTTATTTTCTACTATATTGTCTCTTGATGCATTGTTTACTTTCCCAACAACAACTACATATTTTTTATTAAGTTATAAAAATCAAATATGAAAGCATCCAAATTCAAAATTTAAATATTATCATTTACCATGCATCAACAACAGAGATCACTCCTCTATGAGACATACAAATTTCATAGCAAAGCAGCAGCAATAGATATCACTATTGCGCTCCATTCCAGAATCACTAGACTGTAATTTCAGAAAACAAACTTACAAGCTAATAAGAAGTGTTTATAAAAGAGGACTAGACTACTACTGCAGGAAGACAAGCAAACACGTCCTAGAAAAGCCAAGAAACAAGTAGGAAACAAAAAGAACTTCACAATTTCTCTGATAATAATATTCTGCAACTTGTTAGACAAATAACTCACATCCTCATAGGCATCCCTAATCTATCCAGCCTTCCAGATCCAGGGTATGCCTTATTAACAAACTTGGCATGCAATGAAGACTTCTGCCCACCCAAACCCTGGCCTGAAAACCTCTTGATTGAGCTCAATTTCTCGAATTCAGGCCTCTGCTTTGGAGCACTCTGCGACCGAGCTTTCGCCCTTGATGACTCGGTGTTCGCCATGTAGTTCGGGTGATCTGAATAACCACTGAACAAGCTTCTGGAGTAATCACTCTTTGCAGGTGTTAATGCCACCCTCCTCGAGCTCCCGGCCAGTGAAGTTGCAGAAAAGAACTGAGGGCTTCCTCCCAAATCCTCTGGCTCGATAATTGGGAATCTGAGAGGGCTCAGAGACCGCCGCATATCAACTGATGAGGATGGGCTTGAAATGGATAGCTGAGCAGTGGTGGAGTCTTTGGAAGGGGAATCAGGAGCAGCAGTTAAGCTACGAGTGTTTTGATCAGAGTTCATGGGGGATGAAGATGATAGGAAATTGTTGTTTTTACGTTTTGAATTGAACTTTGTGGGTTTGCCGGTGTCAACTTCCAGTATCTTTGCATTTTTATCATCTTCCACTATCTTTGAAACTTCTCGGCCGTCCCAATACCGCTCTTCCATCCACTGATCAAGCCAGTTCCAATGTTCCTTATGAGAAGCATCCATCCTGGTTTTCTTCGAAGAATTTCTCTACAGAAAAGGTATTTATTATTGCCTAATTGCTTAGCTCGTAATAAGAAGAAGAAGCATATATCTGACTATATAAATATGTATACCTTTAAAGACCCAGATGGATTAGTCCTCGAGGCATTGGAGCGCATTGTAGACTCATATTTCTCAGGAGTTGGAGGACCCTGCAAGGAAACAGAAAATGAGCGCAGAATTAAAAACTGAAATTTGCAGAAAACTGAGCCGTGGCTTGCTTACAGGATTGGATCGTGAGCTCTTGCTGGATCTGCTCGTTTCAGAGAGAAGCGCCCGGCAGGTACGGGCACGGGCCTGAACCCTAACAAGAGCTTGCATGCACCGGAGAGTCTCCGCAGCCTGCTTCCTCACAATATTTCCTCTGACTAAAGCCTGAAGCTTTACCAGTCCTCTCAGCGCTCTCAGGGCTCTCCTCGCCTTAAAGTAAAAAAAGAAAAAAAAAAAGAAAAATCAATTTTACAGTAAATGTTTTATTAGTGTGAATGCCGTGGAGATTGAGTGGAATTCTTAATCCTCACATGGAAGAACAAAGTTGGATTTGGACCACGACATTGACTGAGAATGAACATGAGTCAAATATAGGTGGGGGAGTAGGTGAGGAAAGTTAGAAGTAAAGAAAAGGCTTTTAACAAACACCGCAAAAGTTCTGTTTATCTTCAAAGAAACTGTAAAGACTTTGACATCCGTCGGTGGACTTCTAAAGCAGAATTAACTACTTTCTGCGGATGAAGAAGTTTCAGGCACAATGCAGCTCACTTTGATTTGTTGATTGAGAGTTTTAATTATTAATTAAAAAATTTAGGTTAAAGTCTTGCTTATATGTGATATGTGTGTGAATTTACCTTAATTGATCTAAATGTCAAAAAATAAATAAATTCAGGTACAGTCCCCGCCATTACTAACGGCTTGAGCTTCTACTAAATGCAGCAGCGAAGAAGACGGGTCTATGGACCTACTCCAAAACCGCTGGATTAAATGCGACCCATTTATAGGAATCGAAGCGGTAGCCTTAGGAGTTGCTCTATCTCCCTAAGGTAAGCTAAGAGTTTACTTTCTTTCAAAAGGGAATTATTAATAATGATTAAAGGCGGAGAAGATAAAAGGAAGAAACGGAGTGGGTTGATAACGGATAAACAAATATTTCGATAAAGCTGTCGTGCAAAAAGGAAGCTTTCGAGTGACCGAATCCAGGGAATCACGCAACGATGCTCAGCGCCCGAGAAAAAAAAAAAACAGGGAATATGCCAAATGCCCGTAAGCTATTCGAGGAAATGCCCGACTGGTGGATTATGTGATCACACGTTATTGTCCACTGGAATCGCCATATTTCCGGTATCAAAGCTACAGCTCAGTGGTAAATGGATAAAATTATGGGAAAAATGCTATCCGGAAGTAAAATGAATACGGAGGGGAAGAAGAAAGTTAATAGTTTTCTTAAGTATGTATGGTAGGCACTTACCAAATAACCACGGAATGCCGCCTGGATCTTGATGGCAGCCCACTCCTCCCGCTTCAACCCTCCTGACGAGCTGAGTCCGACAGACCTTCCGCTGCTCGTGAGCCGTACCACAGCGGCAGCTGCCTGAGCAGCGGCAACCGCGGCTTCAGCGGCCGCTGCAGTCGCTGCAGCCACGGCAATAGCGCGCTTTCCTTGTTCGTCGCCTTCCGAAAGCGACCCCATCCTTCTCTCCCTATACGAAGCCTTTCTCTGCTCCGACGAAGGCGGCGTTATCGGCGGCGGCCATTGTTTTTGCTGCTGAGCTTTGTCCTTCTCTCGGAACGACTTCACGAACCCCCATCTCTTCTTCTCCTTGACCGGCCGATTTTCCACCGGCAAGCAGCCAGCGGTCGACTTCTTTCCACCGAGGAGCCCAAGAAACCACCTTGTCGCTCGACCCATTTGGTGCTCTTGCTGCCGGCAGCTACCTCGCACCTTGCGCCATAAAATCCTTCCCGCTAAATCAAACGACTAAAAGGACACCCAAAACGAGAGGGGGAAATTGAACAAGCGGATAAAGAAGCAACAAGGGGAAATGGATGCTTAACTCTCTCTCTCTCTCTCTCTTCTCTCTCTCTCTCTCTCACGCTTTCCTCTCACTTTCTCTCCGCTTCTTCCTCGCGCGCCCGAGTTCCAACCCACTTTTAACTTATGGGGCGGTAGTGAAGAGGAGAGGAGGCTTAGTTTATAATTTTCCATGTGGCTGTACCGCCGGCGCGGGCAATGGCGTTCTCATTCGAAAGTACAACTCTACCCCTACTCGTAATCTCTAAATCCTCAAAAGTCAAAAAAGCCAAAAAAAAAAAAAAAAATCTATCATTTTCAACTCACATCCTTCAAAAATAAATCACGTGTGATTGAGAGTTAGCTGCAAAAATCTCAAAAATCATTATTAAGATTCTAAAAGTGATATATTAAAAATGTTCATTTCTTTATCAATGATAATTTTGAGGGCTTTTTTAACTCCTCTATCTCACACAAAGATGTCCATTATCCTTTTATTTATTTTAAATTATTATATAATAGTATTTTATTTTAAAATTAAAGAGATTTTGGATGAGTTCAAAGGCAACAAAAAAGAGATTTTTTTTTTATGCTAGAGATTTTCTTATTCAGATAATGAAGTAGAAAGGCTTACCTCAAATATTTATTGATTAGGTTAAAGCTTCTATTATTTTCATTTCTCTATGAGCATCAAAGATAATCTTGAGGGTCTATTCAATTCCTCTGGATGCGGAGCATCCTTACTTAAGGAGTACTTGAGGAGCATTTTACTTATTACTAATTATTAGTTTGTTAAAGGAAATATGTTCCACTATAGCACTACTATAGTTAGTTACTTAGTACATATCCTACCTTTCTACCGTTTAGCCTTATTTTTAGTATAGATATACACCAAGTAGCTGTAGGAGAAAGATAGTTTTTTCTGATATCAAACTTCAATACAGGACATAGTTACTGTTTTATTGCTTGCTTCCTCTGTTCCTTTCTTTTTGCAGGAAATACCTACATCATCTTAGTATCAGAGCAAGAAATGGTTGAGGGTAGCAAATGGGTGGCCACCGGTGAAGAACATAGCCTTAAAGCCTGCGGGCAGAGCACGCCAATTTGGCGAGGCAGACAGAGGAACTGTCTATAGACTTCAACTGTTTCTTTGGTGAGATGCACCAAGAACTAAGGCTGATCAACACTCGTCTAGAAAGGAACCAAACTGCTCGGGCAACCATACCGGCAGCAAGGCGTGGGTTCATGACAAATAGAGAACGATCGATAGACAATCCAACTTAAGAAGCTTTTGATTCCAAAGAAGACCTGGGCCGATTCCGACCCCTGGATCTATCGGATACCGAAGAGGAGTAAGGGTTAACTCGCAGGAGGCTTCCAGCTGAGAAGGACATGTACCACAATGATTTTCGTGTCAAATTGGATATACCATTTTTTGATGGTAAGTTATATATAGAAGATTTTTTTGATTGGGAGAGGGCTGTTGAAACGTTCTTCGAATATATGGAGATTGAACCTTAAAAACAAGTAAAGTATGTGGGGTGTAGGCTGAAAGGGGGCGCCAGTGCATGGTAGCAACAAGTAATTCAGTCCAGTAGGAGTGAAGGAAAGGGATTAGTTCAGAGCTAGTTCTGAATGAAATAGTTGTTAAGGGGCCATTTTTTACCAATTGATTACAAGCAGATGTTGTATGTACAATATCAGCATTGCTCTCAAAGTTCGAGGATAATGAATGATTATATGAAATAATTCTATCGAATGAGTGCCGGAAATAATCTGAACGAATCAGCGAACCAAATTGTCGCCAGATATATTGAGGGATTCAGAGATGCATTTCAAGACAAGCTTGAGCTCAACGCTGTTTGGTCCTTATCCCAAGCCATCAATTACACCCTTAAGGCTGAATCACAGCTAAACATACACACTCATAGCAGGCAGAATAGGCGTGGGTCTGAGCATTTAACCGAACTCAATAAGCAGCCATCACAAGCCTCCGCCAATGTTAGCAAATTGGTAGCAATACCGTCAGTAACAAATCAAAATATTACGTCTAGCCATAGAGTAGCAGACCAAAAGGGGTATCAGAAGGGAAAAGCACCGTTAAAAGAGAATCCCTATGCCAAACCTTCTAGCATCAAATATTTTAGATGTTTTTAGCAAGGACATAAATCCAATGAGTTCCCGACCCATCCTCAATTGCAATTATTAGAGGCCAAAGATGATGATGGAGTGGACATTGTATCTGGCAGTCATGAAGAAGAACCCAAAGATGTGGCAGGGGATGAAGGAGAGCCCATCGTTTGTGTGTTACAAAGACTGCTGCTAGTGCCGCGACAGCCAGCCAACTCCCAATGGAATGCCCTATGTTAAAATAAAGTGCACTATTAAAGGAAATGTCTGTGACCTGCTTATCGATAGCGGGTGCACTGAGAACATTATTTCCCGTGATGTGGTGCAAGCATTACAACTCAAAACTTCAAAAAATCCAAATTCGTATAAGATAAGTTAGGTTAAAAAGGGAATTGAAATAGCAGTGACTGATATGTGCAGAGTAGCATTTTCAATTGGCTGACATTATGTTAGTGAAGTTCTTTGTGATGTAGTGGATATGGATGTATGCCACTTGATTTTGGGAAGGCCTTGGAAGTTTGATGTGGGAGCCAATTATGATGGCCGCGCCAATACCTATTCCTTTGAATGGAAGGGGAAGAGATTAAGATTGTTGCCACGGATTCCTGACCGGGAACCTATCAATCCCGCAACCAAAACTGTATTATTTGCTATCTCTGGAACAACATTAGTTAATGCATGGCATGAATCTTCTTGCATCATGGCTTTAATCTTAAAGGAGCAGAACACTACAACAGAAGTGGGTTCAATGTGTGCTGAGATCAGCACGTTACTACAACAGTATTCTGACATCTGCTCATTCAAATTGCCAGCCGAGCTACCACCAGTAAGAGTAATTTAACACCAGATAGAGCTTACGCTAGGAGCTTCTTTACCAAACTTGTCCCATTACAAAATGAGTCCAAATAAACATAAAATTTTACAGCAAATTGTGGATGACTTACTGGACAAGCAACTGATCCAACCAAGTATAAGTCCTTGTACCGTACCAGCTCTTCTAGTACCTAAAAAACACGGCAGATGAAGGATGTGTATGGACAGCCGAACCAAAAATAAAATTATAGTTAAATTTCATTTTTTGATGCCAAGAATGGAGGATATGCTAGACAGATTATTAGGAGCAAATATCTTTTCCAAGCTAGATATTCGAAGTGGGTATCATCAAATAAGGATTCGCCCTAGAGACGAATGGAAAATGGCTGTCAAAACTAGCCAAGGTTTATTTGAGTGGAAGGTGATACCATTTGGGTTGTGCAACACCCTGGCAACCTTTATGTGCTTGATGAATGAAGTGTTGAAGCCTTTCCTAAACAAGTGTTGTGTAGTGTACTTTGATGACATATTGGTCTTCAGTGCCACTTTGGAAGATCACCTACAACATCTATTGGATATCTTCAATATACTGAGATAGAACAAGCTATTTCTAAATCTCCCTAAGTGTGATTTTGCTATCAAACAGGTATCATTTCTCGGTTTCATCATCTCGGTGGCTAGGGTAAGTGTGGATCCTTGTAAGGTGACTGCTATATTGGAATGGAAACCTCCTCATTCTTTTTTTGATATTCGTAGCTTTCATGGATTAGCTAATTTCTACCGATGATTTGTTAAAGGTTTCAGTATTATTATGGCCCCCATCATCGGTGCTTTGAAACAAACTCAATTATCCTGGTCAGATGAGAAGCAAAAGAGTTTTGAAGCCATCAAAGTCGCCTTATCCTCAACACCAGTTATATCTCTTCTTGATTTTGATAAGCCATTCACAGTTGATACTGATGCCTCAACCATTGGTATAGGTACAGTGCTATCTCAGGATAACAAACCAATAGAATTTTTTAGTGAAAAACTATGCCCGTCAAGACAAAAGTGGACCGTGTATGAGCAGGAATTATATGCTATTATTAGAGCATTGAAATAATGGGAGCACTATTTATAGCATCAAGATTTTATTCTGTGTAGTGATCATAAAGCCCTCCAATACATTAACACCCAAAAGAATATTAATCGAATGCATGCGTGTTGCATTATCATTTTACAAAAGTTTACTTTTGTGTTGAAGCATAATATGGAACTCAGAATCGTGTTACTAACACTTTGAGCTAAAGGTTTGCTCTCATAACCCAGCTGCAAACTGAGTTCTCTAGCCTAGAGTGCTTACAAGAACTTTATTCAGAGGATGAATACTTTTACAGTTATTGGTCTAAGTGTTTGCATCAAGAACCATTAGCTGACTACTCAATACATCATGGATTTTTATTTAAAGGCAACTTACTGTACATCCCAAACTCTTCCTGAAGGCAACATATTATCAAAGAAGCTTACGTAGGCGGGTTATCGACTCACATTGGTAGAGATAATACCATAGCACAACTCCAAAGTCGATTCTTTTGGCCTTATTTGAGAAGAGATGTAACCAAATTTGTAGATAGATGCTCTGTTTGCCAGAGTTTTAAAGGAGGCAGCTAAAACACTGATTTGTATCAGCCATTGCCTGTATCAGACACAATTTGAGAAGACTTGAGCTTGGATTTCATGTTGGGCTTACCCCAGACTAAATGTGGCAATGATTCTATCATGGTAGTAGTGAACCAGTTTTCTAAAATGGCACATTTTGTTGCTTGTAAAAAAATATTCGATGCTCTCAACATTGCAAAGCTTTTTTTTAAAGAAATTATTCATCTACATGGTATTCCTAGAAGCCTCACGTCGGACCGAGATGTCAAGTTCATTAGTCATTTTTGGAGGGAACTTTGGAAATGGCTAAACACTCAAATTCAATTGAGTTCCTCATACCACCCACAAACTGATGGGCAAACCAAAGTAGTCAACCGAACACTTGGTAATCTACTTTGTTGCTTAGTTTAAGAACATCCTAAGCTCTGGGATGACCTACTCAGACAAGCTGAGTTTGCTTTTAACTCCATGCCCAATAGATCCACTGGTATGTGCCTATTTAGCATTATTTATACTAAAACAACAAACACAATTCTTGATATTACAGTTCTTCCAAAATGCAAAAGCAAGGCAGCGACCGCATTAGCTAATTAGTACATATATTTCCTCTCTAATATTCGGTTGAAGCTCCAAAAGTTCAACAACTAATATAAAGCAGTTGCAGATACGCATAGACGGGAAAAGTTGTTCAATCCTGGTGACTTAGTCTTCATCCGATTGCGCAAAGAATGCCTCCATGCTGGCAGCTACACCAAACTCAACAAAAAAATGGGGCCCATTTCCAATCAGTAAAAAGATTAACGATAATGCTTATGTTGTTGATCTACCACCTGAATTTAACACCTCTCACACATTTAATGTTGCCGATCTTTATGCTTATGTTCCACCAGATGACAGTACACCTCATCTTGAATCTGTTAGCCCAGATTCATTTCATGGTCAAGGTGAATGATGTGGAGCATCCTTACTTAAGGAGTACTTGAGGAGCATTTTACTTATTACTAATTATTAGTTCTGTTAAAGGGAATATGTTCCACTATAGCACTACTATAGTTAGTTAGTACAGATCCTACCTTTTTATCGTTTATCCTTATTTTTAGAATAGATGGAGAAGAAGTATATACACCAAGCTGCTGCAGGAGAAAGATAGTTTTTTCTGATATAAAACTTTAATACAGGACTTAGTTACTATTTTATTACTTGCTTCCTCTATTCCTTTCTTTTTGCAGGAAATACCTACATCACTCTGGTCTCAGTAAGAGGTGTCCATTGTACCCCTATTTGCTTTATATTATTATGAATGAACTTTCCAACCTATTTGATTCTGCTATTTTCTCCCAAGACTATGCAGGTATCCATATGGGCGAGCTTCACCATTCTTATTTGTTATAAGCAGAAGACTTATTTGTCTTTGATAAAGGTAGCCCACATAAAATATAGGTTCGAATAAAATTCTAATGCATTTTAAAAACTTATATGGGTTAACTTTTAATCCCCTTAAGAGCTCCATCACATTCTCAAAAACTTACTTAACCACCAAAATCTCTTGGAGTTAATTAATATCCCTAATTCCAATAGAACCATCACTTATTTAAGGGTCCCTCTCTCTATCAAGAGGCTTCTTATGTATGATTTTAACACCCTCTTAAGTAAAGCTACTATTCTCTTAGATGACTGGAAAGCTAAAACTCTCTCTTTTATGGGTAGGTTGCAATACCTTAAGTGCACTATGTAGAACTCCATTATTTATTAGATTCGAGGTGCCATTTCACCTAAAAGTTGTTGCAAGCTTATTAATAGATTATGCTCTAGATTTTTATATCATGGCGATATCAATGCCAAAAAAATGCTTTTGGTTTTCTTGACCAACACTTGCAAACCTATAAAGTTAGGTGGTATCAGTCTACCATCTTTTCTAGCTCTCACATTTGCCTTTAACTGCTCTCTAGTTTGACGTTACTTAAACTTTCAAGGTTTGCTTGCTTGCTGTTAGTCTTATAATTATGGGAATTTTTAAAACCTTTCTACCTCGAAGGTCTTGGCTATTTGAGAGAACACAAAAAAAAGCTATTTCTATTATGAGAGCTAACGTTACTTATAAAATTCATGATAATGCCAAGATTTCTACTCTTTCAAACCCTAGGTGTACTGTGAAAGGACAAAGCAAAGTATTACTTGAAACTTTTGCACCTTTTAATACATTTTTTGTGGTTTTCTTTGTTATATTACTTGAAATGATAAATGGCTTAATCTAGACTTCTTCCCCGATGATGTTTTCAATTTGATTAAATATGTGCCTATTCATTCTGATATTATTTCTAACATTATTTTATGGTGAGGTTTCTCTAACAACCCAAAAATAAAAAATATTTTAAAATATGAAGTTTTAAATTTCTGTTTGAACTGGAGCGCTTCGGTGTTATGCTTGTGAGTGTTACGATGCTAGGTTTGGGAGCACAACAGCACTAAGAATAGTCGCTGCGGCGTTTGAGTTTATGCCTCTACAGTAATTTTAAATTATGCATGCAATGATGCAGCACTGGGTCTGAGCACTACGGCACTAAGCCACTAACAATATTTTTATATACATTTTATTATAAATATCCTTACCACCTCTCTCACCACCTCATTTTTTTCCATGGCTTACGTGAGAAGACAAAGAGGGAAAGGGAGAGGAAGAAGCGAGAATAAAGAGAGAGAGAGAAAGTCAATTAGGGCCTTATCGGCTGTCATTCATTTTACGAAATTTTTTTATTCGTTATAACTATCCTTTTACTTCTATTTTTCATGATTTTAATTTCTATGAATTTTATTTCTCCTAAATAAGATTAAAATAGATTATCTCCTAATTTTATAATTTTTTACCGTATAACTTTTGATATGTTATAGATTTTATCAATCTAAATAATTTGATATGATTTTATTACATTTTTATCGATTAAATATGTGTATATGAACTTCTGGGTAAAAATGAGTAGGAAAAAATGTATACTAAAAATGGGTGAAAGTGATGTATTATGATATAATATATGCTGAAATGATTTATATGACAGATATGTACTAGAATGTAATACTAAATTGACTGAAAGGATATTCCGATTGATATCAGATATATGAAATGATAACCCACATGATAACCTTAAGATTCATTGATTCACTGATGGGAGTCTGTTGACCTCATTTCTATATTAGGTTATTAGGACCCAACCGAGATTTCAGATTAATCCAGATCCTAGGATCAATTCAGATCTTAGCTCACTCTAGACTCTAGATTAATCCAAATTATAGGATCAATTCTAATCTTAGATCAATCTATATCCCAGACTAATCCAAATTTTAGATCAATTTAAAATCTAGATCTATCCACATGATAAATCAATTCTGATCTCTAATCAGCTTAGATCCAAGCAGTCTAGTCTCCAGACCTATCCAAGACTTAAGATCTATCTAGACACTAGGATTCTTCTATAATCTAAACCTCATAATCTATTTAAATTCTAGGATTCTTCCAGAACAACCCAAACCTTAGGATCTACCTAGGTCCTAGGATTCTTCTAGATCCCAGACCTTGGGACTTCTTAGACTTTAGAATCCTCCTATACACTAGACCCTAGGATCTATCCAGCTTCCTATCAAACTCTAGCCTTATCTAATCATATACAATCATGTAAATTATTGTAAATGATTTAGATAATCCAAAATCAAGTAATCAAATCCAGAATCCAGATTAAATCCAGAAATTCAAGCCAAAATTTAAGTTCAAAAGACCTATGTCCTAAAGGCCTTTTCTAATGATTTTTCAAACACATCAAACCCTAGTCAAATGACCTCTGATTTAGAGTCTATTAATTACATATTGATAGGACATGTCTCTAGAGGCAACCCTCCAAATTTGAGCTCAATCTGTGACCACTAACCTAAAAAATTGAATTTAAATCCAAAGGCTATAAAACTTTCAAATATTTATGACATATGCCACTAGATCTCTCCTTTAGTGGAATTTAACCTTGAAGCCTTCTCCAAACTCTTTGATCACTTCCAAACCCTTGATTATGATATGTTGAGCATTAAAATTCATTTTGGTGGACCCACTCTGACCCCAAGTTGACCCGGGGTCAAAATGATCAAAATGCCCCTTAAGGGCAATTTTGAAGTTTTCTCCAAACTTTAACTTGGCCTTTTCAAATCAAACTCTGGAACCTCTTCCAATACATTCTAATCACCATTAGGAGTGTAATGGACTCAAGCCTAGACCCTGGTCAAACCTGGTTGACTAGGTCAACCCTTTTGACCAAAATATCCCTTGGGGGTTTGAATATTCATTTTGAACCAAATGATCTCCAAATCGTATGGAATCACTTCCAACAAATTTTAAATATCTAACCAAACTTATTGGACCCAAACTCAGGGGCTGGGTTAACTTGGTTGACTAAGTCAACCTAAGTTGACCAAATAGGTCCTCTAGGGCCCAAATAGGTGATTTGATCCAAATGACCAATCTGACCCTTGAAATCACCTCTACTAAACCCCATTTATCATTCCAAATTTGTTCAACCTTGACCCAGGTCTTGGGTTAACCTAGGTTGACCAACTCAACCCTTAAGCCTATTTTCATCCAATAAAGCTCCAGATTAATTCCAAATCCTCTCAAATTCACATGATCACTCCTCCTAGTGATTTGGATTTGATTGGACCCTTTGACCTAGTCAACGGTTGACTTGGTCAACTAAGTCTATGATTGATCAAAGTTAACCCATATGACTCAGTTCAATGTACTCATTTAAATCAATCCATTTTGAACCCCATCAAATCCTCAAAGGCATTCAATATATGGCTTAAGAGTACTCAAACCAACCATGAGTCTCATCATGGGTGGTTTGACTAGGTCAAACCACCATAAGTGGTCAAACCACCTTTCCCATAGGCTTTCACATATAAATTCCTATTCTATTGTTTTAAAAATTCTTAAGCCTATCCCATTTTATATCTTGAATTTTCCCTAGCTCAATGTGAATCAAGTCATGGTGGTTTAGACTAAGTCAACCTATTTTGACTTGGTCAAACCCCTTTCTATTCATATTTATGCATTCAAGTTCTTACTCCATATCCTCAAACTTCCTTAAAATCAGTCCAACCAACTAGAGTTTGACACTTGGCCGCCACTTTGACAGTCAACATGACTGTTGACTAGTCAAACTAGTCAACATTCCTTTCAAATCCCCTTAATCCCCATGCTCAAGTTAATCTCTTTTATTCTTAAGCCTCTCCAGCTGTTAAGACCCTCTCTAGAACCTTCCTAGAGCCCTCCCTAGCCTTTAGATCTATATCCGAGGGTTGTTATCATTCCCCTATGCCCATGTGAGACAAAATGGACTTTTCACATAGGATGTCCTTGCACCCGTCCTCCCCCTCTGCTCCCAACTACTCCTTGGATAGGTGGTAACATCCTGGAGTCCATCTAAAGCAATCTTGGCCGTCCAAACTACTTGAGATTGTTTGAATAGGGTAAAATCCTTCTAAGAGCTCTCATTCTATCCCTATCAATCTCTCACTTGCCTTCGACCTCCAAAGCTAAGCCTTTATTCGTTCGAGCTTTAGGGGAGCGACGATCTTCCAGTGAACTGAGGCTTTATACAGTCAAGGAGTTATACCGCTCAATCCGTAGCTCTTCTGACCGCGACATTAACTGGAGAAAGTTATGTGGACAATCAACAAATTCAGAGAATCCAAAACCATCCAAAATGAATGGTTAGATCTCTCAAAAATCCTAACCCTAGGTTAGAACACTTAGGTTTAATTAACGTTTTAATAAGTGATTTTTAAAACTTGAAACCACTTCCACATGAATTCTGTTATTATGTGCAATATATGTTTAAAATTTCATAGAAAATGATAAATCCGATCGTGCGAACAAGACAAAAAACCAATCCTAGGGCATTTTTATAGTCTTGTTTGGGTGTACGAATTTTCAGCCGTTGATCTTCTGATCAACGGTTGAAATTCCATCATATCGCCTTCTTATCCGACTGCGCGCTGCCGTCTGTCGGATAGAAGCGTCGTTCGGCTCAATCAGAGCCACCTGTTTCGAACAGCGGAGGATCCAACAGTCGAAAATCTTCTCTAACGTGGTTAAGTGCCATGGCACTAAATACTGCCCTGTCGCAATCAATGGCAATGATTACGTGGCGGCGCAATTATTGCCAATGATTGGCCACGATTTTGAGCGGCCAATCCCTGTCCGCCACCTGGCGTCACTGTCGATAATCATTAGCTACAATTTTGATCTGCGAATCAGCGAGCGCCACGTAGCCCCCCCACCCCCGATGGATTAAGGGTTATTGAGTTTAATTATTTTTAAAATCTTTTTAAAATTAGATTTCTTTAAAAAAATCATTAAAAATTCACATTTAATCCAAAAAATTATTATTTTATGTCAATATTTTTAGAAAATTAATTACTTCAATTTAAAATTAAATTTAATTAAAAATATTAAATATATGTTAAATTACTTCAAATATTAAATATTAAGTATTCTTAATTAATATTTAATTAAAAAATACTTTAAATATTTTTAAAATTTAATTAATATATTTCAAAAATATTCTCAAATTTTCATAAAACTTTTAAAAATTATATTAATTTGATTTTAAAACTATATTTAATATTAATTATATTTAATTATATTAAATATACGTTTAATCATTAAAAGTAAATTATTAAAAATTTAAAATTAATCATAAATTCTTAACATTTTATATTAAGATTTTCAAAATTCAAAATACTTTATTTTAAATTAATTTTAGAAAACAAAATTTTAATTTATTTTAAATAATTTTAATTATTTAATTATCTTAATATTCAATTAATGTTTAATTGAATATTAAATTAGATATTTTCAAAATTAAGAATTTTATTTTAAAATATTTTAAATAATCTAAGAAATTAAAAATCAATTTAAGATATATTTTATATATTTTAAGTAATTTTTAATTAATTAAGTCTTTAAATACTTAATTAATATTTAATTAACATTAAATTCAAATAATTTTAAAATTTTAAATAAATTTATTTTGAATAATTTAAAACTCCAGAAGTATTTAAAATGTAATTAAATTTAATTTAAGAATTATTTTCAAATATTAATTAATTTTAAGTTAATTTAAATACATTTAATTAACGTATATTTTAAAAATTCAAAATAAATTTATTTTAAATCAGAAAAATATGCATAATATCTTAAAATTTTTGGAATTTTAACTATATTAATTTGAAATTAATTTTAAATTTTAAAATTGAATTTATTTTAAATAATTTGAATTATTAAGTTAAGATATTTTAAAATTTCTAAAAATTTTATTTTCAAATATCTTAATAATCAGAGGATCTCTCAATAACATTTTGAAATTATTTTTATGATATTTTTAATTATTTTATTTTAAAACTTATATTTTTATGTATAGATTTATAAATATATTTTTTAAAATTTATTTTAAAATTATATGTATTTAAATCCTTAAGTGTTAAGAGATCCCTTGAAACTTTAAATATGGATTGAGCTAAAGTGAATTGAATTGATGGGGAGTGATGATTAAATAATGAGTAATTATTTTTCTAATTATCCATTGATTAGTTTTTTAATTAATTAAATATATTTTAATTACATACTTATGGTGCACACACTTGTACATAGCTTAGGCTCTCCTGGATTTAAGAATTGGTTGTGTTTGTGTATATCTATACATGTATATTAAGTTTAAGGGTTAGAAACACTTATTTCAATCATACATAACTTAGTGGCATCATTAAGGATAATAATTAAGAACCTATATATCGAGAACTTAGAATAATTTTAGAAAATAGGATACACCTCCTATTGACAAGAAATTTAAACCATTTGAACCAATTGACATCTATAGCCTTAAGAAAACTTCTCACTGATTTTTGAAATCATTAAGCCCCTTAATTAATTTACTTAAGTTTAAATCATTAATTAAGCATTAAAACTTCTAAAAATTCTAATAAATCAAATTTAAATTCACAAAAATACATATAATACCTTAAACTGATTAGAATTCAATTTCCAATTTAAGAAAATTAAAACTCTTTTGATTTGACATTAGATTTAAGCTTAATTTAATTTAATTAAAATTTAATATTTAATTAATTTAATTAATTAAAAATAATTAAAAATCTCAAAAAATCCCCCAAATACTTGGGAATCTCTTCTTAGGTCATTCCTGACCTTTGGAGTTAATTTCAAGGAGTTGGAAGTTCATTTAGAGCAAAATCAGTAAAAGCCCCTTAATTAAATAATTTTAATATTTTCAATGAACACCCAAAACTTTAAAAAATCATAACTAATTCTAAAAAAATTTAAATTGAGTAAAAAAAAAGGCATTGGACTCCATTTGGGGTCTAATATTTATTAAAAATATTAAACCACCAGAAATAATTTAAACTCAAAAAGTCAACAATCCAATCAACCTTAAGTTAAAATTTAAACCAAAACTTCTAAAATTCATAACTTCTTATAGAAAACTCCAAATCCAGCAAACCCAAAGACTAATTACTCACTAAAAGGTCTAATATTTAAAAAAATATAAAAACTCTAGAAATTTAATTAAATCTGATATATCGCCAAAAAATCATCTTGATCGGGCACGAATCTCGAGGAAAAACTCAAGTTGGAAACTTCAAAAATTATTTCGGAGACCATTTAAACTCCAATTTCAGCAAGCTTATAGTCGAACTGAGCGTCTCAAAAATACGAACCCAACGACACTAAATTCGACTCAATCCGAGCCCAAATGAGTCCAAACCAAGTACCCGAAGCACTGTTGGAAGCATCAAACAGCAATTTGAGTTACCAAACGGCCTCCGATTTTGACGAGCTTATAAACGAATCGAGCATCTCGATGAGACGAATCCAATGAGCCTAAGATCGTAGAATTCTGATATCATTATGACCTTCAAATGCTTGATAAACGGTTCACGATCAAGGGATTCAATATCGGCCGTTCATCTGGATCACTCCCTATTTGCCCCTGATCCCTCACATATTTATGGGCTATGCCACTCCAGAAAAACTATAAATAGCCCCTCATTTCTCTTAAGAAAGGACCCAAGCCAAGAAGAGAAGAAGAGAAGGAAGAGAAGAGAAGCCTAAGAGGGAACAGCTCCTCCTCGACCACCGCCGGAACTCCGCCGGAACACCACCGAAGCACCACCAGGCGCCCGAGGGACGCCGGAGCTCTGCCCAACACGGGAGCAACCTCGGAATTCTGCCCGACGCCAGAATTCTACCCAACGCCCGAGTGACGCCAGACTTCTTTCCAAGCGATGCCGGAATTCTGCAGGACACCTGAGTGACGTCGGAACTCTACTTGGCCTTGTAACTGATACTCATTGTAATCTGATCGTCCTGAATTTAAAGGACGAATCAGCCTCGTGTATTTCAAACAACACTAGTGGAACTCTTTCAACTGGGCGTGGCCCCGTGGTTTTTCCCTTTTTCAGGGCTTTCCACGTAAAAATCATGGTGTTCTTTTATTCTTCTGTTTGTGTGCTGGATATACGTACAACGCTGAGACGGGAATTTAAATTCTATCGCCGCATATATTTGAGTCCGCAACAAAATTCAAAAGTCAAATTTTGACTCCTTAATTAATATATTAAAATAATCCAAAAAATTCTAAAAATTGATAATTAGTTTTAAATTTTAAAAAATATTAAATCAATGTTAAAATCATTCAACCAACTCTCTAATACATAATAAACACTCTAAAGATGAAGTTTTTAGGATGGACTACTACAGGCTGTTGGGCTATATATCCTAAGGAGGCCTGGTTCCTCGAGCGTGGTGGCATAACACCACAAATAAATTCAATTTAGTGTAGAATATTAAATCAAATCATTCTTAATTATTCAATCAAATTAAAATATTTAATCTAATTATATCAATAAAGTTTTTAGGATGGACTACTCCGGGCTGCGGGGCTATGTGTCCTAAGGAGGTATGATTCCTCGAGCTTGGTTGCACAATGCAACAAACCGATTGATAGCAAACTTAAATTAATTCAAACCTTAAAATTAATAATTAATCAAGTTTAATTAAAATTCAGTAATCCTCAAACCTTAATCAAATTATATTACCAATTACCACTATGTAATACAGGCCTACGAGGCTATTAACTTAGCCCCAATGAAGGTGAAATAAACTTCACAGCCTCGATGAACAACAAAGATTGTATCCATTTAAATTTAAAATAGTATATCTTAAAATTGATTTTAAATATTTAAACTTGAATAAATAATTTCTCTTAAGCCTCCCAACTAATAAAAATATTAAGCAACTTCAATCAAATATCCTATATAGGACATATCTAAACCACACAGCCTACCTCACACAGTTTATATGGTTTGCTAAGATAACAAACTCTAGTCTTAATCTAGGTTGGTATTTATTTTTCTATTATGTGCCATATTTTTGAGCTTTCACTATATGCTGGTTGCTAGTAGTAGAATTGATTGATCTGTTTATTTATTTAATTTTTGCACTCTGTGATATGATTGATTGTGCGTTAGATTTACCCCTTAGTTAGGGATGATTTTAATGCTAATACAATCTTTTGTAGATAGCCATGCTCATATAGGGCATTTAAAATTAAAAGGGGCAAATAATAAATTAAACTTTGAGATTAATAATATTTTGTGCAGGTGCTAAGCATACTAAGACCCCCTTTAAATTAAAAGAGCATGGCCAAGTGTGACTGTAATTTAAGTATTTAAATTTTCATTTCATATTAACTGCTTGGGATATTAATTTATATGTTTATTTATTAGGATAACCCTGCAGGCGATCAGTGTCTAGATTTTAATCTTTTATTTAAATGTAATTTGATGTAAATTCGAGTTATAAATGTCTAAGTGATAATTTGAGATGGGATTAGACATCTAATTTGGAATCCAAAGAGTAAGGGATATCCCTTAGGGGAGAGTTCCTCTCCATTTGGAGATCCAAATTAGGATGACTTTAAAATATTCAAAGGAAAAAGATAATACCCCTTTCGAGGGGAAGTTTCTTTTCATTTGGATATCCGGACCCGACGGATTCAAGAAGCTCGCAGAAGGATGAAAAAATGAAGAATGAGAAGAATCCCAATTCTCAAAATCACTTGAGTCTTAAGAGTAGAATCCGAGTTGTTATCAGTGGTACTCAGCCACTTTACTTTTCCTGCAGACCTTGAGTTATAATATTAAATTGCAATTGCTACATGGACTCTTGAATTTATTTAATTAATTTGATTTGATACATTGCTTATTTTAATTACGATTAGGTTGCCTACTTTTTATAGTTTCTTTGGCGCTTGCATGTCAATTTTGATTTAGCATGGAACGATCGGAGGCTCGTAAGGGTACGAATAAACTATTTCTACTTTAATTAAAATTAAAATATTTTAAGATAACATAGCAAATCTAACATTTTAAGAAGTAAGCCCGGGACTGTCGGGAATTCTTATAGCATATTTGCTGCACCTTCTCTTCTTTTGTTAGGCACCTCACCGCGTGTGGGTTTTGACAGACCACTTAGCTTATGAGAGTGCAGATATGTCAAAGAGAATCTATGCAATCTCTAGGATAAAATTATTTTTAAGCCTTTTTTAAAAACTATTTCATTCAAATTTTTAGCAATTATCGAGTCAATTTGCATGTATTGCATTAAAAATTAATTAAAAAGTGTCTAAACCTTTAATTATATTTATTTTTAAGTTTCATATCACCCAACATATGTTAAGGGGCTAAATTAAGGACTGCTCTAGATGTCGGCTCTATTCTTAAAAACTTATCTTAAATAACATCCCTATCGACTCTTTCATAAAAGACTGGATATATGATTTTAAAGCGCTTAGGTGGTTTAGCTGGCTCCCCAATCGTGGCCAGGATAAGTCCAAATCCTGTATTGTATTAGCTATGTTTGGATCATTGATTTTTAGTACCCAATTTAGACTTACATTCTAAGGCAATCTCATGCTATAAGACATCAACCTTTTGGGAATCTAATCCCAACCTTCTAATAAAATTGACAACTCAAACTTAAATATCCTTCAATTTAAATTCGAGCCCAACACTTAGGATAGGCTGGGGTATTTCTAAAGTGATTCATAATCTCAAGACAGCTCCTACCATTTCTCCTTTGACCTCCAAAAATAAGTATTTAGCCTTAATCCAATTCTGCTTGAAATTCTAATCCTTATCTCCTTTGACATCAAGCTTTAAAAATATAAATAAAATTTGCACCGCTATTTTAATCGAGAGTATTCGTAAGAAACTCTAGTTTTCTTCTATATAATTAACTACGAGGGCTTACCCTCATAGAAGATTTAGAAACCCAGATCAAAATTTTAAAAGTTAAATTTTTCAAAACTTCAATTAATTATCTTTGAGAAAATCTAACCCGATGATATTATCATCATTTTCAAATGATCGATAGTGATTAATATCTTCTTTTCTTAGAAGGATATAATAATTACTATCATAACTTGGATTATAAAATTAATGATATTTTATCTAAAATTATTATTGTTAAATATCTGATCGGACGATCATTTTGACCCTCTAGGGTCATATGTTGTTCTTTCTCAAATTTGACTATGATAATTAGGATAAATTTTCAATCCTATAAATTGAACCCATTAGGGAATGATATCTTTACCTCTTAGGGTAATATATTATTTATAATGATGTGTTCGATCTCAAGATTGAAATTCAAGCTATTAAACTTTTCCAAAGAAAATTAAACTTTTCAAACTATACTTTTTAATTAAATAAAGTCATAAAGAGCTGAAGATTGATTGAGAGTTATAAGGAGTCGGGGTGACTGATTCATGTGATTCAATGAGTATTATAAGGAGTATACTAATTGGGAGTTATAATGGGCGATTGATTGAGAGTCATAAGTGCAGGAGCAATATATTATCAAGATACCCTCATCAGAATATCTGATAGAATACTGATTAATTATTACTTATACTAATTATTATTAATTACTGATTATTGATATTAATTATTGAATATGGATACTGATTACTATTAATAAATATAGATACTAATACTACTGTATAATTGTATAACTGATATATTAACGGGAATGATTAATTTTAATATGATCTTTGATTTATCGTTGTTTGCATACCCATTCGCCAATTTGATTTTGAAAATTTGTTTTGAGCTTGTGTTCCCTCTCTCGGATTGATATAAAAATATCGGAATGATATTTTTCAAAGTTGGGGAGATTATAACAACTAGAAAATGAAAAGTTTTTTAAAATATAAATTTTTGAATTTTTAATTGAACTAGCACGCTTCGACGCTATGCTTGTGAGCACTATGATGCTAGGTTTAAGAGCACAACGACACTAAGAATAGCCGCTATAGCGTTTGAGTTTCTATTTTTATAGTAATTTTAAATTCTGCATGCAACAATGGAGCAGTGGGTCTGAACGCTATGATGTTAAGCCACTAACAGTATTTTTATATACATTTTATTACAATTATCCTTGCTACCTCTCTAACCGCCTCATTTTTTGCCATGACTTGCTTGAGAAGAAGAGGGAAAGGGAGAGGAAGAAGTGAGAAGGAAGAGAGAGAAATTCATTTGAGGCCTTTTCATCCGTCTTTCATTTTATGAAAATTATTCTATTCATCATAAGTAACTATCTTCTCACTTCTATTTTTAATGATTTTAATTACTATGAATTTTATCTCTTCTAAATAAGATAAAATGCATTCTCTTAATTTTATGAGTTTTCAGCATATAACTTTTGATATATTAGAGATTTGATCATTCTAAATAATTTGATATAATTTTATTATATTTTTATTAGTTAAATATGTGTATAGAAACTTCTGGATAAATATGAACAGGGGAACATGTATACTAAAATGGATTGAAAGTGATGTACTATGATGTAATATGTGCTAAAATGATTGATATGACTAATATGTACTAGAATAAGATACTTTTTTTGGCATATTGAGCGACTTGAATGTGGGATCACGTGGGAGGCACGAATGTCCTCAACTGCCATGCCACAACACGAGTCACAATAAGATACTAATTTCACTAAAAGGATATTCTAATTAATATCATATATATGAAATAATAACCCCACGTGATAACCTCAAGATTTATTGATTCATTAATGGGAGTCATAAGGAGCTGGAGACTAATTAAAAGTTATAATGAGTAGGAGCGGCTGATTCACATGATTTAAGGGGAGTTATAAGGAATACACTGATTGAGAGTTATAAGGGGTGACTAATTGGGAGTCATAAATGCAAGAGCAACATATCATCAAGATACTCTTATTTGAGTATCTGATAAAATACTGATTATTAATTTTTTTATACTAAATACTACTGATTACTGACATTGATTATTAAATGTGGATATTGATTACTGTTACTACTTACGCATACTAATACTACTATATAACTAATAGATAAATGAGAATGATTAAATGATATGACTGAGTGAAACTAATTGATTGATAACGACAAAATGATTATTTAATTGATATAGGTAACTGGTATATAGCTTATATTGATTCATAAATTTTCTTATATGATTTTTAGTATATTATTTCTCTTTTGCCTTACGTTAATTTCAGTTGTAAGATTTTAGTTATTTGATGGTCTTTTATACTCATTATGTGATATTTACATAATTTTAGGTAAAGGTAAGGAGCCTTTAACTTGAGGCTAGGTAGTGATATTCTTTTATAGTTTGCTTTCAGGTCCTCTTATTTACGTATATTCTTTTGTAGACTGTGTAGCTATTGTATGTATATATAGTTTTGAGACTATGGATGTAGCATGTAAATATTGACTACTACAATAATATGAATTATGTTTTCTATTATTTATTTATTTCCTGTAATATAATTAATCAGCTCTAAATATTAAATTGATATGGTTAGAAATGACTATTTGTTATTATTAAAAATTATAAAAACATAAATTAATAATTAAAAAGTGCAAAAGAAAAAATTCTTCCACTTTGAATCCCGAGCCGTCATAGTTTTCCCAACCATAAGTTTAAAAATTACATCTATGAATTTTATGTTAGCTTTGAAACTATTTCTCGATAAAAATTTGTGTGACACAAAAGTTATGCCATCATGTATACCTCTTATACATGGCTTGCTATGATGGAGGGCCTCAAAACTATAGTTGCACTTATTTGATGCAATATCCAAGTGGATTCATGCTGCTCAATTTGTATTAATTGTTTTAAAAACAAAATGCACCTATTTTTGAACGTGACTACATTTTTGACATTTTAAAGAATATCATTCCTCGGGCTGCCTCTTTCTTGCTAAGACCAAATCTTTTTTAGATTTTTGATCATATAGCTAAAATATAAAATATGAATGAAGCAATTAAAAACACTGCTTACATTTTTGTCTTTTGCACGATTTATTTCATTTGAAGAGAAAGGAATGATAGAAAATCTTGGAACAAAATTAAAGGCCAACACACTCTTTCACGAGCATTTCAAATGCCGTGCAACTAAAAACTGCTTCTTGAGGTAGCAAATTTTTTTCTAATGTGGGCTCGGCCTTCGACTAATTTTAGCGAACATTGATATGTGCCTCACTATCAATCTATCAAGGGAATTTTTGAGCTAATCCATAATGAATAAGATTTCTCCCACTTTTGTCTAGAAGTAACCTATCCGAGGTTGTTTGTCATAGTGTTGCTCGATGGTGTCAACCTATGTGGAAGTGGTCGAATTGAATTCCCCTGGGATTGATTATGCCTTGATTGGGAGGGGGCAAATGCCGCATGTATCTCAAATCAAAGGTGAAGAATGGTCTATCTTTAGACCATTATTATATTTTTAAGGTCGAGGTTAAGATCTTTCCCAATGAGTAGAAGTCCATTATGGACTGCATAAAGCTTATAATTTATTGCAAGCATCCTTATATTTGCTAGAAGCTTTATGAAAAATAGTTTCCCAAGATATTATCTTGTATGTTAGAAGTGTTAGAGGAATTTTCTTGACCACAGTTGTAGTCAAGATTGCCCCTAGTCCATATCTGATTTTCATAAATTTGATGCAACAATAGCTGATATCAAGACGTTAACATGATTGACCTTTAAGATTAGAGCAAAAGTTTCCCCTAGTCAGAAATGAGATTTCTACAGACGCGCTAAACTGTTGCTTCCTGAAATATTCACAGTGATAGAGAAATATAAAGTTTAACTTATTAGTTTTGTATGAAAATCCAACACACAATCAGATAAAAAAGAGGGGAGTAGCATTCATAAGAGACACTAAAGTTTTTATATGAAAATCCCTGAAAAGGGGGAAAAATCACAGGGCCTAGCCTAACTTGAATGAATCCACTAGTATTTATAGTCGATTACAAATGAGGCCCTTTCTTGTGGGGAAGGCCTTGGCTTGATGTAGCAAATATACATCATATAGAGTGCATTACATGGGGTGAATTAGAAGAATCAGTATTGACATATTCGTTTGGTCGGCAGGACCATAGTCGGCGGGCGACGAAGGTTGAAAAGATTGTAGCTGGGTGATGGTGGTCGGAAGGACAGTAATCGATGGGCAACAGATGTCAGAAAGATTATTATCAGGCGATGGAGGTCGGAAGGATCATAATTGGCGATCGACGAAGGTCAAAAAGACCGTTATCAGTCGATGGAGGTTAGAAGGATCGTAGTCGGAGGGTGACTGAGATCAGAAAGACCATTATCAGGCGACATAGGATGGAAGGACCGTATTCAGAGGGCGATGGAGGTCAAAAATCCATTATCAGGTGACAGAGGATGGAAGAACCGTAGTCGACAGGCGACGGAGATCAAAAAGATTGTAGTTTGGCGACGGACGTCTGAAGGACTGTAGTCAGTGGGTGATGGAGGTCAGAAAGATAGTAGTTTGGCGATAGATATTAGAAATATCATAGTTGATGGGCGACTAATGTCAGAAAGATAATCATCAGGCAACGGATGTCAGAAGGATTGTAGTCAGCAGGCGACGGAGGTCAGAAGGACCATAGTCAGCGGGCAATGGAGGTCAGAAAGATCGTAATATGGCGATGGAGGTCGAAAGGATCGTGGTCGACAGGTGACAGAGGTCAGAAGGATTGCTATGTAGCGATGGAAGTCGAAAGGGCCATTGTTAGGCGATGGAGGTTGGAAGGACCATAATCGACGATCGACAAAGGTCAGAAAGGATGTTATCAGATGATGGAGGTCGGAAGGATCGTAATCGGTGGGCGACGGAGTTCAGAAAGATTGTTATCAGGTGATGGAGGTTAGAAAGACCATAGTCGATGCGTGACGGAGTTCAGAAAGATTGTTATCAGGTGATGGAGGTCAGAAAGACTGTAGTCAGGCCACGTTTGTTAGGATGAAATCCGATTATAATTAGTGGCCAGATGCAAGTCCAACAATAATTGGTGGCCAGGAGGAAGTCCGACGATGGTTGGCAGTCGTGCGTAAATCCGATAATAATTGATGGTCGGGTAGAAGTCCGATGAAAATTAGTGGTCGGGTGAAAGTACGACGAAAGTCTGGAGACAATTGGTGGTCGGGTGGTGGTTAAGGAGGAGCTTGGTGGTAAGAGGGATCTTAGATTCCTCTTCCCATCCTCTTTTCTTTCCTTCCTCCTCTTCCTTGCTTGGTCCCCTGCTTCCTCCCCTCACCCTAATGAAGAATGAGGAGTCTATTTATAATTTTTTAGGAGTGCTATGACTAGTAAATAGGGAGGAGATCAAGGGCATGTTAGGAGTGTTTCGAATGGACGGCTGATATTGACTCCTTTTATCATGTATCATTTATCGAGTATTTGAGTGCCTTAATGATGTCAGTATTCGACAATCTTGGACTCGTTGGATTTGTCTCGCCGAGCCGCTCGATTCGACGGTAAGCATGTCACATTTGAAAACCGTTTGGTCATCCAATTTATGATTTGAACCTTCCAATTGAGCTTCTGGTCTTCGATTTGGACCCATTTGGGATCGGATTGGGTCGAATTTGGTGTCATTGTGTTCGTCTTTTTGATACGTTCAGTTCGACTATAAGTTTGCAGAAATCAGAGTTCGGATGCTCCCAAATCTAATTTTGAAAGTTTCTAACTTAATTTGATCTTAAGATTCGGCTCAATCATGATTAATTTCCGATGATATATCAATAATATTACAGAAGAGTCACACAAGGCCTAAGTTGAGATCCTTAGCCTAATGTATTAATGCATGAATAGCCATAAATAAAGATCCAACTGAGCCAAAAATCAACAATCTTAGGCCTAGTCCAGTTCGGTTCACTAATTATCAAGCCAAATAAAATGGAGCTTTTGAACATGTTAATCATCCCTGACAATATAAATCGATATATTAAACTGGAGTCACATTTAGTTGAAAAGGATAGTTCTTTGTTATTTTAATGTCCAAGTACAATTACGCCTTCTTTCCTAATTCATAATTCTAATGTTTAGGAATAAGCGATTCTTTTTCAGAAGGTCAAGCACCTTCATTTCACGCTTGCTCAATAATTATGTTATTGTCTGAGAACGTCATTCATTAGATGATTAGATACATAAACATCATCGAAGGACTGTCGCGGTTAAGATTTCGTTTGGGATAATTTTCTTATTACTTTCTAAAGTAATTTTTTAGTATCAAAATTTTTAATTCAAAAAAATTTTATACTAAAAATCTTCTTTAGAAAGCAACAAAGAAGCTGTCCCAAACGAAGCCTAAATGACCTCAGCATCCACTAAAATAGTCATTATTTGAAGCCCACTGTTTAATGGACAAGAAAATCTCGTCCAAGAAAAAAAATATTAAGATTGTCATCCATAAGTAGCTCAATTAGAAGAATTGATGATGCTTCACCAAAGTGCTATATCACCTCCAATTTTTGAATCTATTTTGTGATGAATATAACACACAAATAATTTGTATTAAACACATCTCAAAGTAAATCTAATGGCTTTAAAACTTATTCTAACAAAAAAATCCAATCAAAATATTCTTACATAATTTTTTTTATGAGATATCTTAACATAATTTATTTTTCAAGTTTATATAACTATTATGATTTTATATAATGTTATATTAATTTACTTGTATTATTCAATATCTAAGATGCTATTGGACTAAACTGTTATATGAAAATTAAAATAATATAGTTGAAGTGAGCTTGTTGAAAATTTTCTTGTGACTTGCATTTTTTATGAGGGAGCCCAAAATTATGATCTAATAAAATGGGTCTAAAAGTTAAATTGATTGTAAGCTAAGGAGTAGAGGTCATAAGCAGTCTTAAATATTTTGATGAAAAAAGTTTAGGTTCCGCTAATGAAGTTAATTAGTTCTCTCCACTCTCTTATTTAGAGCCTGTTTGGTTGGCTAAAAAAAAGAATACAATATAAAAAAAATATAGTGTCAAAGGAATACAATATAAAAGAAATACTTTGGAGTTGTTTCGATGAGTTTAAAGTAAATTCATGTGAATGATTTTTTTTTGTTTGATTTGAAGTAAAATGAATATAATGTAAAGTTTAAAGATGATTACGACTAACGGGTTGTGGCCTACGGCGGTGGTGGCCGGCGGCGACGTGTGGCGAGGATGGTGACAAGTGGCGGTGGTGGACGGTGGCGAGTGGCGGCGATGATGGCTGGAGGCTGATGCCGGTGGTGGCCGATAGTGGGTGGCGATAGTAATGGTGGCCAATGGCAGTGATGGTCAGCAACTATCACACCCTAGAATTTAAATTTGAAGGATTATTTATTTTATCTTTTATATAACAACTAAAACTTTTTTTTTTCAATAATAAAATATCAGCAGAAAAAATATATTGATCAAAATATCATTATATATAATCACTATCAGGGGCAGAACCAACCTTAATTTTCAGAGAGAGAGAGGGGGGGGGGGGGGTGTGGCGCTTATAAGTCACTGGTGGTGTTGCCTCAAATTTGTTGTTTAAAAATTTTAGTTGTAAGCATATTTTTAGAATTCAAATTAATAAATAAAATGATGAATTCTCTTCATTATTTCTCTTTATATTTGGTTCATCATTCCCTAACAATAACACATCTACATAATGTGTTTAATTATGTTGGGGGCAATTGCCTAAAGATCATAGTATTTTGAAACTTTTAGGGGGGGATGCAATTGTCTAAAAACCCTTGTAATAAACACTAAAAAATAGATGGAGGGGGATAAATTACCTAAAGAATCATGTAATAAAGAAAATTTATTATTTTTTTTAGGGGGGGGGGGGGGGGGGGGGGGGGGGGGGGATGCAATTGCCCCCCTTGAGCATAAGGGGGATCTGCCCCTGATCACTAGGGGTGTCAATTTTTGATACGACCCGAAAATTTGACATGAAAAATTCAGGCTCTGGTCAACCCGATAAAGAAACGGGTCAGGTTCGGTCCTATCTTTCGACTCATTTATATTTCGGGTTGAGTTCAGATCAACTCGGCAAATCGAGTTTGACCCGAATGGACCCATTTAAGTTAAGTTCGGGTCGGACTTCTTGTAAAACCATGCCATACTGCCGCTACACGCCTAATATTGTGGATGATGTTACTGCTCAGCCACTGCCTTTGCACGCCGAACCACACTACTGCTGCTAAGTTGCACTCGGACGTCGGACTGTCGGCCACTTGAGCTTAACCAGACTAGTGTCCAATCGCCAGTCGACCTCAACGGCTAGGCTGCTAGGGCTAGACGCACTCACCGTCGGCCACTCAAGCTAGACCGACTCATGCTCGTCGATGGAACCATAAGAGGCAAGCTCGCACTTACGAGTCACACGGCATTGACTTGACCTCAACGACGGAGTCAGATGGACGACCAAACCTGATCGGGTTCAAGGGTCAGGTTAG
The DNA here is from genome assembly GCA_019925795.1 of Dendrobium chrysotoxum. NCBI lineage: Eukaryota > Viridiplantae > Streptophyta > Magnoliopsida > Asparagales > Orchidaceae > Dendrobium > Dendrobium chrysotoxum. The sequence goes on from CM034309.1 coordinate 25,139,751, forward strand.
GTCAACATATACCCCGCGTTGGTGGGGTCCGGGTTGAGAATCCCAACCCTTATGTAAAATTGGGTCAGGTTTGGGGGATCTGCCCCCAAACCTGACACAATTGCCCCCCTTGAGCATAAGGGGGATTTGCCCCTGATCACTAAGGGTGTCAATTTTTGATACGACCCGAAAATCCGACATGAAAAATTCAGGTTCTGATCAACCCGATAAAGAAACGGGTCAGGTTCGGTCCTATCTTTCGACTCATTTATATTTCAGGTTGAGTTCAGATTAACTCGGCAAATCGAGTTTGACCCGAATGGACCCATTTAAGTTATGTTCGGGTTGGACTTCTCGTAAAACCATGCCATACTGCCGCTACATGCCTAATGTTGTGGATGATGCTGCTGCTCAGCCACTGCCTTTGCACGCCGAACCACACTGCTGCTGCTAAGTTGCACTCGGATGTCGGACTGTCGGCCACTTGAGCTTAACCAGACTAGTGTCCAATCGCCAGTCGACCTCAACGGGTAGGCTGCTAGGGCTAGACGCACTCACCATCGGCCACTCAAGCTAGACCGACTCGTGCTCGTCGATGGAACCGTAAGAGGCAAGCTCGCACTTACGAGTCACACGGCATTGACTTGACCTCGACGACGGAGTCAGATGGACGACCAAACCTGATCGGGTTCAAGGGTCAGGTCGGGTCAACATATAACCCGCGCTGGTGGGGTCCGGGTTGAGAATCCCAACCCTTATGTAAAATTGGGTCAGGTTTGGGGGATCTGCCCCCAAACCTGACCCAATTTCCCCCCTTGAGCATAAGGGGGATCTGCCCCTGATCACTAGGGGTGTCAATTATTGATACGACCCGAAAATCCGACATGAAAAATTCAGGTTCTGGTCAACCCGATAAAGAAACTGGTCAGGTTCGGTCCTATCTTTCGACTCATTTATATTTCGGGTTGAGTTCAGATCAACTCGGCAAATCGAGTTTGACCCGAATGGACCCATTTAAGTTAAGTTCGGGTCGAACTTCTCGTAAAACCATGCCATACTGCCGCTACACGCCTAATGTTGTGGATGATGCTACTGCTCAGCTACTGCCTTTGCACGCCGAATCACACTGCTGCTGCTAAGTTGCACTCGGACGTCGGACTATCAGCCACTTGAGCTTAACCAGACTAGTGTCCAATCGCCAGTCGACCTTAACGGCTAGGCTGCTAGGGCTAGACGCACTCACCGTCGGCCACTCAAGCTTGACCGACTCGTGCTCGTCGATGGAATTGTAAGAGGCAAGCTCGCACTTACGAGTCACACGACATTGACTTGACCTCGACGACGGAGTCAGATGGACGACCAAACCTGATCGGGTTCAAGGGTCAGGTCGGGTCAACATATAACCCGCGCTGGTGGGGTCCGGGTTGAGAATCCCAACCCTTATGTAAAATTGGGTCAGGTTTGGGTCAACCCGTTTACACCTGGGTCAACTCAGGTTTGACTCAAACCCGACCCGTTGACCCGAATTGACACCCCTACTGATCACTATCCAAAAATCTTATACAATTTCCACGAGTCTTATAAATTTTAATACACCATTTGCCCACTCCTGGTTATAAAAGGATATCTAAAGACAAAAAGAAACAAAATAAAAATAAAACCAGAGGTATACTATAGCAATTAGTCTGATACTTCTGATCCTCTTTCCTATCTCGAAATCATTTAAATCAAATATAATGAGCTAAAAACTCAGTAGGTCACTGCAATCTTACTACTGAACTCAAAGCACAATAAGAAAATAGTACATATGTAATCACTCAATTCATAATAGTAACAACTAATATGATCATGAATGTATACAGAAATACTAAAACTTATACAGTAGTAGTAAAATCTGCAAAATAATAAACCATTATGATAAGGAGGCAAGCAAAATAGTGCAATACAAAAATAATGAAGTTTACAAATCAGTAATCAGTATGGATATTGAAACAATTAAGCAGTAAATAATGATTCTTAAATCATACATCATAGCAGTGTTATCCAGTAAATAAAGAAATCATATAAATCAATAAAACTAAATCATCCATGAAGACTGTTGAAATCCATAATAATGCAATACTATCAAATTAGTATACACATGATGCTCGATTATTTTATATCAGTATCTTATATCACATGCTCAGTAATAAAAATCATGTGCCCAGTAATAGCAAACTATATTAATAGCAGTAGACCAGTAATAATATTAGTGGATCAGTAACAATAACAATATCAGTAAAATTTGTAACAGTAACAGTAAAATAGTACGGTAACAATAAACTAATATTGTGGTAGTAAATCGATAATGTATCCCAGTAATCACACTAAACAAGTAAAAAACTCTATCTTACATGGTATTATTTTAGTAATCGTTGGTAGTAAATAGAGTCGTCACTTTTTACCCATTGACATAATAATTAACTCCTTATAACTCTCAATCAATGAATCACGTGAATCAGTAGAAGATAACATCAAACTATAGTATTTAAAAGAAAGCTCGTTGGCTCACCATCCTATACAGGTCAGTAAAATCTCTAGCCAACATCAGTGAGTAATCGCCTTTACTTGTTTTCACTTACATTATTATTCTATATTACAAAAGCAACACTGAGTATCGACTGCAATCACCCAATCACATACCAGTATTGATTCATTATGCTTACAATAATAGTAGAATCAAATTAAAATGTCAAAATTACTATTCTTAATAAGTTGTACAAAATATGATAACTACACTTTTAACTGGTGAAATTACTGAATCAATCAGTTAGAATGTTTAGAATAATCAGTATTACAAAAATTATGCGGTAGAAGTTCACTAAATCAAAAGAAAATGAAATTAAAATCATTTTGAGAGGAATTAAACAGTTAAAATTAAAATCTTTAAAAATAGAAATATGAGAGAAGTTATTTACAACGATTTGAAGAATTTTCTTAAAAGTAACAAAACAAACTAGCGAACAAAAACCCAATTTTTTTTCCTATTCTCCTTCAATCCCCTTCTCTTCTTTCATTCCATAGCAAGCCACAACATGAGGTGAGGGAAGGAGTGAGTGGCAGATTTTGATTTAATTATATATAAAAATATATTTTAGCACATGGCACCGCAGCGCTGCATGTAAACAGGGCTACACAGCCGCGTCGTTGTGCCACCCCTCCAGGCACCACTATGTTGAATTGATTTTAAAAATTTTCAAGACTATGATACCCGGGCATCGAAAGACCTAGTGCCATAGCGCTCAAGTTCAAAAATTTTAGAATTTTCATATTTTTTATTTTTAAATAATTTTCATATCTTTTAGGTTGTTACAGTGGGTGATAGTGGCAGGCGATGGGTGGCAATGATGGTGTTCGACAGCTTGTGGTAGTGGTGGCTGATGGTGGGTGACTTGTGGTGAGTGGAGACGACCGATGGCAGTCAAGCGAGCGTGTTTGTGGTGTAAACCGTTCTCGCTCAAAATTGGGCGAGCTTGATTTATCTCAAAAATGAATTAAAATGATTTGCACTACATTTGCTTACTTATTTTGCATTTCTTTTTTAGCCAACCAAATACCAAAATTTTCAAAAGCCGTGCATTTGGAATACTTTACACCCTTATGTAATCCAACCAAATAGCCCGTCAATTAGATTTTCTCTAATCATTGAAGGAAATCATTTTCTAAGGAAGAGAAATAATTTCTTTGATCTTGCATTCATATGGAATATTTTTTTAAGCAATTTTAATTTTTACTTTCTAAAGAAATATTGATATGAGATATAGTATGAACCATGGTTTTGAAAATCGGATCGAACCTGCTGGTTCAACCGCGAATCGGTCCACCAGTTTAGTCCTCCTGAAAAATTAGTCCAGCATCAAATTAGTTCACAGGTTCAAAGCCGTTGAACCGGAAGGACCAACCAGTTCAATTTATAATACATTTAAATTTAGTATATTTTATTTCATAATATATATGCAAAAAATTAAAGTGTTATATATTAAGCACTAAAAAATCACACCAACATGATTTCATCATTACATGTGGGCTCCTAACCCATGGATACAAGAAAAGCTATATAAACAACACAATATAAATCTCCCAAGTGATGTATAATTAAACAACTTATAGAAATTTCTATAATGTATGCATAGTGGATTGCATCCATGACTATTTTTTGAAAAAAAATTGTATAGAATATTTAAATAAAAATAATAATTATAATAATATTTAAACTTCTTAAATTTATAATTATTTGTGTATTCATAATTATTCAAATAAAAAATAATTATGTAAAATTTTTAAAGTTCTAAAATTTCTCTCTAAATATGAAATTAAATGATTATAAGAAAAATAAAAAATCTAAAATAAATAATGTAGTATGATTTTATAAATATAATTTTATAATGTGAATTTTATATAAAATTTATACGTGGAAATTATACCTAAATATATAATATAAATTAGTAATTATTTATATTAAATTTATATATTTATATATAAACTATATTTCTATTAAATATGAATTAAAATCAAAGATCAGAGATATTTTGATTTAAATTTAGAATTAGTAATTATTTATATTTAAATAATAAATATATAATATAAATTAATAATTATTTATATTTAACTTTAAAATTATGGAATATATTATATATGTATGAATTTTATTTATTTTTTAGTCTCAAAATTCTTAGAATTATTAAGTTTTTAAGGTTAGATTGTCATATTATTATGTTAATTTTATTAATTTTTAATAATATTACTATATATAACATCATCCAGTTCAACCCCGATCGAATCGTGCCGAATCGTGAACCTCTCATTCTTCCAGTTTATTTTCCAATCCGATTTTCACAACTTTGGTACGAACCCTTTGAATGTTTTATAATTTTAAAATGTTCTATCATATTATATCAATATACTACAAAAACTTCTTAAGGATCTGTTTGGGACGCCTGCAGCATTTTATGAAGTTCATTTTCAAGTTGTGGGAAAAAGAGCTTTGCTATTGTGGGTTCAAAAAAATATTTTTTCACTACAAAAATTTCTAAAAAAATAACAGTCAAATAAAATTATAATTGCTTTCTGAAAAATAAAACAACGATAAAAATTGTCCAAAATAGAACATGCCCTAAATTTGCAGGAGAATCGCAAAAATCTGGTAATTATATTTTGACTAAACAAAGTTTCTTCGCAAAAATCTGGTAATTATATTTTGACTAAACAAAGTTTCTTAGCTTAACGTTGAAATTCGTATTATATATGATATCTTAAATTTCTTTAATTACAACACAAATATAAAATTATGAACATCTAATTTATATATATATATATATGTTGCGGACTCAAATATACGCGGCGATAGAGTTTAATATTTTCGTCTCAGCGTTGTACGTATATCCAGCACACAAACAGAAGAGTGAAAGAAACACCAGGATTTTTGCGTGGAAAGCCCTGAAAAAGGGAAAAACCACGGGGCCACACCCAGTTGAAAAAGTTCCACTAGTGTTGTTTGAAATACACGAGGCTGACTCGTCCTTTAACTTCAGGACGATCAGATTACAATGAGTATCAATTACAAGGCCAAGCAGAGTTCCGACGTCACTCGGGCGTCAGACAGAATTCCGGCGTCACTTGGAAAGAAGTCCGGCGTCACTCGGATGTCGGGTAGAATTCTAGCGTCGGGCAGAATTCCGACGTTGCTCCCGTGTCGGGCAGGGCTCCGGCGTCCCTCGGGCGCCTGGTGGTGCTTCGGTGGTGTTCCGGCGGTGTTCCGGCGGTGTTCCGGCGGAGTTCCGGCGGTGTTCCGGCAGTGGTCGAGGAGGAGTTATTCCCTCCTAGGCTTCTCTTCTCTTCCTTCTCTTCTTCTCTTCTTGGCTTGGGTCCCCTCTTAAGAGAAATGAGGGGCTATTTATAGTTTTTCTGGAGTGGCATAGCCCGTAAATATGTGAGAGATCAGGGGCAAATAGGGAGTGATCCGGATGAACGGCCGATATTGAATCCCTTGATCGTGAACCGTTTATCAAGCATTTGAAGGTCTTAATGATATCAGAATTCTGCGATCTTGGGCTCGTTGGATTCGTCTCGTCGAGCCGCTCGATTCGACTATAAGCTCACCAAAATCGGAGACCGTTTGGTAACTCAAATAGCTGTTTGATGCTTCCAACAGCGCTTCGGGTACTTGATTTGGACTTACTTGGGCTCGGATTGAGTCGAATTTGGTGTCGTTGGATTCGTATTTCCTAGACGCTCAGTTCGACTATAAGTTTACTGATATCGGAGTTTAAATGGTCTCCGAAATAATTTTTGAAGTTTCCAACTTAAGTTTTTCCTCGAGATTCGTGCCCGATCAAGATGATTTTTTGACGATATATCAGTTGCCCCCCTATTTTCGGACGTTGAAGCTCCACGAGTCCGAAAATACTTGTTCCGGTATTTTACATTGGCCGAATCGCAAAAAATTGCGTTCCAAAAATAAATGTTTGCTCGAACCCAACCATAGAGGCCCCGTTGAGCTCCGAAAGTGTCAAAATTGAGTCCGAAACGTCGAAAAACGTGTCCGGGGACCCCAAAAACGTCGAATTTGGACCGTCCGGGCCCGAAATCGGAGCCCGGGAACGCGTAGGCGGCCGAACCGGCCGGCCGGCCACCCCCCGCCGCCGCCCGCGGCGGCGCCTGTGCCAACCGGCGCGTCCGTGCGCGTCTGCGCGTGGAACCGCGCGGGGCGCGGTTTTGGTTTTAAAAAAAAAAATTTTTTTTATTTAAATTGTGGGTCCCACATGGGATTAAAAATCCGAAAAAATCCCAAAAAATTCCGAAAATTTTGAAAAATTTCAGGGAATTTAATAGAATTTTGGAATCCTCCCCCCCTTAAAGAAAACTATAAATAGACCCCCCAGGGCCTAGTAGAAACTCGCCCCTTCTTCCTTTCTCCCTCTGGCTTTTGGCATTTTGAGGCTTTCCGCCGTTTTTGAGTAGGTGACTTTCCCTACTTGACTCGGCGCCCCTCCCTTTGCGCAGAAGTTAGAGTATTCATCTCTTCTCCCCTCTAGTTTCTGGCATTTTGAGGCCTTCCGCCGTTTTTAAGTAGGTGACTTTCCCTACTTGACTCGGCGCCCCTCCCTTTGCGCAGAAGTTAGAGTATTCCTCTCTTCTCCCCTCTAGTTTCTGGCATTTTGAGGCCTTCCACCGTTTTTCAGTAGGTGACTTTCCCTACTTGATTCGGCGCCCCTCATTTTGCACAGAAGTTAGCGGTTTTCCCTCTTTTTTCTCTCATTCTGGCTTTCTGACAGTTGAGGCATTCCGTTGTTATTCAATAGGTGATTTTCCCTACTTGAGACAACGCCCCTCCTCTCGTACAGGAGTTAGAAATTTCTTTTCTTTTCCATTCCTTCATGTGGAGGTGAGATGTTAGTCGGAGGGAGTCTGAAGATGGTCAGAAGTCAGGCGTCGGGAAGAAGTACGGCGTCGGGTAGAACTCCGACGAAAATCCGTCGGCGGGAAGAAGTCCTGTGACGGGTAGAAATCCGGTGTCGGGTAGAAGCCCAACAAACATCCGGCGACGGGCAGAAGTCCGACGTCGGGAAGAAGTACAGCGTCGGGTTGAAGTCCGACGACGGGCAGAAGTCCGGCGTCGAGTAGAAGTGCGACGAAAGTCCCACGACTGACAGAAGTCCTGCGTTGAGTGGAAGTACGGTGTCGGGCAGAAGTCCGACGAAAATATTGGGCAAAATTCCAACGAAAGTCTGGCGACGGGCAGAGACCCAGCAACGGGAAGAAGCTCGTCGTCGGGCAGAAGTCAGATGAAAGTCGCTCGACGGGCGTAAGTACAACGTCGGGTAGAAATTCGACGAGGGTCTGGCGACAGGCAGATGATGGCGGGCGTCCAGTAACATTGTGTTAAGGCAATATTCATCCATACTAAAGTGTGCCAACATCAAATATTACTGAATCTAGGGGCCGAAGTAGTGTGACATGCCAACATTCTAGTAATACACTAACACTGTCAACTGAGTGGAGGTCTGATGATGATCCAGTTATGTCCTTTCTGTGAAGGAGCAGTTGTAGGAGATGCTTGCGTGCAGTAAGGGAGAAGTCACTTAAATCCACCAAGGACATTTGACTGTGTTAAAGTTGCTTGTTGATTGATGATACTAGCTTGTATGAATGTCACCAGTGTACCTTTTGCTTTTACATTCTTGCAAAGGTGACCTAGATGTACAATCTTTCGTAATATGACTTCAATAATATTTATATGAAGTTGAAAACTCACTTTTGAATCTTTGAAACATGAGTTAGTATATTGTGTAACATGCTTTTTCGAAGATTTTTTGCCCGCCAAGAATCTCTGTAGGAGATGTCCAGAGAATCCATCAAGAATATATGACCTATCCGAGGTAGTATGTCGGAGCCTTTGCTCGACGACGCTAACCTGTATGGAAGAGGTCGAGAGAATCCACCAAGGATGTGAGACCTATCCGAGGTTGCATGTCAGAGCCCTGCTCGATGACGTTAACCTGTATGGAAGAGGTCAAGAGAATCCACCAAGGATGTGAGACCTATCCAAGGTTGTATGTCAGAGCCTTTGCTCGACGACGTTAACCTGTATGGAAGAGGTCGAGAGAATCCACCAAGGATGTGAGACCTATCCAAGGTTGTATGTCGGAGCCTTTGCTTGACGACGTTAACCTGTATGGAAGAGGTCGGATCGAATCCCCCTGGGATTGATCATCCAGTGATTGAGACACAATAAAGATTGCGTATTTCTCGAATCAAGGATAAAGAGACTATATTTGTTAGTAGTTTTTCACTGTCATTTATATTCTTTTTAAAGAAAGAGACAATATCAAAACTGGACGAACAACACATTATATTACTGTAAGATAATAATTCCCTTGTACAACAGAAGAGATACATATAGGGACAACCATATCATTTGACTTGGTAGAAATACTAAGGACATTAGAGTGACATCCTACTGATCATAGAAGAGATACATGGTGACACATGACAAGTAGTATTACTAACACAAAGGTTCAAGCTGCAGCATTACTCAATCTCACCAACTATTTGAATATTATTCAATGGTTGTCTTTGTTGTTGATTTTGCCCCCCAGTGGGGCGAGCTTCTTCTCGGGTATGTGGGTTCCCAATAAACTGTCGAAGATAGCCCTGGCGGATAAGTCTTTCAATCTCATCCTTAAGTTGCCAACATGCTTCAGTAGTGTGGCCACGACTATGATGAAAGTGACAGTACTGATCTTGATTTCCTGTATTTGGCTTCGAAGGATGCGGCCATTTCACTTTATCCTGATCTTGAATCGCCATTAACACATTTGCTCGAGATGTGTTGAGCGGAGTGTACTCTTTCTCCTGCCGAGGTTCTCGTTGTGGTAATGGGGGCCTAGGAGGTATATTGCTATTCCCTTGCTTTTTCCGTTGTAAGGAAGAATTATCCATCCCAGGAGCACCTTTGCGCTTCCCATTTGTCTGCTCGAACTGCTTTCTGTGAGCATTTATGGCTTCATCTGTGGAGATTTGTGCCTCCACACGATGAATCAGGTCGGCGTATGAATGAACCGTGTCTCGCATAAGAGCTGAATAAAAGGGGCCAGGACGGAGGCCACCAAGAAAGACTCCTCTCAATAATTCAGGATCTACTCCCAGAATTTGTCGAGCCTCAGTAGAAAATCGCTGAAAATACTCTTTCAATGATTCTCCCTCATTCTGACGGATTCCAGATAGGTGGGAGGAATCCTTAGTGATTCTTCGATTGGCTACAAACTGTTCCACGAACACTTTAGCCATTTTGTTGAATGAAGGGATCGTTCTAGACGGAAGCGAATAGAACCAAGTTCGTGCTTGTCCCTTGAGGGTAGCAGGAAAAACCTGACATAGGAGTGCATCCGAAGCTCGCTGTATATGCATAATTGTTCGATAATGATCGATATGCTCATATGGGTCGGATGTCCCGTCGTAGGATTCGATGCTCGGTAGCTTAAAGCCAGCCGGAATAGGGTGTTGAAGAATGGCTTCCGTCAGGGGTGACGACTCCTGGAAGTCCCACTGATGAAGAGGTTGCCTTACGCCTCCTGTATGGAACTCCTCTCGAACCAATCGTCGCAGTTCGTGGCGTAGGGTATTGCGAGGGAGCTCAGCAATGTGATGTTGGGCTAGCTCCTCAGGGAGGTCTTGAGGAAGGAGAGATTGCCGACCTTTGTGCGGAGGATGGGTAGAACTTGCTGTATCAGCCAGTTCGTTATCTTGATGTGACTGCGAACGCCTCCTGGGTGGAGGAAGAGGAATCTCAGCTTGAAGATGTTCGATTTGACCAGCTTCAACACGTGGTGGATCTCGAGAGAGAAGAACCTCCTCCTGTGGTGCTAGTTCCTGTGGTGCTAGTGCCGGTTGTCGAGTCTCTCGCAGGAGTTGTAGGATCTCGTTCTAAGACTCCTCCATCTTCCTGATGCGGTCTTCAATGGACGGTCCTGAAATTCCTTCTCCCATAGCGTCTTGCCCCCCAGCATGAAAGGAGGCGGATACTTGGGGTCTATGATTCATAGACTGATCCCGAGATTGATGTGAATTGGAGCGGGAGGCTCCCAAGATGCGATTGCTACGCCTGTTGGCCATCAAAGTGGTGCTTAGGATAGTGGGATTTGTTTCCCACAGACGGCGCCAAACTGTTGCGGACTCAAATATACGCGGCGATAGAGTTTAATATTTTCGTCTCAGCATTGTATGTATATCCAGCACACAAACAGAAGAGTGAAAGAAACACCAGGATTTTTACGTGGAAAGCCCTGAAAAAGGGAAAAACCACGGGGCCACGCCCAGTTGAAAAAGTTCCACTAGTGTTGTTTGAAATACACGAGGCTGACTCGTCCTTTAACTTCAGGACGATCAGATTACAATGAGTATCAATTACAAGGCCAAGCAGAGTTCCGACGTCACTCGGGCGTCAGACAGAATTCCGGCGTCACTTGGAAAGAAGTCTGGCGTCACTTGGATGTCGGGTAGAATTCTAGCGTCGGGCAGAATTCCGACGTTGCTCCCGTGTCGGGCAGGGCTCCGGCGTCCCTCGGGCGCCTGGTGGTGCTTCGGTGGTGTTCCGGCGGTGGTCGAGGAGGAGTTATTCCCTCCTAGGCTTCTCTTCTCTTCCTTCTCTTCTTCTCTTCTTGGCTTGGGTCCCCTCTTAAGAGAAATGAGGGGCTATTTATAGTTTTTCTGGAGTGGCATAGCTTGTAAATATGTGAGAGATCAGGGGCAAATAGGGAGTGATCCGGATGAACGGCCGATATTGAATCCCTTGATCGTGAACCGTTTATCAAGCATTTGAAGGTCTTAATGATATCAGAATTCTGTGATCTTGGGCTCGTTGGATTCGTCTCGTCGAGCCGCTCGATTCGACTATAAGCTCACCAAAATCGGAGACCGTTTGGTAACTCAAATAGCTGTTTGATGCTTCCAACAGCGCTTCGGGTACTTGATTTGGACTTACTTGGGCTCGGATTGAGTCGAATTTGGTGTCGTTGGATTCGTATTTCCTAGACGCTCAGTTCGACTATAAGTTTACTGATATCGGAGTTTAAATGGTCTCCGAAATAATTTTTGAAGTTTCCAACTTGAGTTTTTCCTCGAGATTCGTGCCCGATCAAGATGATTTTTTGACGATATATCAATATATATATATATATATATATATATTTCGAATCATGATTTAATTTTCAAAATGACTTTGGATAAATTTTTATTAATTTTTTGTAATATGAAAAAATTACCTAATATTTATTTTATTGACATGAATAATAAATAATAAATTCTTTTGTCTCCTCCTTTTAACTCGCACTAACGATAGTGTACAGTTTGTCAACCAGGGGCCCTGTGGTGTTAACTGGTTATTTGGCCTTAGGCATTTGTCGTCAATCTTTGATTCTTTATAAATTGTTCATTGAAGTGGATGTTTTAAAATATATGATATATTTTAATAATATGGAGTAATACATATAATTTGATTGGATGTAAATTCAATACATTAAGGGGCCTTTTTTTTAATATAATAAAAGCAGAGAATAAATTGAATAATTTTTTTTTATATTTACTATGATATATTTCAAATGCATTGAAATATTAATGAGGTTGGATATAAATAATAAATGACCCAATCCAATAGCCCAATCTAGACCCGATCCTAAAAATTTAAGTTCAGGTTCGAGTTTGATGGGGGAATTTTAACCCGTTTGATTCGGGGGGTTGATTCAAGTTGACCTGCTTACTCGATTTTGATAAGAAAATAACTTATTTAAATTTTTTTTTTAATTATTTTACTTGTGGCGCGCTCTTCTTATTTTTGATTAATTAACATAAATTTTATAATTCTCAAGTTATTTTTTTTTAAATTAAATGGATTATTGAGTTGGGTTGAGCCCAACTTTTTAACTCATTTATTAAACCAGTCAGGTTTAGTTCGATCCAATTTAGAACAAATTAATTTCAATCATGCCCAAGCCCGACCCGTTAACCTATTTTGACGCCCCACCGAATCAAGTGAGGGCTGATAATATTAGTGGAAGTAAACAAAATTCGAATCATTCGATTCCCGATTTCGATTACCCCTCTAGAAATCTAAATATGTCATTTTCATGCATACAAGAAGATGGTTTCAAAGGCAACAACATTACCCTTTCTCTCTTGCATCCAAATATATTTTGTTAGACCCTAAACCCTACCACTCTTCACTCTATATTCGACCAAGATGACAGTGTGTCCCCCCCTCCATAACTCCAACCATGAGGTTGAAATTGCACAGAAATGTCTTGGACCAACTAGGCCCAAATGGTCCAATCTGGTTCAACCAAACAAACTCAGTCAAAGAAAAGTACAAATTAATCATGACCATCCATTTTCAAGATATGCATCAAATTTAATTAAAAAAAGCATAGAGCTAATAAGTCAACATCGCTATGATTTCTTATCAATTATCATCACCAGAGGCAAAATAGTCAATAATGTAGTAATGAGGGGCTTTAAACTCCACCAATTAAAAAGTACCTGCTGGGTATCGTTAAATTGCTTGGCTATCAGGCAATCTTGATAGCGACCAAGCTTAATTCTGATTTGGCCTGAACATAATTGAGGCTCAAAAGTGTTTTCTACTTGGACTATAAATTATACAATAATCTCCCCAACCATTTTGAAGAGCAATTATTAGTTAGATAAGATCTTCTTCAACCAAACTGCATACGGTGGTATGTTCTTTATCATTTGCTCCATTCGAATGCTAAATCATACGCTAAAATTATATAGGTGAACAGTACGACGGTAATATTGGCTTCGCACTAATCACCTACGCTAATTTTTTTTGTTATGGGATTTGCTGAAGAAGCGCGCAAAAGAGGAGAAAGATGGTTACCTTCGTAGTAAGATGAAGATGCACGCGAAAGAGGAGAAAAAAATGAAGTTCAATTGGAGATAAATTACTGCATTTTGGAGTTTTACTGTATTTTGGAGTGGAAGGGTCTTTCAGTTGGAGATGCCCTAACAAGATCTAGATCCATTTGTGGGGACTATCAAACAATATTTTTTAAATTGCAAATATTTTGTTATAGTTTTTATACTATTTTTTAAATTTTATGATAATTTTTTTCAATTAAATATGTTATTATATTAGCGATATGAAAATTATTATTCAATTTTCTTAAAAGAAGAAAAATATAATCCCATAATTTAAAAAAATTATATATTTAGTATAAAAAATATCTCAAAATCATCCCTAGATTATTCATGTGTTATCAATTTAATCCTAGAGTATCATCTTGCTCCAATTTATTCCTTCGACCATAAAAAATTGATTCAAATTGATCATTCGGGTGATAATTGTGATATAAAATTGAATCTAATGTAGGCTTAATTTGATGTGGTTTTCTTACTGCTTCTTAAAGAAGCTTTCTAGTACAAATATTTTAATTTTTGTACTAAAAAATTGCTTTAAGAAATAGTAAGAAAGTCATCCCAAATGAAGTCTTAGTCTCAAAGAGATAATTTTGAATCAATTTTTCCCCGAGAATTCTCTTTGGATTGGGTTCCTTGTTAGGTCAGACCTTAAAAACGGATACAGTGACGACTTCTGGTTCCCGTCCTTTTGTTGCCCGAATTCTTATAGAGTTGGATGTTACCAAAAAAATTTCGGATAAGATTTGGGTGGGTTCAGAGAATTCTGGTTACATTCAATCGGTGATTTTAGATGATCTCCCTTATTACTGTGTGCACTGTAATTCTTTAGGTCATTTGAAAGAGGAATGCCATATATTACATCCTCAACTGAATCTTGCTGCTAAACCCCTTCCTGTCCGTAGAATGGATCCTCTCTCTTCTGACCCTAGTGATTTGGCTGGTATTATTGTGCCTACTGTTACTCCTGTTATGCCTGTGGAGGGGGCGGCTTATGAAGTCATTACCCCTGTAGTTGCTGATCTTGTTGAGAACCTGTCCACTGTTGTTCTGCCAGTAAGTCCGATCGGTTTGTTTAATGAGAATGTCGCTGTGGAACCAGAGCCGAACCAATGCCTAGTCAATTCGGTTGCTGGTCCTTTTGTGTCTCCTGCTTCTTTGGTTCCACCTATGAATTCTATTTCTGTGGGTGAGGTCAGAAATTTGATAGAAAATAATTGTGCTGTGAACCTTACAGCTAGTCCTTCATGTGCAGATGTTGTGGCAGATTCGAGTGATTTGTCTGTTAATGTGGTTTCTGGAGATGGTGTTCCTGTGTCTCCAAATCATGCGATGGTTGATTGTGTTGGACCTTCCCGGGATGTTGCTAGCTCGTTTGTTAATTTGGCCTGGGATGTTGCTAGTCCATATGTTAATGTTGAGTTAGATTTGTTCCTTATTGTTAATGAATTGGAAGGTAATGCCAAGTATGTTAATATTCCTATTTCAGTTATGTCTAATACAGATTTGAAAGCCCATGTGGCCTGGTCTATGAATAATTCTATTTTGGTACAATCTGATTGGCTGAAATTGGATGAGTCATTATCCATGCCTTGTGTGGGGGAGGAAGAGGATTTTGGTGATCATGTAAATGATGATATGTATAGTTTCATGGTCGGATGTGTTGTTGATCAAGCAGTACTTAATGGCGATGCCAAAAGGCGTAAAAGTAAGACTAAGAAGTAATAGTTTTTGGATTTCTCTCTCGTTTTTTGTTGCATTGGGCTTTGCTGGCGTTTTGGACGATGATGAGGTGGATCCCTGCTTTTCACCTTGTTGACCCGGGCTTGTTGGCAACCTTGGTGGTTTGCCCTTTTTGCTGGGTGGTTGCCTGTGGGGGTTCTAGGCTGTCGGTGTTATTAAGTGGCTGTCACCAAAGGATGGTTCGTGTCTAGCTGCGAGGTGGTTGCAGAGGGCTGTCATTCCTGAGTCCGCTTTTGGATTCTTCTCCTTTAGCTTTTTGTGTTTGTTTTATTGAGTTTGTCTTTGTGTACTTTTATCGATGTTTTGTCGCCTCAACTGTTTATGGGCGCGTGTTGTACTTTGCTTTTCCTTTGTGGAATAAATTTTAGTTTAAAAAAAATAAAAATAAAAAATAAAAAAAATAATTTTGAATCAATTTTGTATAAACGTGAGACTAAATTGGAATAATATGCTACTATGAAACTAAATAAGCCATATGCAAATAGTTGGAACCATTTTGAAGTTTATCCCATTTTTAACATAATAATTAAGAAAATTGATTTCCTAAATGGATGTTTAATCTGAGAAGAAAATCAAAATAATGTGTTAACTCCTAACAGAAAAATAAATTCAAAAGTAAAATTAGATTTTATTTGGGACAATTTTTTTATTACTTTCTAAAATAACTTTTAATACAAATATTTTAAAAACTACATTAAAAAAGAAGAAGAAAGCCGTTCAAACAAAATCTTATGGCATATCCATTCGAATTAAATCACAGCAAATAATTGGCGAAACGCTTACCGGCAAACAAACATGCTACATTGATGTGCTTCGGACACATAGAAGAGAGACAATTTCACGTGGGACAGTCAACACTATTTAAGTCGGACCATTGAATACAACACTATCTACTCTGTATAACCCACCTGAAAAGTGGAAATAGCACACCACCAATGAACAAAAAATGGATACGTGGGCGGGGCTGGACAAAGCTCTTATAAGAAATTGTTTATATAAATTTGCATAAAGAATAATTGAATATTATATATTTCACATAAACAAATTCAATTTAGTATTTGAAAATAAATGTTTAAAAGAGTCTTTGGTTGGCTGAAAAGGAATGCGAGGAAAATAAAATGCAAAGTGAGGAGTTTAATGTATTCAAAATATTTAGAATTATTTAAATAAGTTTAAAAGTAAATATAGATGATTAATTATTTTATTTGACTTGAAGTAAATAAATGTAATGTAAAAATTCAAATATGATGGTAGCCAGTAATGATGGTCGGCCATGGCTGGCGGCGGTGGGCGGTGGTGGCCAGTGGTGTCCGACGATGGTGGATAGTATTGGTCAATGGTTGTTGGTGGTAACTGGAAGTGGGCCATGATAGTTAGCTATGTCAATCAACTATGATTAGAGATGGTAGGTAGGTAGCGGTGGCCAACGATGACAATGGTCAGTTGGTTGTAGGTAACGGTGGCCAATGACGACACTGGCTAAGTGTAGTCAAGAGCAACAACTGACAGTGGTTGAGTAAATGGTGACTACTAAATACACCAAATTTAATGAATTCAAAATACATGAAAATTACACTAGAATGTGTATTTCAAATACGTTAAAATTTCACTCTACATTTTTTTTACTTCAAACCAAAAACCAATATTTTTAAAATCTTCGTATTTAAATATTTTATACTCATTTTACTTCAAATCAAATAGATCCTAACCGTCAAGATGAACCGTATTGATTTGTATAAATAATCACTTACAAGAATTTTATCTAAATTTATTTTAAATGAAGAGTAACATTAAAATTAATTAATTATTCATATATTAAACTCATTTTAAAATAAATAAAAATTTTAAGGCTCATATTCATCAAAAGATATCCTGACCTACATAAAAAATCACTCAGAGCCGTTTACATATCTTAAAGAGTTTGGGAGCAGAAGAAAAAAAAAAGTTTGCAACAGCATATCCTCATAAGAAAATATATTGTAAGGCAATGATACAAAATTTCATGGCATTTTATAAAATCTACAAAACATTTATATAAAATATACATACAAAATTTGACAGTCTTGCAATTTTCACAAAATCTTATGATGTTCACAAAATCTTATGATGTTTTACAATAATGTCCAACAATTTTTTATGCACAGGAGCTCCTCATGCAATTTTTTCCAAATAAACGCCAAGTATAACACCAAGGGTCCTCCATGCATAACCATAGGGCAATCAGGAATCCGACAGGGACATACGTGGTGACTGCTTCAATCTCCGGCGACCAGAAGGTGGTGGTGCCATTGCCCCCATGATCTCCGACAACCTCCCGACGAGGTCCTGGAAGGATGGCCTCTGCAATGGATCACTGCCAGGTCCAACACATTTGCATGAGCAATAAATATATAGATATACATATATAAAATAAAAAGCAAAACAGAAAACCCACAAGTTTCTTGTAGCACCTAAACAAAACTTAGCTGATAATTGATATATCCCAAACTTCAACACTAACATTATATAATTCTAATCTGTAATATCTTAATAATTAACCCACTCAATCATATCAAATCTCATTATACATACTTCAACTTTAGATTAACTGATCTTTGACCTAAATTTCTGCATTTGCTCTGGCAGATATCTAATATCATTCGATAACATTAAGGTTTCGTTTGGGCTGGCTTTCTTATTGTTTTTTAAAACAACTTTTTAATACAAAATTAAAACTTTTGTACTAGAAAGCTGCTTTAAGAAGTAGTAAGAGAAAGCTGTTCCAAACGAAGCCTAATTTGAAGTTTTGAACCCTTGAATTCTGATCTGATACTTAAATACTGAAGAGGCTCAGTTTGAGTTTTGAAGATCCTAAGTTCTAACCAATCAAAGCAAAAGTGGACTATGAAGAGAATAACTTTCATAAACAAAATTAATATAGTGATTGTTCCTTAAAAGACTGTCATCCTCTTATAATAGTTGATTGATTATATTTATATATTTTCATATTGATAGTATTAAAATATAACTGGTATATTAATGAAATTATATATATTTAAAAAAAATACTATTAATTCATCACATTACCTTGCCCAACAATCAGAAATGATGGCTGCAACCATGGGATCAATTCCTTGGGGTATATCCAACCGCTGATCCATGAAGCCTACCACTCCGACCACCTTCAAAGAAAATCCAATGAAGCGGTCAGCTTACCAAAGCTAATCCTAATCAAAATCCTCGTTCAACAGCAGAAACCAAACACCAAACAACATTTACTTGCATGGCGTTGAGATGATTCCAAGGGATGGACTCAGTCATAAGCTCCCATAAGATAACTCCAAAGCTGAACACGTCCGACCTGCATTGCATGCACTTCTACTGATTTCCTATATAATTAATATAATCTTTATCCTTTGGGCAATATCATCGTATTAATAGCTATAAATCGAACGATTATTATAGACGTTTCCACATAATGATGGATTGTCGTCAATCTCACATCAAGATTGGGGTGAATGATATATGATGAAGGAAGATCCATCATTCGTTTTGAGCATTCCCTATAGAAATTTTTTTCAAATCCCAGCAATAAGATCAATTTTTCACAAAGAAGAAGCAACAAAATGGGATGAGGAAATTACTTCTCACTTGAGTATTCACCGCGGAGGACCTCAGGTGCCATCCACTGGGGCTGCAGAAATTCACAGTTGCGGCTTCATGTTAGTATTTTGCATGACAAGTTCCTTAAACATTTTATTTTGTAGGGGATTCACAATGTTCTCTCAGTACTCATTAAATGAGTTTTCAATTCAAATGAAAGGACTAAACAAAATCACAAGATAAATCGGAGTGTTGGCTTTTTATCAAGTAAGCATGCGAAGATGAATTCTTAAATATTAATCTTTAAGCTCTGGAAAAGAATATTCTCGAGAATATTTAAGAGCATATGAACTTTGAGGAGCGAGAGTTGTTCAGTTTTGTAGCCTCATTGTTTCCCTAGTAGGATTTTGTTAGACCGGTCCAGTCGGCTCACGTGGGACCGGCTCAGCGTAACAAGAGGCGGAAGAGTTTTGTCCAGTTTTGTAGCCTCATTGTTACCTCCTGTATGAGCCGCACAAGCCGCAAGATCCACTGGAGTCAATTTGGAAGGATTTTTTAGGGAGTTAGAAGGGAAATTTAAATGTAGGGACTGTTTAGAGATTTCCTTTTTGATTGTATGCATTAAATAGTTTGTTTTTCTAGGGTTAGGGCATCTTGAATTTGGCTGAAATTTGAGATCTCTTAGATTTAGATTTTCTTTTGGGCTCTAGCAGCGTCTAGAGATTTGGGAGAGATCGATCCTCCTCTCGAATAGAGGATCAATTGTATCTTGCTATTTTCCTTTTCCCTTTCATCAAATAATACAAATTACTTACTGTTTTCGTGGTTTTGTGCAGATTTTTGTGGAGGATTTTCACTGTTTTCTTAAGATTGATAGGAATTACTTGAGATCTTAAAGTGTTTCCTATCAGATTTTTACACACATGAATTTGTACCCCTGATGGACTATGATGATTACTTGATGCAGATCTTTTACTTGCTATTCAATTATCTGTTTTGCATCATGAAAGTAGAAGAGCCTTACGGTTCCTATTCCATTTTTCGTTGTTAGCACGGTTGAGATCTTTAAAGATGACAAGCCAAAATCACCAACCTGTGAAACAAAATTTCATTATTCACAAAGAAATCACTCATGCAGTGCTTAATAGGAAGAAGTATGGATAGGAATTAACAGATACAATCATGCCAAACCAACTTTGAAGTTTTTGGTATAAAGCTGTTGTTGAATAGGACAATGAAACATATATCCCATTTTGTTCGAGATAGAAAAACTTTTACCTTGACTGTCCAGGATTTGTCAACTAGTAAGTTAGAGGATTTAAGGTCTCTATGTATGATAGGCGGGTTCCTTCGATGCAAGTAATTCATTCCTCTAACCTGTAACCAATTCATACTAGTCCCAACTTTGAAAAGTGCCAGTTTAAAGAAGCAGAAAATAAATAAATAAAATATACAAGAAACATTCAATATTTTGCATCAAGAACCTACAACATCAAGTGTCATCCGCAAACGCCTTCTAAGGTCCAATGCTTGCTTGTTTTTGTGCAGTGTTCTGAAGAGGCTTCCTCTGTCAAACAAAATTACAGTACTACATTACTATCACTAAATAACACATACTCTATCTTGTATGCTATAAATGTTGAAGTTTCACCTAGGTAGGTATTCAGTTACAATCGCAAGACGCTCAATTGAATATACAGCTCCCATGAAAAGCAAAACATTTGGATGTCTTAACTTCTTCATGATAGCAATCTGCAATGCACCGAGATGAAGCATTACACTGCAGTATTTTTCAAATTTACACTTAAATGAAAGATTCATACCTCCTTTTTGTAATCCAGCAAAACACTTTCACGATAATCCATTCTTGTATACACTTTTATTGCAACGTCCTAAAGGAATTAGAGAGGATAATCAGTCATAATTCTCAATCTATGATCCAAACTTAAAGAGAACCTTCCAAGTTAGGTTAGCATACTGATCCAATCCAATGTCCACGATAAACGACACCAAAAGAGCCTGAAAAGACAGAGAAGCCGGATCAGCATTCCGTCTGACTTTTCCTTTGTGACTCATCATTCTTGGTCTAATTTAGAGAAGGTTGATGCGTTAGCATAAAAAATATTAAGATTAAATTCTGAGAAGCACCAATACATTCGGAAGGCTTTGGGTCAGTTTTAGACAACAATAAGCCTTCAACAAAATCCAACATCTCGAAAACTCTAGAACAGTTAATTTTTTGTTTAAATATAAAATAGATCACAATATGGCAGGGACATGTCCCAATTTGACTAGCACAACAGAGATGTCTAAAGCATACCAAATGCAAGGCTAATATTTCACTAAACATTGGCTTTGAATCAAGTTGCATAATTAAAACAAGTACTAGTTTCTGTCTGAATCCTTCTAATTTTCCTTAAGTGCATGCCTTCAATTTTGTGATATCTGGATGTCTTCATTTATAAAACTGAAATTAGATATAGTGAAAATATAATCAGTTACGAAATGTTGAATTTAAATTGTGGCACTCTACCACATATAAATACAAGTGCATTCATCCTTTCAAGTATGTTGGGCATTATGTGTATGGTATAAACATGGCATGTATACGCCTTCTAATACAAAATAGCTCTGTTGACCTTGTTCTAACTCCTACATTTCAAGGTTTGGTTGTTCCCATGTCTCATATTGCTAAGTTCACATGCTTCATAGCTTAAAATTCCAAAGTTTTGACTGGTGTTAGGTGACTTAAGGCAAACCTACATGTTAATTACTAAACTATTGAACATTTTGTTCAATGTCCAGTTATTTTGACTCGCTTTAATACGAGGCATGAAAATTTTCCGGCTGCTAATTTCCAATGATTTAAAAATTGTAATTGATACATCATCAAAAAATTATCTCGATCGGGCATGAATCTCGAAGCAAAATCAAGTTGGAAGCTTCCGAAATTAAAATTAGGATCATCCGAACTCCGATTTCAGCAAACTTATAGTCAAACTGAACATCTCGGAAATATGAACCCAATGACACTAAGTTCGACTCAATCCAAGCCCAAATGGGTCCAAATCAAGGGCCTGAAGCACCATTGGAAGGTTCAAACCACAATTTGGATTACCAAACGGTTTCCAAACACGACGTGCTTATAGTCGGATCAAGTGGCTCGACGAGACGAATCCAACGAGCCCAAGATCACTGAATTCCGATATCACTAAGACCTTCAAATGTCCATAAAATGGTCCACAATCAAGGGATTCAACATCAGTCGTCCATACAAATCACTCCCCATTTACCCTTGATCTTCCACCCATTTACAGGCCATGTCACTCCAGGAAATCTATAAATAGACCCCTCCTTTCTCATGATAAGATACCCCTAAGCCAAAGGATTCAAGAGAGAGATCGGAGATCGCTCTTGCCTCCTTGCCTCCTCGACCACCGCCTGGAGTTTCGTCGGACCATCGCTTGACGTCCTAAGCTCCGTCGGACCGCCACCTGACGTCCTAAGCTCCGCCGGACCACCACTTGACACCCTGAGCTCTGCCGGACCACCACCTGACGTCTTAAGCTCCACCGGACCACCGCTTGATGCCCTGAGCTCCGCCGGACTACCACCTGATGTCCTAAGCTCCGCCGGACCACCGCTTGACGCCTTGAGCTCCGCAGGACCACCACCTGACGTCTTAAGCTCCGTCGGACCACCGCTTGACGCCCTGAGCTCCGCCGGACCACCAAATGATGTTCTAAACTCCATCGGACCACCGCTTGATGCCCTAAGCTCCGCCTGACACCTGGGCTTCTGCCGGACCACCACCTGAGGCCCGGACTTCTACCAAACCACAACCTGACGCCTGAATTTTCGAGTAATGTCAGACTTCTAGATTTCAACAACACGGTTGGCATTTGTAATCTGATCTCCCTCGAAGGCGAGTCAGCCCGCTGTAACCTACTCAAGTTTTAGTGGAATCATTTTCAATTGGGCTAGGCCCCGTGGTTTTTCCCCTTTCCAGGGTTTTTCACGTAAAATATCTCGTGTTCTCTGTGTGTGAGCTGGATATCCGTGTAATGCTAAGACGTACGACTATAACTCTATCGCCGCATATATTATAGCCTGCAACAGTAGTTATTACTTGTATTATTGTAATTAGAAGGTATGTAATGTTATGTGTGGACTCTGATTGTGTTGATCAATCGGATTGTTCTATTGCCTCGGACCTCAAATTTCTCGTGCTCACTAGGGGTGCAAGGGGTTTAACCCTTGCTTGGGTTCGGGTGCTTTGTAACGGAATTTTTTTTGTATAACGCCCTGACTCTGCGTACTCGAGCGTTGTGTTCCCGAGCACCCCAGTGCTAAACGACAGAGATCAGAGCACCGCAGCTGCCTAGATATGGCGCCGCAGCTGTTCAAGACAGAGGCTTGAGCATCACAACGCTTCAAACTAGCGCTGCAGCGCTACGAGACGGACTGGACAGGTTTTTTTCTCATTTTTTGAAGGGTTGGGTCCCTTGGAGTTATTTTACTTGGCTTTCTCTTGTATTTTTAGATAGGGCAAGAGAGAGAATAGTGCATGTGAGAAGAGAAGCGAGGAGAGAGTGAGAGAGAAGAGAGATCTGTACTTATTTCTCCCAATTTTCATAGTGGATTTTTTGGTGTGGTGTGGCTCCATGGCTTTTTTCCTATTTTGGGTTTTTCCACATTAAATCCTGTGTCCTTTACTTTTCTGCTGCTTTTACATTATTGCTTGTTTTGTCATTGTGGTGTTTACTCTTCCTCATCTTCCCCAACAACTGGTATCAGAGCAAGCTTCTTTAGATTGAAAAGTTTAAAGGTTCGAACTTCGCATTATGGAGGATGCAAATTGAAGATTTACTGTATCAGAAGAAGTTGTATTTGTCATTGGAAAGAATCACCTAGAAGCCGAATTCTATGATTATGGAGGAATGAGAGGTTCTTGACCGGACTGCACTAGGTTTGATACGATTTTTACTTTCCTCATCTGTTGCATTCAACATGGTATATGAGAAGACTACAGTCAATCTCATGGCCACACTAACTAAGATGTATGAGAAGCCATCAGCCTCAAACAAACAGTTATTAATAAAGAAGTTATTTAATATGAAGATGTTGGACAACACCCCAATGACGGAACACCTGAATAATCTGAACACTGTGATGAGTCAATTGTGTTCAGTTGGCATTAATTTTGATGATGAGGTGAGGGTATGTTGTTGGTATCTTTAATGCCAGAAAGCTGGGATGGGCTTGTTACTACTGTGAGTAACTCTTCGAAAAGTTCAAATATGAACTTTGAGGACATTATGGGGTTAGTGCTTAATAAAGAGGTTCGTAGGAGCGTGAATGATGAATCTTCAAATTTTGCTCTGAATGTTGAAGTAAGAGGAAGAGGTTTAGAGAGAAATCTAAATAGAGGGAGATCTAAATTTAAGAGAGGAAAGTCTACTTCAGGTAGAGGTGTGCTGGAGCTGTGGAAAGAAGGGTCACTTGAAGAAGAACTATACAGTTTCAAAGAAGGGCAGTGGTGGAGGTCAAGATAAAAATTATTCTGTAAATGTATTTGCAGAAGAATGTCAGTCAGATTCTCTAGTTTTATCTCTAGACAATTCTGAATCTTGGGTGATAGATTCAGGTGCTTCTTTTCATGCAAGTCCTGACAAAGAGACATTCAAGAACTATACTCAAGGTGATTTGGGTAAAGTGTATCTCGGGGACAACAAGCCCTGCAACATTGTTGGACAGAGAGATGTTGATATCAAAATGTCGGATGGGTCAATTTATAGACTAAAAAATGTTAGGCACATCCATGTCTGAAGAAAAGTTTAGTTTCTGTGAGTCAGCTTACAAACTCAGGCCATGTGACATCATTCACAGGAGATACGTGGAAGGTGACAAAAGGGGCTATAGTTATAGCTCGTGGCATTATTGAAGACACCTTGTATGTTATTAATAGAAGAACATATTCTATTAGAGTAACAGATTCAGATGTTGATGGAGGACTTTGGCATCGAAGGCTTGGTCATATGAGTAAGAAAGGTATGCATTTACTTCTTACTAAAGGAAAGCTTCATGATTTAAATTCTACAGATCTAGATTTTTGTGAAGATTGTGTATATGGCAAGCAACATAGCATGAGTTTTTCAAATACTGGTTAAAATAACAAGTCAAAGAAGTTGGAGTTAGTACATAATAATATATGGGGTCTTGCTCTAGTTACTTCTATAGAGGATCTTTATATTTTGTCACATTTATTGATGATCATAGTATGAAGGTATGTGTGTACTTTTTATGTCAGATAATGGGTGCACGAAGTGCCAGGCAGACCATTGTTGTTTTTTCAAACATTTTGGTAATTGTTATATTATGCTACTTTTGTACGTGGATGACATGTTGGTTGCAGGGTCAGATATGGAGAAGATTAAATATCTAAAAGAACAATTATCAAAGGAGTTTGAAATGAAAGATCTGGGTCCAGCAAAAAAAATTCTTGGTATGAGAATCAATAGAGATAGAAGTGCAAGTATACTGAAGTTGTCTCAGGCAGAGTATTTTGAAAATGTGCTTTAGAAATTCAACATGAGCGAGGCAAAGCCAGTTTGCACTCCCTTGGTAGTCACTTTCAGTTATCCAAGGAACAATCACCTAAATCTTAAGCAGAGGAAGAACAGATGAAGAAGATTCCGTATGCTTCAGCAGTTAGAAGTTTGATGTATGCTATAATCTGTACAAGATCTGATATAACATATGCAGTGGGAGTAAGCAACAGATTTATAAGCAACCCAGGCAAACTTTATTGGGAGGCGGTTAAGTGGATTCTCAGGTACTTGAGAGGATCAGTTGACAAAGCTCTTTGCTTTGGTGGTATATGGATTAATCTATAGGATTATGTAGATTCTGATCTTGCTGGAAATCTTGATGGTAGGAGAAGCACAACATGTTATATCTTCACTTTGGAAAAGATTACAGACAGTTGGGTTTTCAAGTCACAAAAGATTGTTGTGCTCTCGACCACAGAAGTGGAGTACATTACTATCATTGAGGCTAACAAGGAGATAATTTAGTTGCAAAGTTTCTTGATAGAACTTGACAAGGGGCAAAGAAATGGGAAGCTACATAGCGACATCATAAGTGTTATACATCTAGCCAAGAATGCTGCATTCCATGCTAGGACGAAGCACATCCAGCTTCGTTATCATTTCATCATGTTGCTTCTGGAAGATGGTCAGTTATCTTTGGAGAAGATACACATGATCGAGAATCCTACAGACATGCTAACGAAGATGGTGACAATTGATAAACTGAATCTATGTGCAACTTCAGTTGGTCTGCATGGATGATGAGAGCAAGGTTGAGCCACGCTACTGGTACTATGATTGATGTTATAGATCGGGAGAAGGATTGATTGCAATTAGTTCCAAGTGGGAGATTGTTATGTATGGAATTTGATTGTGTTGATCAATCGGATCGTTTTGTTGCCTCGGAACTCAAGTTTCTCGTGCTCGCTAGGGGGTGCAGGAGGTTTACCCCTGCTTGGGTTTGGGTGCTTTGCACTGGAAATTTTTTTTTCAGAACAACGCCCTGGCACTACGTACCCAAGCGCCCCGGTGCTGTGTACCCGAGTGCCCCGGCACTGTGTTTCCAAGCGCCCCAGCGCTGAACAACAGAGATCAGAGCATTGTAGCAGCCTAGATATGGCACCGTAGTGGTTCAAGACAGAGGCTTGAGCGCCACAGCGCTTCAAACTGGCATCGCAGCGCTGCGAGACGGACTGGATTGTTTTCTTTCTCGTTTTCTGAAGGATTGCGTCCCTTGGAGTTATTATACTTGACTTTCTCTTGTATTTTCAGCTAGGGCAAGAGCGAGAACGATGCATGTGAGAAGAGAAGCAAGGAGAGAGTGAGAGAGAAGAGAGATCTCTACTTATTTCTCCCAATTTTCATAGTGGATTTCTTGGTGTGGTGTGGCTCCGTGGTTATTTTCCTATTTTGAATTTTTTCACGTTAAATCTTGGTGTCCTTTACTTTTTCGCTGCTTTTACTTTCTTGTTTGTTTCATCATTGTGGTGTTTACTCCTCCTCATCTTTCCCAACATGTAGCACTACTTACTATGATCAACTCAGAAGATATTTTATAAATACACAACGGAATCTCCATCTACGTTAATGTTTCACTAATCTATTTGGTATATTCGAGTAAATACCTTCTCCAATTTCCTCCCCCAGCACAAGGTCTTCCCAGCGAATTTCAGAGTCTCCTACCAAGTTTGGTTCTATCTCGTCAACAGTAGATGAACCTGATTGGCTACTAGCAGTGGTCTCTAAAGAAGAAGCTGATTTTGAATGCTGTAAACCTTCCATCATTGGCGATGTATTCTTCTTTGATATTTTTGCTTGTTCTAGTGGATCTGCCAGTGAGTTCTCTCCATCTTGCAGTATATCACTATCCTCCATCTTAGTTATGCAACATTGTTCAAGACCTACAATGACAAAAGAGCTGTTAGACCAATAAATTCCCAACATCCACCATTTGATTAGAAACAAGAGATAATAACAAATTTTTGCCAACATGACTCTGCTTACCTGTACACCCCCTTCTGCAATGAACCAGAACTCTTCCTTCTTTAAGACATTCTTTTCCTTGATAGCATGAAGCACAACATTTTGCATCCATCTCACTCAGAGGTGAAATTTCTGGCCGTTGATCCTATATCATGAAGGAATTGTCACCATTAAATATCGTATCTGCTAAACAAAGAGTAGTATTTCAAAATGCTTCTGAGTAGTCCGATACAACCAACTTTTCTTTCTTTTGATTATTGAAAAACTAATTACATTTAATGCACTTATAAGGATGCTGTAAATACTTGCAAAAAAGCATTAAAATTATGACGGCACTGGGACATACATTTTGTAATGAACCATCTGCTGAAACATATGCCGAGTTAGTTTCTATATTTCCTTCCGACTCTGGAGTCTGACTGCCATTTATTCGGATGTGCAGCTTTGCAAGAACCTTCCCAGCCTGATATTTTTCAAGATGGAAAAATCACACATAGCAAAGAAAAACTCCAGGGAAGTTATAATAGCCGGACAAACGTAAGTAATCACATGAACCAACACAGAGAGTAATTAGCTAAAAAAGTTCAGGAGAGCCTGCAGTTAAATTAAGGCAGACGAATTCGTTTATAGTCTCCACATACTTCGATGTCTTTCATATGGTCATCATTTTTTGCATGTTTTGGATGTGGTATTCCATCCCTGGCAGTATTTTGAGGGATTCTAGTTAATGCTCACAAAATATGTACACCATTGGACCTAATAGACCTGAGTCTCATAACTTATTGATAGTCTAGGGGACAGCATGCTTAACTTTTTTGGCATACGTTAGTACTACTTGTAAAACTCTCCTTCACTCTTTTTGGGTCCAGTATTATGTGGAAAGGTTAAGACTTAAGAGAATAAACACATTAAAAAAAATAAATAAAAAATAAAAAAATAAAACAATAAAATTTTTTTTTAAAAAAAGAGAATTAACACATGACAGAAAAAATACAGTAGTTTCAAAGGTAATAAAGAAATATAAAGGTACTGAATGTGACACAAGTGATGTGTACCAGATTTGATACAGATGATGCAATTTGAGGTTGTGAGGACCACTGTACTCTTTTAAAATTCAAATTGGGCTCTCTTGACCGTCTGTGAGCTTCATCGGATTGTGATCTTGGTCTATCTGATTTTGCATTGTTTAGCATGGAGGCATCACTTGAGACAACAATAACACCAATACACACACCATTCTCATACAATGGGTTCGCAGTTACAATTGCTATGAATAATTCTCCTGATCTCTTCCTAAAAGAAAACTGACCCGACCACGTTTCTCCACCACATGCTCTTTCCACAATGCTTTCCCAATAAGGATGATTGCATGCATCTACAAGTATATCAGCGACCTTCCGGTTGAGTGCTTCATAGCTCTTCCATCCATAAAGAACCTCTGCCACTCGATTCCTGGTAGATTTAAATTTAAATTAATCAACTGAACTGGCATGTCTTTTCCTATTGCAGCATGCCTTGTGACATGAGAATATCCTGCTATACTTGGATTTGTGTGTTCAGAGGCACTTCCCCTTCAATTCATGGTCTTTGTTCTGAAGTTATAGAAATCTACTTCAGGGGCTCTCATGCCAACATATATACAAATGAAAATGGAAACTTTCCAGTTATTTCAAGTTTTTTCCTCTATACAATTTGCCACTTTCTTGAAAATCTATCAGAGCAAAGTGATTTCAGGAATTCCTCACCTTAACCATTTGGCATAAATAATGAAAAATAGCATAATGTTTAAACTATTCAATGTGCAAGAAAATCAGAAAAGAACTACAAAAAGCAAATCAAATCTTTAGGAATAGTTGTAGTAAATGGCTTAAAATCAACCAGCATTGCCATAAAAAGGTAACATCAGCTTCACAAATTGCATTTCCGGGCTTCTACCTACGCCAAGAGAATATGATACGTGAGCATTTCTAATATTTGCAACCTTGTTATAAAACTGAAAAGCATAAAAATAGTTAATTTTTTGCAAGTCCTAAGAATGTTTCAATCATTCCAACGAAGACTGATGAAAAACTAAAAAGATTTTTTGTCATAAATATGGAAAATTGAAGGGAAAATATAATTTTTTATAGTGGTCACCTATTTAACCAATATTATGAACCAACAAAATTCCACTCACTTTAAGGACAATCCTTGTGAACGGTTGAAATTAAACGAATACAACAAAAAATTATGAAAAAGTAAAAAATAGCAAATCATAACATATATGAAAGAATATAAATTGCTCCAGTCAGTTCTGTTCATTCAGTTTAATCAACTAATATACTTTAAAGATGGGCCATATAAAAATTTAAAAGTAAAGTTTTCCAATAAATTCTTTTTCTTTTTGATATAATCAGGTTTAAAAATATGTTACAAAAGTTATTATTCAGGATAGATAGTCAAATTTAAATTTAAGTTAGATTTGAAATCACCTTATTAAATTCATATAAACAGGGATGTCATCTATTGTTCTAACCGAGCCACTTAAATCTGGATTTTTTAGAGGCACTCTTTGTTATGATGTTGTATGTTCATCTTATTCATTTTAGGCAGATGTTTCCGCATAAAAGTTGGGTGTTTTCGCAACACATCCTTCCAAATTCTTCTAGCATATAACATATATAATCTGACATCCATAATAACAACTCTACCTTCTATTCTACATTTCCAAATCATCTGAATCCTTTTCGAATTATATTGTCAAGATCCTTTGAACCCTTTCTCATTTTTCACGTTTCACCATTGGGCAGTTTGAAAATTCTCGTAGTTTATATCCAACTTGCTTGAACTACTATAATTGTCGAAGATTAAGATGCATACATAACATCGCAGTTCTCCTACCTTCTCCCACTTTCCCCCCAAAGCAGCTATCCCTCAGGCCATCAGCACATACAAGGCGCCTAATTGAAATATTTCAAGCTCCAAAATTTTAAACCTTAATAAAGCATAGGAACTCGAAATGTAATTAAAGCCTTAAAATACGTAAGGCCGCCAAAGTAAATCTATAAGATCGTCCGTAGCTGGCGTAAGAGGGGCTCTGATAACCAATTTGTAAAATTAATCAAACAATTGACGGGCATAAGAAGTTGGACAAGCACATCTGATTCAAACCAATCTTAATAATCAAAACAAAACATAAGATTATCAGATGAGAACGAACCAATAGATGATCTCGCCGGAAACTGGCCTGCAGATATGGAGCGCGTGACCGAGTTGATGCAGAAGGCTTCGATAAGGATTGTTGACGAAGTTTCCCGCCATCGTCATCATCATGACATCTTGCTGTTCTCCTACTCGGCCTCGTTTCTTCTCGCCTTTATCGCTGAGGAAGAGCTCGAGGTGCTCCCGGAGCTCCGCCTGGCTAACTTCCAGTTCATGGAATCGCTTCAACAAATCCTCTGCCGCTTCCCCCATACCACACCGTCCCTGTTCGATCACCGGCGACGAACTCTGAGGCCGATTAAGTCATGCGATTCCGATTCCCGGCCGCAGATCCAGAAGTCATCTTCCCCCTGCGCTACCCGTCGACATTTTAAGCTCCCACTTCGATAAAAATTCTTCTTTATTGTGAAAGTATTATACTATGAAGTAAAACAGCGGTCGTGCAATTTATGCAGGCACCCCAAGCTATGAGATCTAGATTTCTAACGGCAACTAGCCTAGGGACTTATGTGAAAAATCAACCAAAAACAAACAAAAAGATAACTTTGTCTTCTCATTGCAGAGAAAAAAATTGTTATTATTAAATAAATTTTATACTACACATTGCATAATATTTTATAAAAAAATTATGTTATTTTGTTTTATGATTAGTTTTTATTACATGAATTTGCTAATATCATAAAATTAAAATTAAAATAATTAAACTAATAAATTGTATATATATAAGATAAAGTTAAATTATATAGAATGATATTTGATTGTGGGATGCATACTTATATCGTGACACGACTCAGTAGTGTCAATTAGAGAATACCAACGTTTAATAGCACTTTCATTTATGAAAGACAGTTTAAAGAGTAGTTGAGAGTGAAACTTTGGAGGGAGGCGCAAATAGTTGTCGCAGCCTCAAAAGTCAAACTTATCATTCACCCAGAAGTTGCAAACAAGTTGAGGAAAGGCGGCCGATAAGGAGATCAACTACTCGTGGAATTTGGAGAATATGAGCTATTGATAAAAAATTTATTTTGACGAAAATAAAATTCTTCTCCCGAAGAGCAAAGCTTACACTATTTCTGCCAAATTTTCATCCACGACAATATAGACTTGATCGTATGACCACGGGCCAACTCCCGAACCCTTTTGGTGTTCGGGTTCCCCTACTTGGATTTCTTTTACCTCCGATTCAAGATCTTTGCTTATCAATACCAAATATTAGCGAGTGTTGGCAAAGGGAGAGACCAATAGCCTCTTGACCTAAAAAGAAGCAATCTTTCTCATCAAGATATTATTTATCATATTTTTTTAATATTCAAAAATTCCCAAAAAAAAAAAAAACCTATAGAACCAATCAAAACTATATCCAGAGGTCTTGAAAAACTAAATTGAAGAGAACCCAATCCTACAACCATTAAATGCCTCCTTTGTTATATAGTGTCAAGCTGACCTCATCTAAACATTCATAACATCTTCCCTTTCAAAAAAATTTTCTTTTTAAATTAACGTTCAAATAATAATAATAATAATAATAAATCTGACATTTTTTACTTAGAAAAAATCATTAAAATATCAAATTAGATATGTAGAAGAAGCAGTCATAACTATATATATATATATTTTAACCTTATCCCTTGCAACAAGCATGGGTACATGACTAATGGATGATGTAAAACTACATGCATCAATAAGTGGTCTCTTGTCAATCTAAAAGGAAAAAAATCAGACAAAAATAAATTATTTGTATAAAGATAATCTTAATAAAAACTTATATAAAACAAAATGAATTATTTTCCCAATTTTAAAGAATACAAAGAGCATCGAGACAATCAAAATAAATATTTTTTTTAAATATTCTTATTTTATTTAAATTAAAGTAAAACTTAATTTCAGTATATTAAAATTTCATAATAATGTTTATATTGTGCTAAAATGTTAATAAACTGTCAGCTAGTTTCTCGAAGCATATGAAAAAATGATGAGTAACTAATTCATAAGAAATACAAATTATAGGGCACAGAGAGACATAACGCTAAGCCACGAGTTGCCCTAGCCGCCTAGTTTCCTCCACTCGCCTGAGCAATTTTCTGTTCTGAGTCCGGCTCCGGCGTTCGCCGATAGCCAGGGTCTTCCCTCCACCTTCATGGACCCCTCCCTCTCTCCTCACGACTTCCCCCCTCTTCCTTCGGCATCCTCTCCTTTCCCTGCACCTTTGGCCTTAAATCGGCTATGGTCCAACATTGTGGCTG
Organism: Dendrobium chrysotoxum; assembly: GCA_019925795.1. Taxonomy (NCBI): domain Eukaryota; kingdom Viridiplantae; phylum Streptophyta; class Magnoliopsida; order Asparagales; family Orchidaceae; genus Dendrobium; species Dendrobium chrysotoxum. The sequence continues at coordinate 25,172,542 of CM034309.1, forward strand.
CACCAGAAACCTCCACTTCATCTCTTCTGATTTCCTATTTGAAAACTCCTGAAGAAATTGTTCCCTTCAACAAAGAAAATATAGCAACTGCTGCCTCCGAGTGGGATCTCTGTCTGGTTGGGTATTCGCTCGGTAAACGTCCTTACTATGAATCTCTGCTTACTGCGGCTAAAAGAGTCTGGAAACTGAAAGGTAATTTTTAGATTATAGCTCTCAGCGACGATTTTTTCCTGTTTAAATTCACGGTGTCGAAAGATTTCGAGATGGATTGGTCGAAAGGGGCCTGGTATTTCTTAGGAAAACCGTTTATTTTTCAAAAATGGACTCCTCTCTTTCAACCTACTAGGGAGGATTTTTCCTCAGTACCCATTTGGATCAAGATTATTGACCTACCTCTTGTATGCTGGAATTCCTAAGGAATATCGAGGATTGCATCAAAAATTGGCATACCTATTGCAGTTGATGCTCTTACAGCTGCAAAAACTAGACTAACTTATGCCAGAGTCTGCATTCAAGTGTCCTCCACATCAAAATTTCCTGATTTTATCCCTATTTCTCTTGATGAAAAAGTGCTCCATCTTAAGGTGCAATATGAATGGAAGTCGGAGCTATGTGCTCATTGTAACTCTATTTCTCATTATGCTGCTACCTGCCCCTCTAATCGTAACCCAACCCCCCAATGAGATGCCTCCGCGCGGTCGCAGTTATTCTCGCCAGCCACCACACAGAACTACCTCCTGACCTCCACCTCCTAAAGGTCAATCCGGGATCAAATCACCTCATGCCCTTCGCTCTCAATTATAAAATCACCACCAAAAAACTTTTCCACTTCCCTACCTAATCCTTCCTCCACTTCATTCACCCTACCACAAGTCATTCTGAATAACTCTCCTGTCAATCCAGACGACACCAATACCATCATCACTGTTCCCAGCTCTTCTACTAACCCGCCCATTTCTTCATCCTCCCAAATCCCAAAACCAGCTCCTGAGACTCTACTTCTCCATAACAATCCCATCATTCCCAATCTCAACTCTCCCACCGATTTTTCTCCAGTGCCACTGGAGGAGATAAGATCAGATACTATGATAGCCACAAATGAGGTTTCTAAAAATCGTTTTGATGTTTTACAATCCAGCAACAAAGAGCAAGATACGCTCTCCACAGACACTTCTTCATTTTCTAAAGAAGAATTTCTTGACAGCTCATCTAGCAAAGCTAGCACATCCACACAAAACAAATCCTCTAGGGGGAGAGCCAAAAAAACCCCCTAATGCAAAAAATAAATGATTAATCCTTCCATAGAAGCTTGGAATGTCAAAGGATTCTCATCCTCTGATAAAGTTTTTTGCTGCAAACGTTTTGCCCGCTCTTTGGAGCTGGACATGCTATGCATTCTGGAAAATAAGATTCACCTTTCAGCTTTATCTGATACTTTTTTCTTCAACAACTATTTGATCTTTGACATGGAAGAAAGTTGCAACAATTTCCATTGCTCAAACTCAGGTAGAATTTGGATTAAATGGGCAAAAAATAGGATTCATTTCAATCCTTCCTTCACTTCGTCCCAGATGATATATGGCTCTGTTAACTTTGGCTCTACCAAACCGTTTCTATTATCTGTTATATATGCCTCCAATAATTCTAAAGAAAGGAAAAAACTGTGGGTGGATATCAATTCTGTTGCTCCGGTGGATGATACCCCTTGGATTTTAATGGGGGATTTTAATTGCTGTAGGTTCCCTTTTGACAAGCTTGGGGGTAATACCTTACATCAAAGCCAACTGCTTGATTTCAATGCCTCTATTTTTTATTCGAAGCTCAAAGATTTAGCTTCCGTGGGTAACCCTTATACTTGGTTTAATCAGCGGTTGGATAACCCTATACATATCAAGCTGGATCGTATGTTGGTTAATGATGATTGGTTAGCTTACTTCCCCAACTCTCATTATGTGGTTAAAAGCTCTTCCTGCTCCGATCACTGCCCTATTGTCCTACAACCTGGGAAAAAATCATCTTCACCTCATAGATTCCTTTACAAGAATAATTGGGCAAAAATTGATCTGTTCTGGTTAATTCTATTATCCATCTTCTCTACCAAGGCTAATGGGCACCCCATGGTAGACTTCTGTAATAAGCTGAAACAATTGAAGCATTCAATTAAAGGACACAATTGGGCCAACTCAAACTTTTTGGGTAGGCACTTGGAGGCCCTTCAGCAGAAGCAAAAGGATTATCTCAAAATCCTGAGCTCTGATTGTAACAATCATGACATCACTCTTGCCCTTAAAAATGTCAGTAAACAACTGGTGCTTCTTAATTCCAATTGGACTTCCTAGATTATTCAAAGGGATAAAACGAATTGGATGTCCCAAGGTGAAGATGACTTAAAATTTCTTTTTTCTAAAATTCAGATTAGGAAGCATTACAAAAAAACTGCGCTTTCCCTCAACATGTCTACGATTTCTTGTTCTTATGATGATGCGGTTAAAGACACTATCAACCATTTTCAATCACTTTATAATGCTCATACCACACGGCATTTGGATATATCTGTCTTTCTGCCTGGCAAATCCATTCTGACTGATATGGCTGAGAATCTCACCTTGCCCATAACCGATCTTGAAATTAAAAGGGCTATTTTCTCTGGAGCCTCTTCTTCTGCTCCAGGGCCGGACGGTTTCAATTTTGAATTCTATAAAAGCATGTTGCTCATTATCGGCCCCTCCATTTGTAAAGCTATCAATTCATTCTTTCAAAATGGCTACTTGCCTAGGATGGTCAAGAATACTGTTATCACGCTCATACCCAAAAATAGGCATGCTTCTTCTTTAGCTGATTTCAGGCTTATCTCTCTCTGCAACACAATCTATAAAATTATTGCCAAAATCTTGGCTAATCGCCTCAAACCCATTATGCCTATCATTATCAAAGGGAATCAAATATGTTTCATTCACAAGAGAGTTTCCACTGATAATATCATTCTAGCTAGAGAATTGTTATTCCACTCCAGATCCGCCACCAATTTCAAAATCATGTGTGCCAAGCTTGATATAAAAAAGGCTTTTGATAAAGTGTCTAGAGAATTTATTTCTACTAGACTCTTACAAAAGGGAATCCCTAGCTTGTTTATTAATTGGGTTGATGCTTGCATTAATGATGTTTGGTTCTCTCTTTGTTTCGACGGTGCACTTGAAGGTTACTTCCCCTCTAATATTGGTATTAGGTAGGGATGTCCTCTGAGCCCGTTACTGTTTTCTGTGGTTATGGATGCCTTCTCTTGCCTTCTGGATGACAATGCTAGATTTCATGTACCTCAGATTGATAATAATCGTATTTCTCACCTTTTATATGCTGACGATCTACTGATATTTGGTAAAGCAGATGTGAAAAATTGTGATATATTGGTTCATCTTTTGGACATTTTTGTTGATGTCACTGGTCTTTTCATCAATTATGAAAAGAGCTCTATTATTCTGCCTTCTAACTGCCCAAATGCTGATGAAATCTGCTCTTCTCTTAAAATCCCCAACTCTTCTATTTGCATTAAATACCTGGGTATTCCTATATCTCCCTATAATCTTAAAGTGGCAGATTTTTCTGGTTTGATGGAGGTCATTTGTTACAAATTATCAGGTTGGAAGGCAAAAACACTCTCTTTCGCAGGAAGGTTGCAGTATCTTCGCTTTACCATCTGGAACACAATTGCTTACTGGATTAGATGTTCGATTATACCTAAATCTATTATTAAGCAAATTGATAAACTTTGCGCCAAATTTCTTTACTTTGGTGATACGACTATTAGGAAATTGCGTATGATTTCTTGGAAAAATACATGCAAACCGAAACATCATGGTGGTCTGGGTCTGCCATCTTTGCATGCCCTTCATTTCGGTTACAACTGTGCTCTTATTATCAAAATCTATAACTGCAAGACTATATTATCCGATTGGATCTTGTCTAAATATATTTCTCCCTGGAAACCACCATCGTCTAATTCTTCTTCCTTTTGGAAATCCCTCTATAAGCATGCTATCACTGCTAGGGAGATGTTCAGCTTTAATGTATCACATAATTTCCCTATTTCTTTATACTGGGACCATTGGGTTGGGGGAAAAAAATTGGAGGAGGTGCCTATTTTCATGCCGCTGCTGGGGATTTTTCCGATTAATGCTTCTATAAATGTTTTACTTAAAGAGAATGGGCAGGTCATTTCTGAGGTGCTGATGCAAGACAATGCTATCCATGATACTTTGATTCAATTACCTGTCGATAATCAATTTTGTCTCGTCTGGAGGGAAGGTAATGCTGTGGGAATGCAAAACTATTTTAATTACTTCTATAAGCATTTACCCATGGTTCATTGGCATCATTTTATCTGGCACAAAAAACATGCTTTACGATTTTCTACCTACACTTGGATGGCGATTACCAACGGATTAAAATCTGTGGATAATCTTATTTATAGAGGGATTTCTGTATGCCCCCTCTGTATTCTGTGCAATTCTTACTCTGAATCAGTTACCCACTTATTTTTCGAGTGTGATTTTACCTTTAATATCATTAGTAAGCTAGTGCCATCTCTTAAGGGCTTTCTCCTAAGGCCAAATCTAAACCAAGTTTTTGAAAGCATATCTGGGACTAAAGCAAAAAATCGGTCTTTTTATTACCTTATGATTTGTTGTTCTGTTTATATGCTATGGAAAGAAACAAATAAGGGGAAATTTGGGAAATCACAAGCTGCAATTACCACGGTTTTCCATTTGATACGAAGGGCAGTGTTCACTAAAATCACAAAATGGAGAAAGTCTGAATCCCTTTTTCAGTTGCTGTAATATGTGCCTGCTATCTTCTGGTGAATTTTGTTCGGTCGCTGGATTGTTTTTTTGGCTAGGCTTTCACTGGATGCTGCCTTGATTTTGTCTCTGGCCTGAGAATATGGCTTTCCTGGGCAATGATGTGCGAATTGCCTCTCTTCCTCTTGGACGGCAAAGTCGATTGGTCCCTCATTCTATGCTGCTGCTTCTTCCTTTGCAACCAGGGGAATGCTTCACATGCGGCAATTCTTTTTGATTGAGCCCACTTTTGAGAATTTCTTCCTTGTTCCTTTTTTATTACATTTATGATTTTGTTTTTTCTTCTTGTTTCTCGATTTTTTTGGGGGTATAGGTTTTCGGTCAGATCTTTTTTTGGTTATCGAGATCTGATCCTTTTATACCTTACTTGTATTTTCTTACCATTGAAATATATGGGCTTTTGCCCTTAATTTTCCCAAAAAAAAAAAAAGAAATACAAATTATATATATATATATATATAATTTTCTGTCTTATCTAAACGATGTAGGATTGGAGGAAGCTGGCTCAAACAGAGCAGAAGTGCAAACAAGATTTATGTGAAAAATTATGAAGTAATTAGGAATAAAATGATGAATTAAGGCTTCATTTGGAACAACTTTAAATTTTTATTAAAAAACTGTTTTAAGAAGCAATAAAAAAAACCGTCACAAACGAAGCCGAAATCAGTTGTACATAGCCATCAGTCTCTACCCTATTTCTATGTCGTTAGTAATGACGTAAACTCAAGTGATAAAAATTATCTCATCTTAGAAGAAACTTCAAATAGTATAGAATCCATGTGGCATAAAACTAAGTTGACAGAACTTTTTTTTTTTTTTTGAATCTTTTGAACTTAAATTGGAGAGCATAAGCTCATTATATGTTGAGATAAAAAAAATGGGTTATATAGAAAATATAAAAGCTACACATATATATGCTCGATAAAAATCAAAAACAATAAAAAACCTCGAGAGAAAACCCTAATATCAAACTAGGATCCAAAAGAGAAATAGGGACAAACCTTCAAATCAAAACTTTGTTGGAAAAAAAAAAAGAAATAGGGACAAACCTCTATATTCAATGCCGAAGCGTTGTGTACTCACTGAGATATAGAGAACCCAACATCAAAGCATTGTAGACTCACTAACTTAAGTTTTATTTTTTTTATTTTTTTTTATAAACGTTGTATGGTGGTTATGCTTTAGTATATAAAAAATATAAAAGCTACTAAAATTTAAAAGTGCGAGTCCAATATATCTCGCTATGATAGTAAATTTCTTGATGATTTGGTGTAGCTCCATAATTTTTTCTCATTTTATAGCTTTTCACATAAACTCTTTTCAATTTGTTAACTTCTAACATACACAATAACAAAAATAAATGAGGCCCCTAATTGTCTGAGCTAAAAGCTCAGGCGGCCAATTATCATAGCCCCAATATAAATAGGGCATCATAACGCAAAAAGCATTTATTTTCAATTTATTTGTTTTTTTGTTTTTAAAAAATATTGGCAGTATCATCAAAATCAATACACTATAAAAAAAAGAAAAAAAAGAGAGCGATAAATCCAAATATGCAGCAGCAATTGCCGAATGGATAAGACAAGAACAGGTGGGAGATATGCTTTATGGAAGAAAAAATTGATAAATCTGTAATATTTTTTTATATTTTTTTTCTCAAATTATCTGTTAAACTTGACACTCAACCTATATATATTGAGCAGCTGGATGTAAATTAGGGGTGTCAAAAGTTGACACGACCCGAAACCCGACCCGAAAAAATTCGGGTTCGGGTCAACTCGTTTGCAAAACGGGTTGGGTCCGGGTTCGGATTTCTGACCCGTTTGAAAAGCGGGTCGGGTTCGGGTTGACCCGACAACCCACGGGTTGACCCGAATCGACCCGTTTCATCATCCCGATTCCCGTGCGTCAGGTTGCGTCTGCACTGCCCGACAGGTCACGTTCGCGTCAGCTCGTAACGTTGCGTCCGCATCCCAGAGTCAGATCGCCTCCGCCATCCGCATCAGGTCGCGTCTGCGTCTAGACGTCCCGCGTCAGGCTGCCAGCTACTCAGCTGCTCGGCGTTTCTCGCATCCGGCGCAGCCGCGTCGCCCATCGGTGCGTCTAGGCATCTCGCATCCAACCGTCTAGCCGTCCAGGCGTCCCGTGTCGGCGTCCAGGCATCCCGCGTCCAGGGCCTCCAGGCGTCCCGAGTTCATGTCCATCTGTCAAGGCGTCCTGCGTCCGCTACGTCGCCTCCAGCCCTCCGCTTCACACGGCTCCGGCGCTCCGTACTCTGTAGATGTTCGCGGGTCGGGTCGTGTCAACCCGGTAACCCGCACGGGTCTGGTCCGGGTTGGCAAACCTGACCCGTTTGTAAAACTGGGTCGGATTAGGGTCAACCCGTTTACGGCCGGGTTCAATCGGGTTCGACCCGAACCCGACCCGTTGACCCGAATTAACACCCCTAATGTAAATCCTGAACGATTCATAAATTGTGGCGGTTCAGCGAGGGTCATGTTTTATTGGCTTATGAAGCTCTTTTGTTTTTCTGTAAGTTTCTGTTTTTGTTTTTGTTATATGCAGTTAATTTATAGTGATTAGATTGTAATTTTATGCAATTATTATAAATAATCTGTAACAAAACAGATTCACTCTATATTACAATGAGACAATCTAATATTACATTTTTAAAATTAGCATCCATCTAAAACAAATATGATTGAGCTCATGAAAAGGTTGGAGTAGCTTTAATGACAGATAAGATTAGAGAGAGTCGACTTAGATAATTTCGTCACATTAAATGTCAGTCTTTCGATAACCCGATTAGAAAAATAGATGTTTTATATTTAGCCGAGGTGAAATCAGACATAGATAGATCTAAAAAAAATTGATTAAAAATATTTAAAATATTATTTTTTATTAGATTTAAATAATGATTTGATTTTAATAGAGAAAAAAGATTTATAGTAAAATAAAAAACATTATTGTTGATCTACGATTGAATAAATTATTTGAGAATTTGCATGTCTACCCACAATATAATCATAAAATAATAAGTAATCTATATAAAATTAAATTAAAAACCTTTTAAAATTGTGCAAAAACACTAAATTGCACTTTTCAAAAAGGACACCTGGACTTAAACAGTATCACGACAAAACAAATTTAAGTTCGAAAAGGTTCAGAAAAGGAGCTGTCATCCTACTTTTATGCCACATGGATTCTGTACTGCGTGAAGGTTTTCCTAAAGACAGCTGCAATGTTAATTTTTTGCCACCTGAGTTTGTGCCATTACTACTACGGCAGAGAAATACGGTAGAGACTGATAGCTACGTACTGTTCGTATTCTGATTTATTTCATTATTTATTTCTTAATTGCTTCATAATTTATCAATTAAGATTTCTTTTAGGGTTTTTTTTTTTTTTTGGGGGCGGGGGGGGGGGGGGGGGGGGGGGGGGGGGGGGCAGGTATATAAGTGTAAGAAAAATCAAAATCTGCTTGCAACAAAAGGAGGCAAAAGAACAAAGGAAAAGCTAAATCTATTGGGATAGCAAAAGCAAAATAACACATCAACCTATTTGGCCTGAACTCAGAATAGGCAAGTATCATAAAAAATATAACAGTAGCTCCCTTGGTTGCCCGAGGACCATCCAAACTCCTCTATTCCTTCTTCATATGCTAGCCCCCCCAACCCTTTACCCTCGAGCCATATACTTACGGGATCTCCTAACTCTTACGAGTTTACTATCTCTTCTCTTCACACCCTAGAAGACACTATTCCCTTTCCCCATGAAGACATCATAGCAGCCTCTGAAGAGTGGAATACAACTCTTGTCGGATATTCACTAGGCCGGAGGCCATTTTATGAGACTCTATTGAATGCGGTTCAAAAACTTTGAAAGCTCGAAGATAATCTAAAGCTCATCTTTCTCAGTGATGGATTCTTTATGTTCAAATTCTCTACCCAAGAGGACTATGACCAGGTATGGTCAAGAGGAGCTTGATTTATTCTTGGTAAATCCTTTATTTTTCAAAAATGGAACCCCCATTTCAGCTATAAGCGTGAAGAATTCAACTTTGTCCCTATTTGGTTTAAAATATATAATATTCCCCTATGTTGTTGGACTCCGTATATCCAAAATAGCCACAAAAATTGCTCGATGAGAATAAAAATCAATAAGTTTAATACTAAAATAGTCCTACTTTCAATAAGAAAGTAGAGAAAAAAAATAGCTTTTCAGGCTTCATTTGGGATAGCTTTCATTGCTTTCTAAAACAATTTTTTAATAAAAAATTTTCTAATTCAATAAATTTATTAACTAAAAAATTATTTTTAAATCTATTAAGAAAGTTGTCCCAAACAAAGTCTTTTTTTTTTTTTGCATTTTCATTGTTGAATGCTGATGTTATTAGAAAGGAATAAAAATTAGAATAGAGTAGTCCGATTAAAGGTCTGTTTATGAAGATTATAATATTTTATAAAATTGATTATAAAATTATTGTGTAAAAAAAAATTAATTATTTTGATTGTAAAATATAACTTTTCACCAGAGATTAAATTGTGATTACTACCTAAAAATTAAAATAATGAGAAAGCTGTTCTAAATGGATCCTAAATTTTCAAATAGGATGACTTTTAAAATTGTTAATTTATTTAAATAAATATAATATAAATTTAATCAATTATATATATACATCTTAAAATAAAGTTAACGAATAATTATATCATTTTTTTTTATTCTTGAAGGGCTATCATAATAAATATTATTTTGTAACCAATGAAATTATCTCCCACAAAGATACATCGATCGTTTAAACATTAGAGAAAATGAAATGCAAATATATTTATTGCTCAAAGGGAATGATGAAGTAAGAATGGCAAAGCAACAGCTATAATTTGTTTAGATTCTGGATTATGATATTTCAAAAAAATATTTTTCGCATTACTGAGGAAATAATGGACTTATGAGTCATTTGTATTTTTTTGTATGCCGTGAGAATTTCAAAATTATTTTCTGAATATTGCATCAATAGGATACTTTCTGACACAATATAAATATTTTTTGAAATTTTATTATATTAAATTTTTATTTAGCCATATTTTTTTTAATTCTTTAAAAGGATATATATGTGAGTCAGCAGGTTTGAAAAATTCTTGCAGCTTATATGAAGCTTATGTGATAGCCTTCATAAGTATGCTATTGCTTTTATTAATATGTTTGTGGTAAGTGTTAATATTAAAAAAAACTAAAATCCGAAAATCAACTTTTATTAATATATTGATAGGTTTTATTAGCTTTTTTTTGGTAGGCTTAGATAACTTTTGTAAGGAAATGTAGAGTTGCTAACTCTTTAAGAAGTTTTTTTTTTTTCATATATTATTTTACTTGTGTGGAAGATTATTAGTCTATTTTGCGTAGAGGTTTGTTGGGTCATTCATGGAAAACTTCATATTCTAGAAAAAAAATTCTTTTAATTTCAAGCAAATTAATGATGATTTCACAAAGATACCCCTTTGGATTGAACTACTAGGCTTCCATATTGATAGTTGAACCTTCGAAGGAATTTCAAAAGTAGTTAGTCACGCCACTGCCCTGTTCGATAATGTCATTACGTTAAGGCTGCCTTTACTCATAACAATTTCCTAATTATTGCACTTTCAACGTGATAAACAAAACTTCCTACTCTTGTAAAGATCAATGCATATTAATAAAGAATTTGTTGCTTTCAAGGATAGGAGCAAAATCATAATAAGAGACATAAATCTTTAAATTTATCAAAAACTTGAGAGTTGCCTCTTCCGCTCCATAAAATCTAGGTTACTCATCATGATACCTCTACTCGGCTTAATCATCAAATTGGAGCAATTAGCATCCCCTTTACCTCCTTTACGTACCTAATGCTAATCTTAAACAACCTTTAGATCAATGTGATATTATCAACACAACTTCTTTACAAGCATCTATGGACCTAAAATAAGACCCAATATGAGTTCTAGACCCCTCACAATCATCCACATGATTCATTGCCTGATAATTTTTTGGTTATTGTCTGTTAAGAAGCCACCTCATGATCATACCTAAAGTTCCAAAAGAACCATAAACATAACATAGTTTCTCTATTCCATTATTAACTATAGCTTATTGGAATGTGCATGGCATTTGGGGTGACAATTATATTTCTGAATGCAACAGGCTAATTACAAGTTTGATATTGATCTTGTATGTCTTTTGGAAACCAAGCTTTACACTGACCTTCTTTTAGATCACCTTTTTGCTTGAAATTTTCATCTATAACACAATAAGACTGGCAACAATAACTTTTCTTATGTATATGAACGTAGAATTTGACTTAAATTGAACCCAAATAAACAAATATTCATTCCTTGATTCATCCTCAAAATATCCATGAAAGTTATAGATTTTCTAATAATTTGGAGCTTCATCTTATTACTTTCTATGTGAGCAATGTTGCTATGGAGAGAAACATTCTTTAGCATCTATGTGAACTATCTCTCCTACTATATATTCTATCTTATTGTGTTTGGTGAATTCAATTGTGTAAGGGCACTAAAAGATAAAATTAATGGATTACAATTGCTTCACTCTAAATGTATTGATTTCAATTAATGTTCTAAAATGACTAGACTTTTTAATTTGCCTAGTGTGGGTCATTCACTCTAGGACGGATAGAGCCTTGGTGAAGAAGTACTAGATCCTAGCTAGATGGAGCCTTAGTGAACAATCATTGGAATGATCAATTTCCCACATCTTATTATAATACTCTTCCTCCTCTTTTTTCTGATGACTCCAGCTTTAATAACAAATGGTGAGAAGATTTCTCTATATTTTGATTTAGGAATTAATAAATCTCCTATTGGGATATGTTGGGGATTCGACTTGCACTATTTTTAAACTCTCAAAATGCTCTCCTTTAAAATATTATTTCTAATGGTAATTAGCAATTGCCTTATGCCTTATTAAACTTTCATGATTGCTTAAATTCTATTAGCTAGATTCCAAAATTTGTTGGTTTTGATGCTTCAATGTTGTTAGCTAGATTCAAAATGTTCTCCTCATAATATTATGTCCAATGTTTCAAATTGGTGGCGACCATTTTGACATGACTATATATATATATATTATTTACTATATATGATTAAGCCCTACCATAACTTTCCAAAAAAAGCATAACTTCCATTGTTGAACAAAACTTCATGAAGGTTGTTTTAGCATGTCCATATTTTTATAATTTTTTTAGAAAAAAATTACAAGAGATAGTTAGTTCTTAAGGTGATAAAAAAGATAAAGATAGTCCACATCGAGATGCATATATAGGGTGATGACTATATAACTAGCTTTTTATGGAATCAACTTTGTATAATACTTATAGTTGTAGATCTTGTAATTACAATTAGGAGGTACTAAATTTTAAAAATATTACTCTAGTTGAAGAGAAAGCTTTGATTTAATGGGTTTCCAAAGCTTTGATTTTATGTCTTCCTTTCTATTATTTTATTAAGCATCACCTATTAGCGAATTTTGAATGTAGATGGTTTTCCAAGGGGTTAATGTAATTGGGAATGTTTGAGAAGTTTCCGAAGAGGAAGGGCAATATGATACTTATGATATTATCTTTCTATTTTATTATTATTAATCCTTTTCATCTTGACTATCAAAATATATGCTTGATCAACTTTCCTAGTGGCCTTGTCTAACCACTACATTATATTAATTTTTGGCTTTCTTTTGACCCAAATAAGGGGAATCAAAATGGAAATTTCTTCTTTCAAATAAGTTACAAGTAATAGAATAATGACTGAATGAATGCTTCAACCTACTCTATTTGACTTGGACAACAAAGTAATTGATTGTTGGTAAAGAAGAACCCTTTTATAATCTAATGATGTTATTGAGTTTTTTTATAATATTAAGTTTCATCCTAAAATGTTCTTAAGTTGAGCTCATCAAATCATTCTCATAAGTGGATGTTGATGATCTCTTTGTTTTAGTATAACAGATGCTTCATGTTTATAATTCCAACTTCCCCGGAAGAATGAAAGATAGGGTAGATTGTTCAATGATCATTAAGGCTAAACCAACAGATAAGACTGATAATAAATATGTAATAGATGTTACTCATTAAGAAGCAGAGATGCTTAAATTCATATAACATGTTATCGATATTGAACTAATGGCTAACCTATATGATGCTGAAACTGATTGCAAAGAAGTTGATCGATTGACATACTAAGGTTTCGTTTGTGATGGTTTTCTTATTGCTTCTTAAAGTATCTTTTTAGTACAAAAGTTTTAATTTTTGTACTAGAAAACTGCTTTAAGAAACAGTAAGAAAACCGTATGAAATGAAGCCTAAGGAGAATGGTATCTTATATATGTTGGGGATGGGCCTCCACGCAGATCGATTTTATACATTTTTAGCATATGAACAATAAGATTGCTTCTAATTACACCATGACCTTCATTCCACCCACCACTGCTACCATGATGATCACCATGAAATCCTCCATTGTCATCATTATCACTATCCTTCATACAAATATTCAGGACTTGGTTCAATTTACCACTCTCCATGGCCTGCACATATCAATCTTTTTTATCTCTCTATTCATCCTTAACATCCTACGTACCCATCTATAGGCCTGTATACATATTATCATTTATTTAGAAATAACTTGAAAGGCTTAAATAAAATATGCATAATTTTGTTTATATTTTTATGTGTTTGATTGTCTTGTTTCTCTCATAGAACAATTTAGTAAATATTTGAAGTGATTTATTGGCATTATTTAAAATAGGAATTTATCATTTTGATTCATATAACTTTTTTTTTTGTTAAAATTATATATTTATGCAAATACTTTGTTTTTTTTTTCAAGTGTTTTGCTTTAGCAAGTCTAATGATTAGCTATTGATTTTTATTACTTTTACATAGTTTATAATCACTAGTTAAATATGAAAAAAATGAATTAAGATATTTCTCAATTAAAATTTAATTAAATAAATTCTCAAAATCATTAAATTTATTTTGATATAATATAATATAAATTTTAATTAATTACAAATATAATATACTTATCTCAAAATAAATGTAATAATTTTAAAACTCATCCTAATTAAATTCTTATCAGAATATTTAAACTAAAATTTTCCAGTTATGCACCCCTGAATTTTGAATAATAAGAAAATAAAATTAGACTTCTTCTCGGCATCTACACAGCAGGAAATTTATATTTTAATGATTCCTAAGAGGATAAGACATAATTCACTGTTTTTTTATTATTATTTGAACATAATCTAAAAAGATAAAAAAATTAAATCAATAAAGAAAAATTATATTAACAAAAAAATTATTTTTTTAAGTAGAAGGGATCTTATCTACTAATTTAAAATTTTAAAATCTCTGCATATAATATTATAGGTTTGTTCCATACCTCATTTTTTAAGTATCTGGAGTTAAAAAGACATTAGGGTTAATTAGTCTCACCAAGAGATGCAGTCGATGCTTTCTGAGGAACTTTCCTGCTTCATTTATACTGCACGGATGAAAAAATATTATTTGTGAAAGCATCTGATCAGAGAGAAAGGATTTAATGAATATTGCCATATGTCAACTTCAGATGATTTTCAATGCATTTATATTACAGCTTATGATAGTATTGTAGAGTAAATATAAGAGCACATAGCTCGGCTTCAACTCGACTCGTTAATCAGCTCTGTTGAGCCATCAACTTGAGCTGGAATTTAGATTAGAACTCATATATTATATGATAGAAATTGATATTTTAATGATTACATAGAGGAGAAGATATCATGTCTAGTAGCATAAATTAAATGAGTCGAATCGAGCTTGAGTCACCACTGGTTTGAACTTGAGCATGATTAATGAATCAACTTTAAGCTTGAGCTTGAACATTTTAATAAGTTCGAGCTGGCTCATTTATTATGAAAGAAAGAAAATGTTTATGATTCAAACAATTACTATAAGCTAGCTCACCTTGGTCTCCCAATCAAGAGACTTTGGTTTTGAGGCTTGCTTATATGTTGTGTGTGTGAGTTTGACTTAATTGGTCTAAATGTTCCAAAAAAAAAATTACTATAATAAAAGTAACATAAATGAGAAATTAAAAGAAAAATAATAATCACTTATTATAAAAAAGTGAGATATTTTTTTAAATATTTTTAACAACTTTGTACTTAAAATTCTAAATTTTGATATATTTTAAGTACTTTTAATATTAATATTTTTATTTAAAATTTTTTTTTAAACAAGCCAGCTCACAAGCTAATAAGTTGAGTCAGGATTGGCTCAAGCTTAACTACTGATACATTCAGTTCAACTCACAAGTCTTTTATTGAGTTGAGCCTAAGTCTGAGCTGGCGCACGAGTCTGCTTGACACACACCCGTAATCATTTCACTTCTCAAGCCATGAGCTTGAGCTCAACTAATTATGTTATAGGCAGCTCCAAAGAAAAAAAAAAACTTTGAGATATGACAGCTTATTTAATAGCCTTCATTAATTGCTGCTGATTTTATTAATATATTATTGATAGATATTAATATGACAGATTGGTGGCTAATATGTTGACAGACTTAGTAGCATATTTATGATATAAAAATATGATCATAATATATATATATATATATATATATATATATATATATATATATATATATATATATATAAAGTTGGAGGACGTATGAGATGGTGCCCATATATCTAGCGGCGGAGTGGGAGATTTTTTTATTGGGGATTTAAATTAATTCTAATATTTAGAGGGTATATAAATTGAACTTGTAATATTGAAAATATTAAAGAATTTTAATATTTGTGTGTTAAGATATTACAATTTTAAAAGGAAATGTGCCCGGAGATGCCCACTTTAACCCAACGTTGTATACTTGTATACTCTCTATCTTCAGGAAGATCACACGACCTATAAAGTTTTTATAGCTATAGATCATATTACATTCATGAGATAATAAAATGCTAAATGTAGAAGAAAAGAGAAACTTGACAAAGCTTATAAGGCGCATGATAGATAACTAGTGGTGTCAATTTATGACACGATTCGAAACTCTATTCGAAGTTGATCCGAAAAATCTGGTTTCGGGTTGACCTGTCTAACAAATATGTCGGGTTTGGATTCTAATGCCTGACCCGTTTGAAAAATTGGGTCGTGTTCGGGTCAACCTGCTAACCCAAAAATGACCCGCATCCCTCTAGCATGTCTTGCTCGCACCTCGTCCGTGTTGGTAGACCCACGCACCCCCATCGCATCGAGCTGGAAGACCCGCTCGTCTGCACCACACCACGTGCGCTAGCAGCCTCGCTTCTGTGCTCCGCAGTCATGCTCACACCAGCTCTAGCCCCCATGGCTCGTGCTCAACCTTACCAGCCGTGCCTACTTTGTGCTCGCCCGGATATGCACGTCGGGGTTGCCCCGAGTTTGGGGCGGATCGACTCTGGGTTCGGATTTTTGACTAGTTTGTGTAATTGGGTCTAGTTTAGGTTGGATTGGTCGAGGGCGGATCAGTTTAGGGTTGAATCCAAATCCGGACCAAAAATCCATTTTGGCACCCATATAGATAACTTAATTGAATCTCAAAATATACTTCAAAATCTCTCCGAAATATTATCATGAGCGATTCACAAATAATCATGCCAAATAAAAGGAAAGCACAAATAAGTTTAAAAAATGATGTTTAATTGAAAGGAAAATAACAAGATAACCTTGAAGCATAACAAAAAGTGTTATGTGAAATTTATGGAGTACCTAAAGTGTCCCTAATCATAAAAGTTGTGAAATAATTAATGACCTAATGGCCAGAGGAGAAAATTATTTAATAATTTATCACTCAACATTTAATATATATTAATATAAAAGATATATTACCAAGTTTGGAGAATCAACAAAAATGTGACGGTATAAATACCAAAGCAATGAGATAATAACTTAACAACATGAATGAAGCAAGAGGATATATGGAAGACAGAAGAGTTAACACAGCCTATAGAGTGCTATGTACAACAAGTGAAATTTAATGAAAGTAGGAGACAAATCTAATAGATATCTTTGACAAGTCACCAGAAAATTCTTTTAATCAATTATGAATGTTCACACAAATTTGTAGATCTCCAACTCTTCAAATATACAAATTAGAAATATTAAGGTTTGACTTTCAGACAATTTGATGTAATGAAAATAAATATCTCAATTAGATGAATCTGACTAGCCCAAAGTTGCTTAATTTGGATATCATTGAACCACAATGTTGTCTGAAAATTAGTCTATAATAAAAAGAGATTAACATAGATTTTAAAATATCCTGCTCTAATTTATGGTTGAAGTGACTAAGAAGTTCCTCTATTAAAATCCATAGACAAACCCTACTTCCACATATTACCGAGGTTAGGATGCAACTCCAAGCATAATTCCAAAGGGGAAAATCTTGAGCTCTTTCTGCAAGGAGTCAAGTCCAGTTATTAATCATCAATGTCATCGCCCAATATCGATCACCACTATTGATGTCAGTCATCGACCACCACAGATGATGCTACATCATCGATATCAGTCATCGCTATCACCACCGACGATAAGACCAACATTTGTCCGCCATAGCCAACTTCCTCCATCAATGACATTAATGCTTGTATTTACTATAAAAAATATGCTGGCACCCACAGTCCGCAACATCGCCAACATCCTTGGTCAACAACAACATCGAGGCCCATTGTCGACAATAATGTTGATGCCCTCTGTTGCCAACAAGGTCGATGCTATACATCAACATCAATCCAAGCACTCACGATCGCTAATAAGTTTGATGTTCGATGTCAACACCATTGCCAACACCTATAGTAGCTTATAGGGCTATCACCCAACATCAAACACAAATGTCAATGTTCATCATTGCAAACATGCCCAAAGTCCAACATTGATACCCATTGTAATAATAAGGCCAACACCTGGTTTTGACAACACAAATGTTTATCACCAATCGCCAATAAGGCTTGTGATAACCCAAATTTTTGAAATATTTTTTTAAAATGAAAAATCTAAATTTTAGCATCATGCCTTGGTGAAGAAAAGAAATGAGGAAGAGAAGGAATGAGGAGAGAGAAAAAATGTGAAAAGCTGAGTTTAGCTGTCGAATCACTTTGTCGTTTTTATGGAACTTGCTCAGATTGTGGTAGGTGACTCTGATCTTACTTTTGTTTTCAAAATTTTTAATTTAAATTGTTTGATTCTCACTAGAATTAATTTTATTGTATTTTTCCTGAATTTATTAAACTTTTACTGTGCAACTTTTTATATGATATCGTATTGATCACTTTAGAGATTTTAACTGCAACATTTCTAAATTTTACCAAGTAAAATAGAAGTTATTGAAGTTTATATGATTTTTCTTGAATAGAAGTAAGTATTTTTATTTAAACATAATGTTAACACAAGCACTGTGAACGAATATAGACATGCGGTTGAGTAATAGCTGGTCATTGTTACTGTTAAAAAAATGTGATGTTAATATGTATGAAAAATAAGTAAAAGGCTTGTTTCACTGACGTTGGTTGGAGACTAACTAACCTATATAGGATGGTGGGCCGACAGACTTTTCGTGGTGTTATCATTGACTGATTCACGTGATACTGATTAGGAGTTATCAGAAGTTATTATTATGTCAACGGACAAAAGAGTGACCATTTTATTTATTGATCCAATGGTTACTGACTATGGATTACTAATACTGGAAAATATTGCTTAAGCCAGAACTTCTTACTAGATTAAAATGATTACTGAAATTCATGTCACTGATTCATTATTATTGTATGATTTTATTGTTCATTATTTACTGATTTATTATTACTGTATAGATTTATTGTTATTATTATAAGTTTACTGATACCGATATGGATATCAATATTGTCAATGATACTCATACTAATGTTATTACTGTTATATTGTTACTATTATTGCTATTGTTATTGATTCACTGTATTATTTACTAATTTAATGATTATTTGACGTACTGAGCATGTGATTACAATGCCACACTGATACTACTATAGAATGTGATTACTGTTATTAGTTTACTGCATTGATATGCTGCTCCTGATTTATTGCATTGATATGATTTATGATAATCTTATCGATGCTTTAGTTTTACCGACCTATTTGATTCATTTACTGATTATCACTTATTGATAATACTGATACGGTGACTGCTTTATGATTTTGACACATGTACTAGTTTACTAGTTTTTACACTATATTACTTTATTGGTTCTTGTACCATACTATTTTATTGTTTATGGACTCTATTGTTACTGTATGTGAGTTTTTTTTTTAATTTATGCACTGATTCATGATCATATGACTATTATTGATATTGAGCTGATTAGATATTCATATTACTTCTTTATCATACTTTGATTCAATTATAGGATTTGGTGACCTGCTCAGTTAATTAGCTCATTATATGTGGTTTAAATAATTTTAGGTTATGGCAGATGATCAGGAGCGTGAGGCTGATCAGATTTTTTCAGGTTTATTATTAATCATTTCATTATATCTATAGTTATTTTTTTATACTCAGTACTAAAATGATATATTGTATTTAAATGATTTCTATGTGTTGTATATGATTTTGGAGAAATGAATAAAGATGTATATGAATTTTTTGATCAATAGAATACTTCCGCTGATATTTGATTTTATTACTGATAAATGAAATTAGATGGCTCTGATTGTTATCTAATAAAAGATAAAATAAATAACTCTTCTAAACTAGATTTTGGGGCATCATAAGACTGATGTCCGCTATCACAATAAGCTAGACATTTGTACGCTATAGCCAACTTCCTCCATCAATGACATTAATGCTTGTATTTATTATAAAAAATACGCTGGCACCCATAGTCCACAACATCGTCAACATCCTTGGTTAACAACAACATCGAGACCCATTATCGACAATAATGTTGATGCCCTCTGTTGCCAACAAGGTTGATGCCATACATCAACATCAATCCAAGCACTCACAATCGCTAATAAGTTTGATGTTCGATGTCGACACCATTGCCAACACCTATAGTAGCCTATAGGGCTATCACCCAACATCAAACACAAATGCCAATGTTTATCATTGTGAATATGGCCAAAGCCTAGCATCGATACCCATCGTAACAACAAGGCCAACACCTACTTTTGACAGCACAAATGTCTATTATATTTTCCTTGAATTTATTAAACTTCTACTACGCAACTTTTTATATGATATCGTATTGATCATTCTAGAGATTTTGCTGCAACATTTCTAAATTTCACCAAGTAAAATATAACTTATTGAAGTTTATATGATTTTTTTTAATAGAAGTAAGTATTTTTATTTAAGCATACTGTTAATACAAGCATTGTAAACGAATATAGACATGTGATTGAGTAATAGATGGTCGTTATTACTATTAAAAAATGTGATGTCAATATGTATGAAAAGTAAGTAAAAGGCTTGTTTTGCTGACGTTGGCTGGAGACTAACTGACCTATACAGGATGGTGAGCCGATGGACTTTTCAGGGTGTTATCCTTAACTGATTCACATGATATCGATTAGGAGTTATCAGAAGTTATTATTGTGCTGACAGATAAAAGAGTGACGACTTTATTTATTGATCCAATGGTTACTAACTATGGATTACTAATACTGGAAAATATTGCTTAAGCCAAAAATTCTTACTAGATTAATAAGATTACTGAAATTCATGTTATTGATTCATTATTATTGTATGACTTTACTATTCATTATTTACTGATTTATTATTATTATATAGATTTACTGTTACTATTGCAAGTTTACTGATACCGATATGAATATCAATATTGTCACTGATACTCATACTAATGCTATTATTGTTATACTGTTACTATTATTGTTACTGTTATTGATTCACAGTATTATTTACTAATTTACTGATTATATGATGTACTGAGCATGTGATTGCGATACCGCACTGATACTACTATAGAATGTGATTACTGTTATTAGTTTACTGCATTGATATTACTGCTCCTGATTTATTGCATTGATATGATTGACGATAATCTTACCGATGCTTTAGTTTTACCGATCTATATGATTCATTTACTAATTGTCACTTATTGATAATACCGATACGATGACTATTTTATGGTTTCGACACATGTACTGGTTTACTAGTTTTTACACTGTATTGCTTTATTGGTTCTTGTACCATACTATTTTACTGTTTACGGACTCTACTGTTACTGTATGTGAGTTTTTCTATCTCTGTACTTATTCATGATCATATGACTATTATTGATATTGAACTGATTAGATATTCATATTACTTCTTTGTCATACTTTGATTCAATTGTAGGATTTGGTGATCTGCTCAGTTAATTAGCTCATTATATGTGGTTTAAATGATTTCAGGTCAGGATAGATGATCAGGAGTGTGAGGCTGATTAGATTTCTTCAGGTTTACTATTAGTCATTTCTTTATATCTGTAGTTATTTTTTTGTACTCAGTACTGAAATGATATATTGTATTTGAATGGTTCCTATGTATTGTATACGATTTTGGAGAAATGAATAAAGCTGCATATGGATTTTTTGATCAATAGAATTTACTTCCGCTGATATTTGATTTTATTACTGATAAATGAAATTAAATAGCTCTGATTGTTGTCTAATAAAAGATAAAATAAAGAATTCTTCCAAACTAGATTCTGGGGCATCATAAGACTGATGCCCGCTATCACAATAAGCTAGACACTATCGTAAACACCAATTCCAAGGCCCGTTGTCAACAATAAGGTCAATGATAACAATTGTCAACAAGATTAACACTCGCAATTGCCATTAAAACGAAGCTTGTCGGCACCACAATGGTTGAAACTTATTGTGTCCAACAAAGCCAACACTCATTCTCACCACCAAAGCTTACATATGTCATCACTAATACTTTTGATGTCCATCGCCATTAACTATACAAATGCTCGTCATCACTAACATCATCGACATCTATCATCACAACGGTCTTTACTAAAATCGAAGCCTTCTTTCTCGGCCTCCGGCTCCTTTTCTATAATAAAAATGACTGAGTAGATGATCACCAATTATCTCTAAATGCAACTCCAATGCTTAAAGATCCTCTTATTTTCACCATGTAATTTATTTTCAATAATTCATATATACGATATTAATTGTAATAATGCTTTCATCAATTATTGCGAAGGATATTCTCTGTATCTATGAATCACATTAATTGAATCATTTCAACTGAATCAGACCGTATGAAATTTCCCTTTTCTGGAGCTTTCACAAGAACAAATTTTTTTTTTTTTTTGCATGTCTCCTGTATGATCCTATATGAACTACTCCTAAGCTTTTTAACTTATTTCTATGCTATGTGCATAATTTTCATGCAATAGTAAGTTGACCTCTAAGGCCATGGTTTAACGTTCCAGAAAAATATTAGATTTTATAGTACAGCCCAAAACTTTCAAATATGAACGTAAAATAGTGTAAATTTAAGTTAAAAAAAGTATATAAATTAATTGTTATAGATTCAAATCTCTTCTTAAATTACATACTAAAAATACAAAAGATTTCATAAATATCCAATTTAAAGCAAGAAAATGATAAATTTTATTTTAAATTATTTTGAATTTAAAGTAAGAGTGAAGGGGACAGCACTGCCCATTATAACAGTATATGCGATGAAAAAAAAAATGTTGTTAAGCTCAATAAGAGAGATAAAATAAATATATAAAATTTATTTTAATCAAAATCAGTTTTTGATATGCTAATACAATAATTGAATTATTTTTTTAATAAAATATAAGAGTATCATACATAAAATATGCCTTATTTTTTAAAATTTAGATTTTGTTTGGACAATTTCTGTCCACTATTTTTTTTTTCTGATTTTATGAAAATTTTTATTAAAAAATTATTATAGAAAGTAGTAAGAAAATTATCCAAAGGAGACCGTAAGATTTCGTTTGGGATAACTTTCTTACTGCTTTCTAAAACAGTTTTCTTATACTAAAAAATAGTTTTAAAAAATAATAAGAAAGCTGCCCCAAATGAAGTCTAAGGCTTTGTTTGGGATGACTTTCTTTCTGCTTCTTAAAGAAACTTTCTAGTATAAAAATTTTAATTTTTTACTAGAAAGTTGCTTTAAGAAGCAGAAAGAAAGCCGTCTCAACGAAGTCTAAGACAGCTTTTTTACTACTTTGTAAAACAGCTTTTTAGTAAAAAAAATTCTTAAATTATAAATTTTTGTATTGAAAGTTATTTTTGAAAATAGCAAAAAAAATGTCTTAAACGAAGGCTAAATGTATTTTTTTCAGCTTTTTTGAAAATTCATATGCACTTGTACTGTACAACTAAACTACTCGAATTTACTGTGTTCCAAACACCTCATATAGAGAAAATGTGTACATAACAGATTATTTTACATCCACATTACTACAAAGAATTTGTTTTGTATAATTCTAAATAATTATAACTATTGGTACAAAAAGTGCACATGACATATATAATAATTAATGGACCCACTTATCTTCAATCATAAAAATGGCGAATTATTTGAAGGCAAGTGTTAACCTTGTTAGATAATGTCTACATCAAAGGGAATAATTTTTTTTTTTTAAATTTATGTTAAGTGAGCTATCTTTGAGTTGGATCACATCCATTTTAATTTTAAATCATTGAAATTCAAATAGTTATAAATGATTTTGAATATATTTTTCCTCCTTAAAATGATTTTTTTAATTGACTTTTAATTGCTATAACAATAATAACAATAAATTGTGAAATTTTCATCATGTTTAGGCTTAATTTGAGACAACTTTCTTAATATTTTTTAAAATGATTTTTTAATACAAAATTTTTTTAAATTTAAAATTTTTGTATAAAAAATTATTTTAAAAATAATAAAAAGCTGTTCTAAACGAAGCTTTAATAAGACTAGAAATAAAAATTGCATTATTCTTCTTAGAAAGGCTAATTTATGAGTGAAATAATATCAACGTCATAAAATTTAATCGAACAGAAAGAATGAAGCTTCTCTCTAAATAAATCTGATATATTGTGCTCATTTCTTAGGAATATTTTAGGTGGAAATAATCTTAAGAAAATTATTACTTGACAAATAAATTAAAATAAATATTACATTCGTCTTTAACTTATTTATTTCAAACATTTTTATTTCAGCAAAAATGATATATAACTTCGTTTGCAATGAATATCTTATTACTTTTTCAAATAATTTTTTAATATATAAAATTTTAATTCGATGTATTTTTGTACGTAAAAATTGTTTTAAAAAGTAATAAAAAACAACCTCAAATGAAGCTATAGTCACTTTAACAACTAAGGCTTCATTTGGGACAACTTTTTTACTGTTTTTCAAAGCAGCTTTTTAATTAAAAATTTTCAAGTTCAAAAAATATTTATACCAGAAAGCAGTTTTATAAAACAGCAAAAAAAGTTATCCCAAACAAAAACAAAGCCAAAATGATGGCTTTCTTAATGTTTCTTAAAGCAGATTTCTGATACAAAAATTTTAATTATTAAACTAAAAAACTGTTTTAAGAAGCAGAAAAAAAATAATCCCAAACAAAGCCTAAATCTCATCCTTGAAACCAGCCATTATCATCTTAAATGGTCATCTTCCTGGAGCAAGTATTAAGACAGACACTCGATGTGAACTACTGATAGAGCTGAAGAGAAAGCAGAGAGATCTTGCGAATGGAATTACAATTTCCTGCATCAAATTGGGGAGGTATATGCTGTATGGTGACGGGTTTCCAGGACATAAAGAGTATACAGGATTTTCATATTTCAACCAGACAATTGCCGCCGATTCCAACAAAAAGTACATAAACTTCCAAGAACAATATACCTGAGAGAAATTAATTTATACTCTCCATAATTTGACATTGAAAGAAAAAAAAAGATTCAATGGTTGGCTGCGTTGCAAATGGCCACTTTTGATCTCGTCGTTCAAGACTAAGGATTTAGGAGCAAAATTCAAAGAAAAAAACTCATCAAACTCGGTTGCCGGAAGCCGGTCCTCTGAATCATAGCTTCCTAGAGCCTCTCTGGTTGTGATCATGTTTGATAAGATTGGCCCTACGCAACATTGCTCTAACTTCTCTTTCAAACTCAACACCAGTTTGAAGTGCTCTTTGAAATGTTGCGTTCCTCTGATCAGCATGTCTGGCATAAAGGATTTTGTTATGTGAGTCTATTCGAGCCTGCGAGACAAGTCGAAATGCAATCAAAAGAAGTTATCCAAACGAGAAGATAATTTGATGGGCAGCAAGGGGAAGTGGAAAGCAGAAGACAAACTACCTGTATCTGGTTGTCAGTAATCAAAGCCTCCAGTTCCTTTTGTAGCCCAGCAACAGTAGTCTTAAAGGCACTGGCCATTGTGGGCAGATCAACGGAAATGAAAGGATGGGTATACTGAATGATGGCTTTATGGCGAATTTGAGTGTACAATGGCTCAACATGATCATGTAAATGAATATCCAGGAGAAGATTATATTTGAGCTTCTCAAGATAATCCAAGCACGTTGCATACCGGCTGTAAAAGAAAACAACATTTGGGTTAGGAAATGTATTTTAACAAGAAAATCAGCGCTCGGTATCAGATCCCTTGAGAAAAGAGCTAGTAAATCAATATATTCCCTATTCAAACACATCCGAGCACTAAAGAGAACAAAGCGAGCAACAGAATAAAAGGTTAAAGAATTTTAATGACGAAATGATCATTGCATCATCCCTATGGGTGCGACAAAATTACCCAATAATAATAAAACAAATATAAAAAGAGCCAAATATAACCGATTACAGGTTTATCAAGTATCAATTATTAGGATCGAGAATTGATTCAAGAGGTGGAATGGCATGGTCTTGAGTCGCCGTTGCAAGTACTTAAACATGCCCAGCACACACTTTGTTCACATTGCCTGCACAAAAACCCCTCACTACCCAAAGTTTAGGACGTACGATCAACTTGCATTTGCACCATCTTGCTTTATAATTTCTGTTCAGACTCCTGCAATCTCATCACCAGGAGGCTCTCAACAGCCAGATCTCACCCTTCAGCCAGAATAACAGCTATGATTTGACAAATCCAATAAATCCGCCATTTCTAGTTAATAATTGGTTCTGAAACATCCTACTTTTGCTTAGGCAGTTGCAAAAAGTGAGGATATCCACACGGAGTCACTAATAGGCTTTTAAGTGTCACGAAAAATAGCAATGAGAGAAGAAGCGAGGATAAAAATATATTGTAGAAAACTTAAGCGGAAAACATAAAATTATGTGGTTTGACAAGATTAACTTGCCTATCAATGGCAAAAAAAATATTTTCATTATAACTGAAAAGGTCAAATTTCTCTTCCAGTCTTCTAAATATTACGAGAAGAATAATCAACTTAAAAACACACAGGCTTAAGAGGAAAGCATAAAAAACCTTGAGTTGTAATCCATATTCACAGGAACAATTATGTCCTAGCACCACCAAACTTACCTTTGGTGCTATTGGGTTTGTCACGTGCCATTTTTCATTCATTGGACACCATGGCAGAATCATGATCATACCCGTGACACTCAACCCACCGCACTAACTATCTCGCACCATCTTGGGTGATTCATTTCCCGATATCAAAGAAACTATAAAAGCTCATCCAACAACACTTCAAGGACTTCCACGGTCCCACCACTGCCAGAGATATTGATGTCAACATTTTGTCATAGCAACCTAAATGAATTGACTCAGCAGCCTACCTCAATCTCTCATTATAATTTTATTCCTCATTGTGTGGTTCTCATTTTTTTCTGTTTTTGGAGCTCTACATTGTAAGTAGAAAGAAGTTAAGTTCATCCTAAGAAGCATTGCATTCTCCTTTTCAAGTAATAATAAACAATGGCCAAGCACATCCTTGTCTGAACAACAATCTCAAAATTGAACTACTTTAATCTCTCGTGGCTTTTGTGTCCGTGCTCGTTTCACTTGAAGTTGTCTGCTCCATGTCAAGTATTTCAATGCTTAGATTTTTCTCCTCTCTTTCTTCTATTTTTTTACACCAATAGCATTTTCTGCTAGACAATTCAACATGACCATAAACAATAGAGCAAAGCAAATTTCTCTCTCTCTCTCTCTGCCCTTCTCTCTTTATTTTTAATTATTCATTCCTCTTGTCACCCCCACATTCCACAATTAAGCTTTTTTTCCTTTCATGATTTATACTGGCACAAATTCACTCCTCAATCATTTGTTATCTCCATGTATTTATAAGAGTTTATGGTGGAATCAAAATCAAAAACCAATTCAATTTTTAATTGAATATAAATAACACTAAGAAAAATTGTATCAACTTTTGAATTAATTTCTTATAGAAAAAAAAAATTGAGCTCCACCAAAATACGAAATCTTGCCAGAAAATCAAATGCATCTTATAACGTCCAAAATCTTCACTATCACACTAGTTGAACTTCAGTTTTTCACCAGTGGCATCCATTGTGCCACTTTTCTCTCAGACCATGTAATGGACTCTAAAATCAGTTCTAAGAAAAAGTAACTATGAAAGCCAGAACAATACATAAGACAATTTATGTGGTTCAACGAGATTGACTTAGCTACATATATTCCACTATAAACGGACAAACAACAAAGCAAAAGGTTTAGATGAGAACTTGCATGGATGGGGATAACTCAACATGGTCACAAATAAAAGAACCAATTAAATTTTCTATTTCATCATCTCCTTCTATTCTATCTTGCATAAATTTTCTTTTTTATCTGCTCACCAACTTTCTGTCTCATTCCCATTGTCTTCTTCTTAATTTTATCTTATTTCCTTTCCTTTAGTTTACCACAACACACAAGCAACCTTTTTTCCCTTTTCAAGATGTTTTTCTTATTACTTTTATTTTTTATTTTTTGCACAAGCACAACTCCGACCATCTCATCTTTTTATATTTATAGAGATTAAAATGATGAAACCTAAATTTCAAAATTGATTTAAATTCCGATTTGAATCTTAATCCATGATAACAATATTAATAACAAAAATTAGAACTTATTTTTATCGAAGAAGATAATTTAGATAATTTTTTCTTTATATATTTTCAGTTTAGAGCTAATATTGTAAAATGAAAACCGGGCTGCACCAAACTAACATAAAGCACCTAGAAAAGGAAGCCTTGTTTGCAAACTAAGGCTTCGTTTGGGACAACTTTCTTACTGCTTTCTAAAACAGCTTTCTAGTATGAAAATTTTTTGAACTCGTAATTTTTGTACTAGAAAGTTGCTTTAGAAAAGCAGTAAGAAAGCTGTCCCAAAAGAAGCCTAAATAAAAGTCTATATAGCTTAAAGGAAGCTCCTAGTAATTGGCATTAGAAATTCAATGGGATCATGAATTATGCTTCTCAAATCATTACAACTATGTTAAAAGAGTTGTTAAATTTTATATCATCTACATTTATATGAGGATAATATAATGATTGCAGAAGCAAATATTAATGAGATCAATAATGGAAGGAGCAATTATCAAAGGAATTTGACATATACATAAGAAATAAAGAAACACTTGGGATGATAATCACGCATGAGAGATAAGCTGATATATTGACCCTATCTCAAACTAATTATATAAATGTTAAGCAAATTTGATAAACTAAAGATGAATCTTTAAATGCTATCTTCACACGCAAATTAAAACTCTCAAAAAACTATTACCTAAAACTAGGAGCTAAAACATATGGCCAAAGCTTATTATACCTCAACACTTGGTTTACTAATGTATGACATAGTATAAAATATAAATAACACCTAATATATAATTCATGAACTAGGAGCTATATGAAGGTACATGTCAAAGTAAGATGAGACATACTGCAAGGCTATGCAAAATGCATTATGCACTAATTGAATGGAATTAAAAAAATATCAGAGCAATTTAGCAAGGATGATACAAAATTGTGATATACACAGATCGGTCCAGCCGGCCCCGGCCCACTTATTACATAAGGCGCAAGCCTGCTGTTGCCGCCGGCCTCAATCCCCCCTTATTGGGGTGGGGTCCACTTCCTAAAGGATTCTAAAGAAGGGTTGTTTAATCTTTTAGACTTATTTTGTTTATTTGTTTTAAGTAGAAGTTTGTATTAGGGTTAGGACATCTTTTTGGTGGCAGATTTCTATTTTGGTGCTTGGCATTCTGGGCTCTAGCTGGCATCTAGAGAATTGGGAGAGATAAATCCTCCTCTCGAATAGAGGAATATTAGGGTTAGGACATCTTTTTGGTGCAGATTTCTGTTTTGGTGCTTGGCATTCTTGGGCTCTAGCGGCGTCTAGAGAATTGGGAGAGATAAATCCTCCTCTCGAATAGAGGAATAATAGCATCTTGGTATTTTCCTATTACTTTCATCCAATAATACAAAAATATCTACGGTTTTCTGGTTTTTCTTGGAGTTAGGTGGAATTTTCTCGCTGATTTCCCAAGATTGATATGTAACGCTTGAAATCTACGAGCATTTCCTATCAAATTGCAAACAATGTTGATGCTTGATTTAAGTCGTGATCCATTCAAATATCTAAGAAGAATTAGAAGTTATATTACACTTAACGGCAGTACAACTATCAATAGGGTCTCCTAGTCACAGAAGATAGTAGCAAGCATCAATAACTGAGGTTTGAACACCTCAACAACTTGCAGTTATTAAGGTTGGCAATAAATAGTTTGGTTAAAACTTCTTGAATGAATAGGAAAAAGAAAACTGAAGGCTAGTGCTTTTTTTTTGTGAGAATCAGAATGGTATAAGTGAAGAATACAACATTTCATTATAATACAATATATTTTCAAAATAAATATCATTTCATCTATGGTTTATAGGAAGAACATGTCTTAATGTTGGGCAAAATTTAAATGATCTGTGTGCCAAGCTTACCAAGGCTTTATTGAAATAGCTTTCTTACTGCTTTCTAATGCAAAATTTTCTAGTTCAAAAAATTTATATACTAAAAGTTGTTTAGAAAACAGTAAAAAAGTTGTCCCAAATGATGCATAAGTCACAACAAACACGCCGAGGTTTTGAAAAACCTAGCTAGCCTCCAAAAATAATTAAGAGTTGTTGCATAGAGTTAATTTCTACAACTCAGCATATCAAAATTTTGATCTCCAAAGGGGAAATTGTTTATTTTCTGGAGCCCTTTCTATCCAAAAATATATAAATTAAAATGAATTAATGTTTGCCTTTGAACAAGGATAAGTTCAAAATTGTTGCTTATGTTCTAATAAATTGACTTCAAATCAAAAGTTTGTTCTAGAATTTCATTTCATATCCACCACTTGTAATCAAACTTGTATGCATTGAAAGGAAATAGTCATAAATTTGCATTGAAAAATATGAAATAAAAGAAAGTTAAATGAGAGAGAGAGGAAACTTGTACACAAAATTATAGGTTAGAAAATTATTTGAGAGAGAGAGAGACACGGAGAGAAGGAATTACAAAGGTTGAAAATTGAAGAAAATAAAGAGACAAAAAGCAAATGTGAAAAAAGTAATAAATGGAGGGAGGAGAGAGAGGAGGAGGAGACAAAGTTAAGGGAAAAAATAAAAAGAAGTAAAATTCATTTCGCATTGTCTCTTAGAGTGAAGCCACTTATCCAGCTGAGCATCCTCGTCTCTACAACACTTAAATTCATTTTATGCTTCTGTTTTAATGGCAAACATTCTACGCCATAAAGCATTGCAAGTCTCACCACCATCTTATAAAATTTTCCCTTAAAAGTTGAGGGCACTTTTCTATCACACCAGGTCCGATGCATTACTCCACTTCAACAATCCAACTTGAATTCTACAAATAATGTCCCCATCTATTTCACCATCACTTGATCGGCCAAAGTCGCAATCAATCTAACTAGAACTATTACTTATTAAAATTACACCTCCATGTATATTTTAGATCTACTCAAACGAAAACCTTTAGACTCTAAGGTCGACCTCCAAAATTCAAGTTTTAAAAAACTTATAACGTACATGGAATGCATACAAGCTAAGATAAAATAAGTGGGCATGGACTGTGCTTCTAGAATGAGAATGAACATCAAGGCATCAACCTAGTTTCTCTTTTGCATTTATTACTTAATATAGTAATTTAGCATTCAAACTCAAGATCGCATTGTAAATTGCCATTATAGGATGAAAATTACTTATAGATTAAGTTTCATTATTTTTCATAATGGTTTAACTATTTAATCAAACATGCAGAAAAAATGATCAGATGCAAATAGAATTCCACATAATAATGATAATTTTATTCGGTAATCAACAGTCAGTCAAAACAATCCAATACACCATAAATATTATTAATAAACCACATACTTAACTATTTTTCATTCTATGCATAGTGTGATGTGATGTGATAATTTTGATGTGGTGTTTTAACTTGCTTTGTTTGTTTTAATATCGATTTGAAGTTGTTTGTGGGCACTCATTCTTACGTGTTTAGGATAAAAATATATTGTTCTACCTTGTAAAGTGGTCATGTCCAAAATGGGCAATTAAATTAAATAAATATATATAACTTGTTTTGCTTGCAGGTGCTATCATAATAAGCTTAAGACTCAAGTAGACATAGCCAACGTGTGCTAAAATATAGCTTGGTACAAATCCGTGTTGAGCTTTGTGTAGTTATATATAAAGTTTACTATGCCAACATAATTTTTTTATAAGGACGGGTTTATAATTTGTCATGTACTTTTAGCTTAGGAAAGCTATATAAGTATGTGAATTATTTTAGAAGCCAAATGCCAATACAAATGGAGACATTCAAGACCCCATGTTCCATTTTTTTAATGTAGTTTCTAAGTTGAGTTGTGATTATAATAGAGCACAACAACATTCTTATCTTTTCCTTGATGTGTTACAAACCCAGCTACACTATGAGCCTTTCTTTATTTTTTATGCTATGGTTGTGATTAATTGTTTGCTTTGATCATGCACTAGAACTGCATGCTTTTTTCTTAATATTGTTCATATATTTTGATTAGAGAGAGTCGCCTTAAATGATTTGGTCACATAAAACGGCAGCCTTCCGATGACCCGGTTAGGAAAGTTGAGGTATTAGATTTGACTTATGTTAATAAAGGTAGAGGTAGACCTAAAAAGACTTGGTTAGAAAATATTCGAAATGATATTTCTTTATTAGATTTAAACGAGAATTTGACTTTTAACAGGATAAAATAGAGAAAAAGGATTCATGTAGCCGACCCCACATAGTGGGATAAAGGCTTGATGTTGTTGTTGTTCTTGTTACATTGTTCATATATTTTGATTGGGGGTGGCCTGAAGTTGTGTTATCTTTAAGCTCTTACGATATTAAATTTTCTACCCTAAATAACCAAATGACTTTAAAAATAACCATAAAAAATATTTAAAATTAAATGCATGCCTTTCTTAAAGCCACTTTTTTAAAAAATAATAATCAATCTTAACCCCTTTAATGGATCACAGATGTGCAATCAACATTTGGTTGATCATCTTATTTATTAAATGTATGATTTGCAAAGTTAGCAAAAAACTTAGACTAACACATACATATGGGTGGACCACAGATGTGCAGTCAGTATTTGATTGATCACCTTTTTATCAAATGTATGATTTTCAAAGTCAATAAAAGCCTTAGACTAATGCATACATATGCATAGCCTGTTGAGTTATTATATTATATTTATTTTCTACAACTCAGAATTAGACAGCTAAATCGAACACGCATATGCATATCATGCCCATTCCTAGTCAGGCTATCTTTACTTTAGTTGCAACTAGCAAGGTTGTAAGACTCTTTCATATACATCACACCTACCCTATCTTGCATTTGCAAACATCATGATTTTATGCGATTAGGTGGGGTCTAATTAGTTGTCCTTTTCAAGCAGGAGTGCAACAGGTCCAAGTCATGGTAGGGTTTCAAGTTGTAGGTTCCATCATAGCGTCTACATTTGATTAGACCATGAGTCATACTTCATTGGTACATTTAGCCCCCCATAAATTTAAGATCAAAATTGATTTTATTCATATAGTGTAATAGTTCTCGTTGTTGGGTGAGTTCCCATTCTTTGTAGACTATAAGAACCATACATCTCTACATCACAAGATGATGTCCCTTCATATGTTCAGATGCTATAAATGATATGGTTGCCTTGCATAATCTTAACTCCATTATACTAATCTATGTATGCTTGGTTATACCACCCTTTGCATGATGAGAAGACATTTGAACCCTCTTCTCGTATTGGAATTCTTCTCGTATTGGAATAAGGAAACTTCGAAGACCTTTTATATAGCAAACCCTCTTAATCAAGAGTATTCTTGGACTCTTTGAACAAAATGTAATTTAACTATAGGGGCTTGTGCCCATGAGAAGATTGATTATCAAAAATAAAATAAATCATATTCAATATTATATATTGATTTGGAGAAATATCTAGTATATTCAAGTTACATATATTTTTGCTTTTTGAGCCATAGAGTGAAATGCCTTTTTACCCTATAAACAGTATGAACTCATCTCTATGAAGTGCTCAAAAGACTAACATATGTATAACTAGTCTATATTCTATTGATTCTCTTGCTAGAACCCTCCGACCGTTTTTATCTTTCGGGATGACACAATCTAATTCTTAATGATTCTCTCTATCGCATGAGTCACTATTAAAGACCAGAATTATTTGCTAGTGCATGGCATCTGTCTTATAGGGGATACCAGAAGTAAAAAAGTTACATAACACGGTGTTTGGTTTATAGCAAATTAATTGTTTACTACAAAATATTTTGCATTCAAAAGGCTCAGCTTCACATTTCCAAGTCAATCAGCAGCATTTGTTTCACAATTACAAATCTTTTATTATAATAAAAAAAACACTATTTTGCAACAGATGTTATATTTTCATCAGTTTGCCATGAGTATAGGTTTTGATGATAAGCTTTCGCATAAATCATTCATGAAAAAATATGAGAAATTAAAATCAATATTCATAACATCAAGCTATGACCAAGCAGCAAGCAAACAATGGAAAACCTAGTATGAGCCAACACATCAAAATTGACAACACAATTAAAGTAAGCAGGTTCTGCTTCGAATGAGAATTTCAAAATTTATCTTGATAGATAAAAATCCAAATGACTAACAATAAATCTTTCATAACCAGTACATCCGAATGTATTAGATCCCTATCCAATGAGTTAACTAATATGGTATTGCCCGCTATCTTCAGAATCAATCAATCGGTGCTTCAATCCCCTCAAGAATAAATACAATCCCCTCAAGATAAATCCCGAAGAATTTGATATGAGAAGTGCATCATCAAGAAAT
Source organism: Dendrobium chrysotoxum (assembly GCA_019925795.1). NCBI lineage: Eukaryota > Viridiplantae > Streptophyta > Magnoliopsida > Asparagales > Orchidaceae > Dendrobium > Dendrobium chrysotoxum. Next base: position 25,206,824 of record CM034309.1, read on the forward strand.
TTGGTAAAAAAAAAACAAAAGCACGCAATTTGCATACATATCTTAAAATTCATCCCAAATTGAGTGCAAAAGAAAAGATGATCACCTGAACTATCAATCGTTATTATTTTTTTGTGGAACAAGGAAGTTTTTACAGAAGGATGTAGGCACAAGACTTTTAAGTCTGCTGGGTTCACTATCCATGTAGCATTTGTTATTTGATAATAGAGCATGCACCATCCATTGACAACCGTACAGTAAAAGAGAAAGAAAAGCACCAAGAACTCAGTCAAATGCAAAGTGAACATGAATGCCATAACAGGTTGTATGAATAATAAAGGTACTACCTGTACATGAAATACTTGAAAAGAAAAAAATAAGGTAAAACTATTCCAAGGTGCGATTTTTTACTTTTGAGCATGCACACTAGCTCTACTCAGAATTAGAAAGTAATAAAGATTCACATGGAATGACAGGGAAAGAATATCTTAAATTGACAATTATTTAAAAGGAATGACATCGTACTGCTGGTATCTTTTATAGGCGTATGGAATTCCACAAGAATTTATATAATAAATACCCCCTGTTTTGCAAGAATAATATAATAAAAATAAAATTAAATTGTTAGTTGTAGGGGCCCCAAGTTAAAAAGTTAAGTAAATTTAAATTTAATATCATATATCATATATATCTAATTTGCTATTAAATAAAGTAGTTGGCATGCATGATTTAATAAAAATAATCTAGATTTTGATTTTAATTAAATTTAAAAAATAATGGACTACATGATGTTATAGCTAAATATTGATTAAAATATTAATATTCAAATTGTATGATATGTCATGTTCAAATTTTAAAATAAAGGCATGCCTGACGTACTTAGTTTTCAAATGTGTTTTAAGTAAAAATCAAATTAAAAATCATGGCATGCCAGAGTTGATGGCTAGCTATTAAATGTATTTTAATTCAAAATTCAAAACAGTCAGTGCCATGAGGAACTTATATAATGTGCCTAGTGTAACTTCCAGGTTGAATTTGCACTACCATAACATATAAACAGATAATGTTCATATAAACATCTCCAAGACTCCGTGTAACCTAGACTAAAATTAGGGCAAAGGCATAAGCATCTATCTTATGAAGAATTTGTAAAACATCCAATAGTGAAGTCAAAATCACTGATCTACGCAACTATCACTATTTAAAGTAGCTCTGTCATGAAGATGAGAAGTTAATAACTAAACAAGCAAATTAAAAAATTACTTACATGCCACAAAAACGAAATAAATTCACTGAATAATGTATCTAATGGTGTTTATTGGAAAAAGCATAAAGCAGGAAAAAACAGCACTATAAGGCCCCCTTAATCAAGTAAATGCAGCATAGCAAATCAAAGTACCTAGAGCCAAATTAAAGTGGTATAAATCAGCATTTAATCCATCAATAAGGAACAATACATTGATATTTTCTCTTTTTCAAAAGATAAAATCAATTTCATGCTGTTGCATATTTCAGATTATTTTCAATAATGTAGCGTGTTTACACAGCACATAATCACATATCATCCTAATTGTATTAAGTCTAGTGACTGATTTCCGTTATCTCTGTATATAGTGAATATATGTTTGAAACAATTACTAGTTCTCATATTCTTTGGAGTTATCTAAACTAGTTAGTGGAGTAAAAATTGCAAGCAAGAATTAAATCTAGTATTAAGTATCATAAATGATCAAATTAAGTGACAGAAAAAGGCTTCAGGAAAGTCATAGAGCACTACCTTGCATAGAAAATCATTAATAAGTTCCCTAACTTCAGGCACCAACTCTAGAAATTTCGGAAGCTGATATTGTCTATGACTTTGTTCTGTAAAATGAAAAAACAAAAGCTAGTAAGACTCAGTTGAAGAAGATAAATGACTCGAGTCCAGCTTTTTTATTTTTTAAAGATTCAACCGAGGTAGTGTGCTGTTGGTGGCGGGATATATGCAATAAAAAAGTCAAGGCAAATAATAATTTCATAGTTCATACCTTCAGCTCTGTCCGGTAAAGAAGCCAGAGCGCAAAGTCCACCATAAGTAGCGACATCTTGAGGCACTATTACTTCGGAATTAGTTGTTTCCCAGTTCTGGGCCAGTTTCAAGGAACTGCAAAGACAATATTACAAATTCTACTAATGTTTAAAGTTTACAACCATTACACCTAAAACATCCACAGCCCA
>CM034309.1:25209519-25342324 GCA_019925795.1 Dendrobium chrysotoxum
AAAAAATTGACAGAAGGAAAGAAAAGAAAATTCTAGAATTGCTAGGAAATTATGAAAACCAACATTTTTCTTCAACACTATCCTTTATGCAAAAGAGATACATATATAATTCTTCAGTAAATTTACATAGCAAGTTACATAGAAAATAAACATCCCTAAAACAATGAAGAACTCAACAATCTAGCATTAAGTAATGTATGGATTTGTGAAATAATGTAAGCCCGCATGTAAGAGTTCAAAAACTGGTAAATTATGCCATATTATATCTACACATGTGTAAGCATGCATAAGACAGTATGTACAAATTGTTCAAAAATCACCTAGCAAAGAAAAGTCTTCACAATACATTTACATTTCCAAAGGAACAACATAGGACTGATAAAGCTGCTGCCCAGGCTCATACCGCTGCTCATGACTCACAGTAAATAATGGAAGAAAGATCAACAACTTTCCGCTTATTACACTTCCTACATTGCAACAATTCTTAGTAGGACATGATCCAAGTAAAACTTCAAAATAACCCTTCAAATAATTTGCCATAGTAGGTTTTTGATGCGAGGCTGCCAAATTGTTATATATATATATACAAGATCCCAAACAAGCTGCTTTCCCAAATTCACGTTATATCTTTTCACAAGCATGAGAAACCATGCAGCAGCCACTACAAACTATTATTTCTGGCATCCTGGAGATTTCTACCATAAATTAAGTTTAATGGAACAATCAAGGATTTAATCCAATTGCAAATAATAGGCTGATTCAGACCGTACATGAAAATTACGAGTGCTGATTTTAGAATTATTATTCTTCTTAAACCAATCAATGGCCCGGTAACATACCGTTTTCTATAAATGCAAAATAATGAACCTTTGCACATTTGAAGGTGCTACTACCAGCTTCTTAACCATTAAAACATTTTTCTTTTTCAAACCTTGCCCTTTCTTCAACTTACTAAATTATGCATTTAGCTAAATAATTTGAAAATAGCGCCAGCACAATTTTCTTCCTCACAAAGCGTGACAAGCAATTGCAGGTTTTCCTAAGTGCCTTTTAAAAAAGCATGGTAAAGACAACATTAAATCAGTTAACTACTAAAAAAAGAGTCCAAAACCATCAAACTATAAAATAACAATCAATATCAACAGCTATCAATTATAATTTCTTAAATGGCTTTCAGAACGGATAGAGGAAACAACTAAGAAAACAAATAAATTTAGTTCGAAAATGTGGAGTAACACTTACCCTGTAACCATTGAGCTCGTTCTCAAGCTTCTCCTTTCGCTGCTCAGCGCGGCGGTCAATAGCGTCAGCCCAAGACTGGTCCAATTCGTAGTGCGGGCCTAGTCCTGAGTCGATTTTCTGCACGACCTGCCGGTAGAGATGGGAGTCCTCACCCTTCCTAATCTCGTCATAGGCCATACGGAGGGCCTCCAGCTGCATACTCTGGTTCCCGCACTGTTCCGCTATGAACAGAAGCCTCAAGACCTTCGTCCTTCCACTATATAGTGCCGCATAGGCCTCGATGTCCATCTGTTCGCCGCTCATCGCGGACTTTCCGCTGCTCCGCGGTCGGAGCCGCTCCTCCTAGAGTTCTCCGATGCCGTTGGGTATCATGGCCTCGTCGCTCATCGGTGCCGAGCTGCCTTGTCGTCGGCTTCCTTTTAAGGGTCCGACTATTTCCTCCGGCCCCTCTTCACGAAAACCCTAGCAGAATTAGAGTCGCCGTTGTAGCGTTTATGGCGATCGTCGAAAACTTAACTAGGATGATGGCTTGGACTTTCGAGAATAGACTTTATTAGGACCGGGCCGAGACCAGTCCGATCGCACACCCGGTCCCCTTGATCTTTGCTGACCCGGTGTGGTGAGCTGAGCTAACCCGGGCCCGTTTCACCAAAATGTTCCTCTCCATAAATCTAGATATAGACCCTACTTTAAAACATTTGATAAGGATAGGTGAAACACCAAGAAAGATTTCAAAAGAGAGAAGTTAGAGCTTTTCCTGCAAGCAAACAATACTAGTTTCAGCCATCACTATCAATGCCCATTGTTGCCCACCATCCCATCACTGTTAGTGCCAATTATCGATCACCACCATTAATGCTAGCCTTCATTGGTATCACCAAAAATCAATCATCACTACCACCATTGACCATAATCATGGCCACTAAGGTCGACACCCACATTTGATGCCATTGCTAGCTTCCACCATCAACGCACAAATGCCAACATTTATCATCAACTACAATATTAGTGCCCACGATCCACAGAAGTGTATATGCTCCTCATCAACAATAATTCGACACTCATTATCGACAACAACATTAACAACTGCGATCGAAAATAATGCTGATGCCCTTATCACCGACAAGACTATGCTCTCTATCAACACCAATCTTGACTATTACAATAGCTAACAAGGGTGTAATTCGATGTCGACACCAATCTTGGTGCCTATAGTGACTAACTAAATTGTTACTGAAAGTCAACACTGGCGCCAAAGTTCATCATCATCATCAAAATGGCCAATGCCAAACATTGATACCATTGTAGTTAGGAAGGTTGGCACGTGCTATCGACAATACCAATGCTCATCATTGCCAACAAAGTTGCTATCTGCCATCATCAATAAGACATCGTCAACACTAACTACGAGGCTCATTATTAATAATAAGATAGGTGCCTATTGTTACCAATAAGGTAGATATCATTATCGATGTCAAGGCCCACATGAATCGTTGCACAAGATTGACAAATATTATGACCAACAGGTCACCACACAATGTTGCCACCAAGGTCGAGACTTATTATCGCTAACACGGCTAATGCCCATCATTGCTAACTATATAGATGCTTGTCGTCACTAATAACGTTGACATTTGTCGTTGCAACCATTATGAATGTCTATTGTCTTTATTAAGGTTAATGCTCTCCTTGGCCATTGAACTCCTCTCCTATAATGATATGAATTGAGTGGATGATTACTAACTCTAGCATATTAAGGCTCTTCCTACTTCTGTCATAGAAATCATTTGGCTTGATTCATGTCTATTATCCTTGCACAATGACCTTCATGAAAAATATTAGATTTTAAATTACAATCCAATACTTCATCAAACACAATATATAAATTCCTCAAAATATATGGACATAAAATAGTATATATTTAAGAAAAGCATATATAATGTTCTATAGATTCTTATCTCTTCTTAAATTACATACTAAAAAATATAAAATATTTAATAAATATCCAAATCAAAGCAAGAAAAATTATAATTTTTAGTTTAAATTATTTCGATTTTAAAATATAAAGTGAAGAAGACTGCAGTACCCATTATAATAGCGTACGCCGATAAAGTAAAAATAAAAAATACTGTCAATACTCAATAGTAGAGATAAAATAAAAATATATAAATTTTATTTTGATAAAATTACATGCTAATACAAGAATTAAGGTATTTATAATAAAAAATATTATACCATAGAATAATCTTTATCTATGAAATTTAAATATATTTTTTTCAATAAATCAAATGTTTTTCTGAAAATTCATATGCACATACATTTGTACACCTTAAATACTCAAATTACTAAAAGGTCATTTGGTTACCTTCAAAAAAGATGTAAAATATTTCAAATGTAAGTCTTAAAAATTTTATTGTTTGGTTTTGAAGGTAAAACTAATACAACGTAAAATTTTAATGCATTTAAAATTTACCATCTAATTTATTTTTAGTGTATTAAAATTCTTCAAATTTGAGTGAGTTTCCTAATACACCCGAAAATTCATTACAATTGGACATCGCCTGGATTGCCCGTTGCTACCATGGCCACCACTAGCCACCGCCACCCACAGTCGGCCGCTTGCAGCCGCCTATCGCTGCCCTCCGCCACTGCGGGCCACCACTGCCACCTGAACAACCACCTCTGCTCACCACCAACCACCATCATCAATCGCCGCCTACCCGACCACTACCCTTTTTGTATTTTACATTACATTCATTTTATTTCAAACTAAAAATAATAATAATAGTCTCATACATTTATTTTACATTCATCAAAATAACTTTCAAATACTTTTTTTATACTGAATTCTTTTTACACTTCATTCTTTTTCAGACAAGATAGCAGCTAAATATCAAATATCTCATGTGGAAAATTTTGAACACAACCGAATTATTTTACATCCAAATTACTACAAGAGCAGTAACACTACTGCATACAATGGACAGGTTTTAACTACCATATCACATAATTGAAATCAGCCATCATCATTCTAAGTGCAACACTGGCCTTGAAATAGTTTATCTTCCTGGACCAAGCACACAGTTGCGGCCGCCTATGTGAACTACTGAGGCGAGACAAGAGAAAGCAGATAGATCTGGCTAATGGAATACATTTTCCTGCAGCAAACTGCGAGGTATATGATGTATGGCGACGGGTTTTATGGAAATAGAGGATACAGGATTTCCATATTACAAGTACATAAACATTCAAGTACAACCACCACGTCAATGAAAGAAGTTCCAATCCAAGACCAATATAACTAAGAGAATTTAACTGATACCCTCCATAATTTGAACTTCTAAAAAGAATTAAATGGCTGTCCGGGTCGCAAATGGCCACTTTTGATCTCTTCGGCTAAGGATTGAGGAGCAAAATCCAAGGAAAAGACTCTTCATCAAACTTGGCTGCCGGATGCCTGTCCCTTGAATCATAGTTTTCTAGACCCTCTCTGGTTGTGCTCATGTTTGATAAGATTGGCCCTACGTAACATTGCTCTAACTTCTCTTTCAAACTCAACACCAGTTTGAAGTGTCCTTTGAAATGTTGAGTTCCTCTGATCAGCATGTCTGGCATAAAGGATTTTGTTATGTGAGTCTATTCGAGCCTGCGAGATAAGTCGCAATGCAATCACGAAGTTATAGAGACGAGCAGATAATTTGAAGATTAGATAGGGAAACTGAAAAGCAGAAGAAAAGTACCTGTATTTGGTTGTCAGCAATCAAAGCCTCGAGTTCCTTTTGAAGTCCAGCAACAGTAGTCTTGAAGGCACTGGCCATCGTGGGCAGATCAACCGAAATGAAAGGATGGGTATACTGAATAATGGCTTTATGGCGAATTTGAGCGTACAATGGCTCAACATGATCATGCAAATGAATATCCAGGAGAAGATTTGGTTTGAGATTCTCGAGATAATCCAAGCAGGATGCATACCGGCTACATAAGATATCAATATAGGAAATGTATTTTAACTAAAAAATAAACGCACGATATCAAAACCCTTGAGAAAAGAGCTAGTAAATAAACCTGTTCCCTATTCACCAGATATCATTTTCACCCCTACAAGTTTGACAGAGATCTAGAGATGCATATGTCACGACCCGGCCCGGATACTCGAATTAACGAGGCGGGAACTAAGGTCGGACGGTAGGATCTAAACAATTCATAATTATAATAACATAAAAACAGTAAATTCTCCTTAATCAACGGAAGAGCCACCAACTAAAATTCTTCAAATACTTTAATTTTATTTTAGATCACAATTTACCTATTATCAGATGCACATCGTCTTCTATAGACGAACTCTTCTCTTTCTGTCATTTTCTAATTCTGAAGACTTACCTGAAACATTTAAATTCATTGTTTGAGTTTACTAAGTAAACTCAGTGGGTATTTGTTAAACAATTCTCATGCATAAAAGACATTACATATTAACATTACTATCATTTCATTTCTTCATTTCATTTGGCATAAAAATATAATTTCTTTCTTCTCTTTCGTTCATTTCTTCATACAGACTTTATCATCATTCCTTATAGCTTTTATCTTTAACTATTATTCCTTTTCCCATTTCTTTTATACAGGAGCACCGTCAAAATGTACCAGAGGTACAATCCATTTCCATTTTCCTTTTCCTTATGCCATAACCTTTTCCTTTTTTTTTCTTTTATCGTGCACGGGTACGTTGCTTCCCCAGCCAGTACCATACGGGGGTGAACTCCTGTAATTTGCATGCATATCCTTTTCCCTTTTATCTTTCAATAGTTATAATTTTATTTAATATATAAATCTCCTTTGCATGTTTCATTTAAGAAAATATGGATTTAATGTTATCATATCATTCTTTTTCCTTTTTATTTTGGGTATGTGAATTCCTTTAATACCAACATTCATTATTTACTTATATTTGAAACATTTAACATGAAAAGTAAATGCAGTATATAAAAATTTCATAAAAAGATCTGTATACTATACAATGATTTGATTTACCCACTTTAATCCTTTCAAATCCCCGATCTTTGGAGCAACCTCAACTTCGAATTTCCTTGTTGAAATTTCTACAACTTTCCTAGAATTATAAACCTCCATCAAAATGTGCTTATAATAATCAAATTGAACTAAAATTGTATAGTGGAAAAGTCACTTACAAGAGAAAATGGGAATTTCTCAAAATCTCTTAAATTCTTCTCTTCTCCAAATTTCTTCCTTCTTGCTTACAATCCTTTTTCCATTTAGAAATTATCCTTTGCTTTTAGAAAAATAACTTATAAAAATTTTTGGAAAGAAAACCAACAAACCTTCTTCCCTCTTCTTCTCGATCGTTTCTCTCTTATGTTGCAATTTCTCCAAAATTATCACTCCTTTAACGGTAGAATTGAAAAGGAGTCTTCAATTCTTATCTCCTAACGCGTTGGATTGCTAAATTTGGCGAAAGAAAATCTCTGAATCCACCTTCGCACGCTCGGTCGTCCGCCCCCTTCGTTAGTTCGCGGAAAAGCACAGTAACAACCCCGCGTGGGGTTGCGGCGTCTAAAATAGGGCTGGCCGGTTCGGTTGAACCGGCCCAGCCAAACCGGTTATCACAATCTCTCTCCCTTATAAAAATTTCGTCCTCAAAATTAAATCAAGTAAAGAAAGCATACCTTAATTGAAAAGATGAGGGTATTGACTTTTCATTTCAGCTTCTTTTTCCCAGGTGGCATCTCTTTCTGATCCATGTTTCCATAAAATTTTCACAAAAGGTATTACTCTGTTCCTCAACTGTTTCACATCATATTCCAATATCCTTTCAGGTTCCTCAACATAGTTCAAATCATGTTGCAAGTTAATTGATTTGGACTGAATTCTCTTGGATTCATCTGAGACATACTTCCGGAGTACTGATATATGAAATACATTATGAATTCCTTGCACATGCACTGGTAGATCCAATTTGTAAGCCATATTTCCAATCCTCTCTGTGATTTCAAAAGGACCTATAAATCTTGGGCTCAATTTTCCTGTCTTTTCAAATCTTTGCACACCTTTCATTGGGCTAACTTTTAAGAAAACAAATTCTCCCACTTCAAACTCAACTGGCCTGTGCTTTGCATCATAATACTTCCGTTGTCTGTCTTGAACTGCCTTTAGTCTGTCTCTGATCAATCTGATTTTATTAGTAGCTTCATCTACCAGTTCAGTTCCAATTACCTTTCTTTCACCTGTTTCTACCCAACACAAGGGGGTTCTGCATTTTCTTCCATAAAGAGCCTCATATGGTGCCATTCCAATACTAGATTGGAAACTGTTATTATATGCAAATTCAATCAACGGTATGTGAGTCTCCCAATTTCCTCCAAAATCTAATACACACAACTGCAGTAAATCCTCCAAAGTCTGAATTGTCCTCTCTGATTGCCCATCTGTCTGAGGATGAAATGCTGTGCTGAAAGTCAGTCGTGTGCCCAAAGCTTCCTGAATTTTCTTCCACAATTTAGAAGTGAAACGAGCATCTCTGTCTGAAACTATAGATTTTGGAATTCCATGCAATCTTACAATTTCATCAACATATAATTTTGCCAACTTCTCCACTGAATCTGTCTGCCTGATGGGTAAGAAATGAGCTGACTTCGTTAATCTGTCAATAACAACCCATATTGCATCTCGACTCTGTCTCGACCTGGGTAATCCAATCACAAAATCCATTGCAATGTCTTCCTATTTTCACTCAGGTATTGGTAAAGGTTGTAGTTGACCACTTGGCTTTTGATGTTCTGTTTAATCATTTGACAGGAAACACATTTTGCTACAAATTCTGCAACATTCCTCTTTAGTCCTGGCCACCAAAACAATCCTCTCAGTTCCTGATACATTTTTGTACTGCCTGGGTGAATTTCATATGTTGAAAGGTGAGCTTCCTGTAATATCTCTTCCCTTAACTTTCTAACATCTGGAACACAGACTCTGCCTTTATACTTTAATAAGCCTTCTCCATCAATTTCAAAGTTCTCTAACTGCCCTGATTGCACCTTCTTTATGATATCTTGAAATTTCTCATCTTGAGACAATGAATTTAGCACTCTATCTTTCAAAGTAGATTGGATCATCAACTGATTCAACATCATATCTTTTGTATCCTTCTGATTAACCACTGAAAGTTCTAATCTTTCCATATCTTTGATTAATTGTTCCGGCTGGATAATTAACCAACTTGCATTCCCAAGAGCTTTTCTGCTAAGTGTATTTGCAATCACATTTGCCTTCCCAGGATGATACTGTATGTCCAGGTCATAATCCTTTATAAGCTCTAGCCACCTTCTTTGTCTCAAATTCAGTTCTTTTTGATTGAAAATATACTTGAGGCTCTTATGATCTGTGAACACCTTGCATCTAACTCCATATAAGTAATGTCTCCAGATTTTAAGTGCAAAAACTACAGCTGCCAATTCTAAATCATGAGTGGGATAGTTCCTTTCATGAATTTTCAGTTGCCTTGAAGCATAGGCCACCACTCTACCATGTTGCATCAGTACACATCCAAGTCCTCTTAAGGAAGCATCACAGAAAATTTGGAATCCTTCTGAACCTGATGGAATTGTCAAAATTGGGGCAGTCATTAAACAATTCTTTAATTTCTGAAAAAGCTTCTTCACATTGAACATTCCAATCAAATTTCACTGCTTTCTGGGTTAATCGGAATAATGGCATTGCAATTTGAGAAAACCCCTCCACGAATCTCCTGTAATAACCAGCAAAGCCCAGAAAACTCCTCACCTCTGAAACTGTCGTTGGCCTTGGCCAATCTGAAATGGCTTGAACTTTATTCTGATCCACTGAAATTCCTTCTCCACTAATCACATGTCCAAGGAAATTTACACTGTTCAACCAAAATTCACATTTTAAAAATTTTTCATATAACTTATTCTCCTTTAATGCCTGCAACACTGCCTGTAAATGACTGGAATAGCTCTCTTTATCTCTTGAATAGATCAAGATATCATCAATGAACACAATTACAAATATGTCCAGGAATGGCTTAAAAATTCTGTTCATTAAATCTATAAATACAGCTGGTGCATTTGTTACTCCAAATGACATTACCACAAACTCATAGTGGCCATATCTGGTTCTGAAAGCTGTCTTTGCTATATCTTTTTCCTTGATCCGTAGCTGATGGTATCCAGATCTCAAATCAATTTTAGAGAAAATTGTAGCTCCCTCCAGTTGATCAAAAAGATCATCAATTCTGGGCAATGGATATTTATTCTTAACTGTAAGCTTATTCAGTTCTCTGTAATCTATGCACATTCTGAAGCGCCCATTTTTCTTCTTTACAAACAATACTGGAGCTCCCCATGGTGAGAAACTTGGTCAGATAAACCTTTTATCTAATAATTCCTGCAACTGACTTTTCAACTCCTGCAACTCTTTAACTGCTATCCTGTAAGGTGCCCTTGCCACTGGTTCTGAACCCGATATCAACTCAATAGTGAAATCTATTTCCCTTTCTAGTGGTAATCCTGGCAAATCATTTAAAAATACTTCTGGATATTCGTTGATTACAGGTATATCTTTCAATTCTTTAACTTTCTCATTTATATCCTTTACTTAAGCAAGAAAACACTGACATCCCTTAGATACAAATTTGCATGCTTTCATATAAGTGATTATCATTGATGAAATTCCTCCCTCTCCATAGAATTTCAACTTTCTTTCTCCAGGCAATTTAAACTTTATAATTTTCTTGTTGCAGTCAATAATCACAAAGTATCTTGATAACCAATCCATTCCCAATATCATATCAAATTCTTGCAATGGTAAAATATTCATTGTTGCTTCAAACTCTCTTTCATTTATTTTGAAAGTCACTTGGCATACACCATTTATATTCATAATAGATTCATTTGGCATTAAAACTTCCAAAATTACATTTGTCTCATAAACATTCAGTCCAATTATTTTAACAAATTCCTCTGAAATAAAGGAGTGTGAGGCTCCTGTATCAAACAGAATTCGTACAGACTTTCCTTGCATCATGATCACACCTATAAAAGTTACATAAAAAATAACATAAACATACATTATTCCTTGAACAATACTTTCATAATACACATTTATTCATTTTTCATTTTTATCACCTGTAATCACTTCAGGTGATTCCTTAGCATCCTTCTGAGTCAATGCATATACTCTAGGCAGAGTATTCTGTCGGCTTTGACTTGATCCTGGAGTAGAAGCAGATGATTCTACTGTTCTTGGTCTTTCAACATTCTTCTGAGATCCAATATTCATCCTTGACTCTCCTGCTGGTCTTTGCCCAAAAGTAGGACAATTCTTGGCTATGTGACCTAGTTGATGGCACCAGAAGCAAGTATTTGTACCTGATAAACATTCTCCTTTATGTTGTCTTCCACACTTGCTGCAACTGTTTACACTTAAGCTATCACTGCTACTAGACTTTGATTTCTTCCAATTAAACTTCCCAGTTTGTGAAAGAGGTTTGCTATGAAAATCCTGAGAAGTTCCCATAACTTCACCACTTTTTCTCTTCTGAAAATCACGTCTCTTTTGGGTGTTTTGCAAGTCTATTTCTATCTTTCTAGCCCTTTCCACCAGCACTTTATAATCTTCAATTCCAAATGAAATAAGAGGCTGTCTAATTGCATCCTTCAATCCTGATAAAAATCGATTACACTGTTCTTCTGCAGTATGAATTAAATGAGGAGCATATCTGGAAAATGTTGTAAATTCAGCTTCATATTGCATAACTGATTTATCTCCCTGCACCAGTCTCACAAATTTATCCTGCATTTGTCTCCTTACAGAAGGAGGCACGAACCAATCTCTAAATAATTTTGTAAAATCATCCCACTTAATTTGCATGTCTTGAATCCCTCCAGTTTTACTTTTATGCTGACCTCTGCACCACCTTTCTGCTTCTCCATTAAGAGCAAAAACTGCCAAGGAGACTTTCCTCTCCTCTGGACAAAACATTCCTTCTAAAATCTTTTCAATTCTCAGTAACCAATTTTCAGCTTCAATTGGTCCCTCAACTCCCTTGAATAGTCGTGGTCTCATATCTTGAAATAATTTGAGATACTTATCCATAGGTATTCCACCACCACTATTACTTCCTGATGGTTGATTCCTTGAGTCTTGAATCATTTGAGCCATAGCTGTCATCATTTGTGTTAGTGCATCAGGATTAACATTTACATTAGGTACTGGCCTTTCTACTTCCCTCTCTTCTTCAGAATCATTTTGATTCATGCTTCAATAAAATATTCATTTCACATTAAATCTTTAAGTCATTAAAATCATCCTAATGGCTCTTCCAGTACAATTCATATCTAAATTTGGCTCTGATACCACTTTTGTCATGACCTGGCCCGGATACCCGAATTAAGGAGGCGAGAACTAAGGTCGGACGGTAGGATCTAAACAATTCATAAGTATAATAACATAAAAACAGTAAATTCTCCTTAATCAACGGAAGAGCCACTAACTAAAATTCTTCAAATACTTTAATTTAATTTCAGATCACAATTTACCTATTATCAGATGCACGTCGTCTTCTATAGACGAACTCTTCTCTTTCTGCCATTTTCTAATTCTGAAGACTTACCTGAAACATTTAAATTCATTGTTTGAGTTTACTAAGTAAACTCAGTGGGTATTTGTTAAACAATTCTCATGCATAAAAGACATTACATATTAACATTACTATCATTTCATTTCTTCATTTCATTTGGCATAAAAATATAATTTCTTTCTTCTCTTTCATTCATTTCTTCATACAGACTTTATCATCATTCCTTATAACTTTTATCTTTAACTATTATTCCTTTTCCCATTTCTTTTATACAGGAGCACCATCAAAATGTACCAGAGGTACAATCCATTTCCATTTCCTTTTCCTTATGCTATAAACTTTTCCTTTTTTTTCTTTTATCGTGCATGGGTACGTTGCTTCCCCAGCCAATATCATACGGGGGTGAACTCCTGTAATTTGCATGCATATCCTTTTCCCTTTTATCTTTCAACAGTTATAATTTTATTTAATATATAAATCTCATTTGCATGTTTCATTTAAGAAAATATGGATTTAATGTTATCATATCATTCTTTTTCCTTTTTATTTTGGGTATGTGAATTCCTTTAATACCAACATTCATCATTTACTTATATTTGAAACATTTAACATGAAAAGTAAATACAGTATATAAAAATTTCATAAAAAGATCTGTATACTATACAATAATTTGATTTACCCACTTTAATCCTTTCAAATCCTCGATCTTTGGAGCAACCTCAACTTCGAATTTCCTTGTTGAAATTTCTACAACTTTCCTAGAATTATAAACCTCCATCAAAATGTGCTTATAATAATCAAATTGAACTAAAATTGTATAGTGGAAAAGTCACTTACAAGAGAAAATGGGAATTTCTCAAAATCTCTTAAATTCTTCTCTTCTCCAAATTTCTTCCTTCTTGCTTACAATCCTTTTTCCATTTAGAAATTATCCTTTGCTTTTAGAAAAATAACTTATAAAAATTTTTGGAAAGAAAACCAACAAACCTTCTTCCCTCTTCTTCTCGATCATTTCTCTCTTCCGTTGCAATTTCTCCAAAATTATCACTCATTTAACAGTAGAATTGAAAAGAAGTCTTCAATTCTTATCTCCCAACGCGTTGGATTGCTAAATTTGGCGAAAGAAAATCTCTGAATCCACCTTCGCATGCTCGGTCGTCCGCCCCCTTCGTCAGTTCGCGGAAAAGCACAGTAACGACCCCGCGTGGGGTCGCGGCGTCTAAAATAGGGCTGGCCGGTTCGGTTGAACCGGCCCAGCCAAACCGGTTATCAGAGCATATGCTCTGAATCACATTAAAAATAAGAATTTTATTAGAAAAGATATGCAATTTACATTCATTAGTCCAAAATATTTTATTTAAATATTGTATCCATTATTTTACTATCTTTATTCAGTGATTGAATCTCCATAACCCATAATTTTATGTTAGTAGGATAATTTTGCAATTAGAGTATATAATAGTAGTTGATTGCTGAAAAGCATACTTCCTCGTGAGTTCGATACTCTACTTTATCACTTTATTACTTGATTCGACACGTATACTAGCGTATATTAAGTGGGGTTTGTTATTTTTATATATCAAAGAAAACTTATGCATTGTTTAGGAGAGATAGAGCCTTAAATGCTTTTATAATTCAAATTAAACTCCATAGTAACCCCTCATCAAGTACCCAGTGTTAGTTCCTTAGATGCCAAAAAGGTTGTGGTTATCCTGTACAAATCTCCTGAACAGCTACCTCCAGCCCATCTCTCTCGGTGTCTCTGAATCCTCTACTAACTGGGCTAGCTCTATAGCCTCTCCCAAATCATAAGGCCTCATAACTCTAATTGCCGCCCGAATCTCTGTTTTGAGCCATTTCATAAAATTTCCCTCCAGTACAGTCTCCGAAAGTCAATTCAGTTGGCTGGCCAAAGTGCTCAAACTGGTCACAGTACTCCACCACTATCCCTTCCTATATTAGGGCGAAGAACTACTCATAAAATTCCCCTCCTCTGCAAGTTCGGAAACATTCCAACAAGCAATCCTTAAACTACCTCCAAGTCCGTATGAGTCGCCTCGTATCTCTCCACGGGTACTATGTCAACGCTTTCCCCTCCAAGCATATCTCGGCCATTTTAAGTCTCTCTTGCTCTATCAACTTATTGACGATAAAGTACAGTTCCACCTTGTAAATCCACCCATGTGCATCCTCTCCCTAAAAAATTGGCATCTTCAGCTTCCTCACCCTAGGATCTCCTACGTTCCCCCTGTTTCCTCCATAATTTCCCATTCCCTAAGATGATGGTTCTCCCCAAGTGTCCCAATCATCCGTTCTACACTCGTACCCAAATCTTTCGTCAAAATTCCACCTTCCCCTTTCAAATTCAGCACTCCTTCGATCATAATCAGCCCCTCTCATTTCAATTCAGCACCCCTTCGATCATAATTAGCCCCTCCCTTTTCAAATTCTACCACTCTCCTCTCAAATTCAGCACCACTTCTTTCACGCCTAACCTCCTCATGCCTCTCCCCATACTCTCTACTAGGCTCCTCCCTAGGAATATGCTCTAGGAAAGGCATTCTTTCTTCTCTCTCCAGAATCTCCACCTCCCGATCTTCCATTCGCCTTATCGGATTAGGGTTTTCCCCACTCTCTTGATTGTCGGTAGCTTCCCTTGCCTCCAACGACGTCCTTTTGGGTTGGCCCTTGACGAACTTCTTCAACATCTCCTCCAAGATGAAAAATTTCCCATCAATATTCTCATGGACGGCTGAAATTTGACTTTTGAAATCTGAAATTCGAATTTGGATATCTGAAATTTCATATTTCAATTGTCCGATCTCCCCTTCCAATACTTCTACCTTTCTTCCTTCCATAGATACCCGGATTTAAGCTCCACTAGCAAAAAAATAAAAACTTTGATGCGAATTTGGCCTCTAAACAGCAAAAAACAGCAAGATAGGAGAGGAAACGCAGTCGAAATCAATGAAGAAGAATTCTATTTTAGCCCAGGAAACCGCTCTGATACCTGATACCAATTTGATAGAAAGTACTTGCAGAAAATTAGGAATACCTTGGCTGAAATCTGATTTCAGTAATTTTAGAAAACCAACGATAAGAAAACTAGGAATAAAACACACAAGAGCACTTTTTAATTGAAAATTTTATGAAAGAAAAGACAAGGTACAAGTGGATCTTCAATTGAAGAAGAAGATTCGGCTCTCCCAAATCTCTAGCCGCCAACTAAAGCCCAAACACCCTAAGAACAATCTAATTTCAACAACCAACACAAAACCCTAATCCTAGGAAAATCACCTATTTAAAGGAAATAATAAACAACAAATATCCAAATAGCCCTCCCCCAATTCTCTCTTATTTCCTTAATTATTTCCCTTCCAAATCAGCCCTTAAATCAGCCCCTAAATCTGCCATCTTCAATTAGAAAACATTTCCTAACTAATCCCCTCCAAATTATGCCCCAGATCAGCCCCCAAGAGCCGGTCTAGGAGGGACCCAGTCTAACATTTTTATTTTTCTATTTTGAGCTTTGCACTGTAAGTAGGAAGGAAAGTTCTTCCTGAGAAGTATTGTATTCTTCTAGAAGGTGAGGGTGAATGGCCATTAACCAAATTTCTCTTTTCTATTTAGCACTTTATATAGCCTTCAAACTCAAGATCACATTGTACATTGTCATTAAGGGATGAAAATTACTTGATTAAGTTTTATTAACTTTCATAGTAGCTTAACTATTAATCAAGCATGAACAAAAAAATGATCAGATGTAAATAAAAATCCACATAACCATGCTAATTTTATTCAGTAATCAACAATCAGAACACTCTGATACACCATAAATGTTATTAATACGCCACATACCTAATTCTAAGCCGCATTTAAAATGGCCACACATTGCAAATCACAATTATTTTCTCATAAAATTGGAGCAATCGATTGAGAAAATTTTTATTTCAACTAGTTGATAGCCAAATGATCTTTAAAAAGTTCATGAATCATGTATAACCCTGATTTTAATGAAGGAAAAACATAATTTATGGTTCAAATCTTGCATTTAAAGGATATATATATATATATATGCGCCCCCCCCCCCCCCCCCCCCCCCCCCCCCCCCCCTCCATCCCTGCAATTATTGGTTCTCACTCTTTGGGGTTAACGAAACTAGTTAGTGGAGTAAAAAATTGCAAACAAGAATTCAATATAGTAAAAAGCATCATTATTGATGATATTAAGTGACAGAAAAGGGCTTCAGGATACTCGTAGAGCACTACCTAGCATAGAAGTCATTAATAAGCTCCCTAACTTCTGGCACCAACTCAAGGAAATTTCGGAAGCTGATATTGTCTATGACTTTGTTCTGTTAAATGACAAAAAAAAGGCTAGTAAGACTTAAATTGAACGGATAAAGGACTAAAATCCACCTTCTCATTTCTTAAAGATCAACTGAGGTAGTACTGTTAGTGGCAGGATGGACGCAATGAAAAAAAATGAAGACAAATAAAAATTTCATACCTTCAGTTCTGTCCGGTCAAAAGAAGCTAGAGCACAAAGTCCACCGTAAGTAGCAACATCTTGAGGCGCTATCACTTCGGAATAGTTGTTTCCCAGTTCTGGACCAGTTTCAAGGAACTACAAAGACAACATTACATATTAAACTGATGTTAAAGTTTGCACCATTTTACACCTAAAACATCCACAACCCACCCAAGGGAAAAATAAATAAAGAAATAAATAAAGAACATTCAGTAGCGAGAAACAGAACCAAATTAGTACACGAAATTAAAACTTTCATGCTTTTATGGTCGGGCATTGCTTATTAGGTAAAAAAAGGAACTATTCAAACAAAGTAAAATATAATTTTATTCAGAACATTATATATGTATATTTATCTATCTTAAGAGGCGCAAAATAAAATTTTAAAATTGAACCAAACTTGACATGTGTTAAAATAGTACAACTTACTTTAGAGGAAAATTGTCATGGAAAATTATAAGAGCTTAGAAATATTCTTTTGACTAAAAGTTAAAAAAATACTTTTGAGACATGGTATAATAATATAGAGGCTAGAAGTTTTGTGAAAGTGTAGTGAACAAAGTTTAAGCTTTAATTTTTTGAGACTAGTAAACTAGGTTAAGTACCACGAAATGGAAAAAAAAAATTTATAAAATAGTCGAGCAAAGAGAAAGAAAGTTAAAAGACTATTTAAGTTTGAAATACAAAACAAGTAAAGATAATGAGAATTTATCTAAAGATGAATGCATAAAGAAATGATGAAAATGTTATTTTGACATTATTAAATAAAATTTAAGGAGAAATTTTCTTTAGAAAAAAAAAACATGATATACTACATTATGCAAATCTAAAAAAAAATTCAAACTGTATTAACTTTAAAAAAGATGTGTAGATGACTTAACCAAAAAAATTACATGATGAGATTTAAAGAGTTACAAGAGATATTGAAATAATTGAGTAAACAAATCTTTCTAATAAAGTTTCAAAGACTTACCGAATGCAAAAGAGTGGAGAAAAGGACAAAAAAGAAGTTTAACACCGTGTTGCGTAGAACTTATGAGTTATATAGTTATAGTATGAGTGTGTGATGGAAAACAAGCTTAAAAAAATCATAGAGATGCCGAGAAAAAAACTTAATTCAGGCCAAGAAGATCTAGAATGTAGGTGATTTTAAGGTGAAGACAATTATTATAATAAACATATAGCATCATCTGGTGTTTACGGATATTGAAAAAATATATGATTAAATAGAGTGAGAAAAAATTTGGTTGACAATAAAGAAAAAAAGTGCATGTCAAAGTATAATGAAATTGCAAAATATATGAATGATTAAAAGTAATGGAGAAACAAGATCTTCCTATCACCCTAGAATTACATCATCTGCAGCATTAAATGTTGCATTGATTTTTGAACTGGTTATGAAGATCGTTATAAATATATTTATAGTGTGATACAATGATATATGCTATTTATTTTTATTTTGAAAAGAGATATATGATATTTGTTGATGATAATATAATTTGATTGGAAATACCACTTCTGTAGTTAGTGACAAGCTAAAAAAATAGAGAAAATTTTTTTATAAGATAAAAGGGCATTGGATTAGTAGAAAAGGCTAGATGATGAATAATTATGATTTGGAATTGGGTGCGGAAGGCTTGTGAAACTAGTAGGAAGTATATAGGAGACTAGGACAAGTTTAATTAGAATTTCTATGAATGCATTGAGAGATAGTGGTTTACTAGCGATTTTCTTCCTAAAAAAAGAGTGAATTCCTCATTTTGGGTTACAAAAGCAAAGAGGAAAGCAACAACTATATTTGCTGCATATATTTCCAGCAGTTGAATCTATGAGAGCTACAACTAGGATAAAGGGTTATAAAGAATTGGTGATGGAAGGAGAGATCAATTGATGCAATTAAGATTCCTACAACTATAAGTGTTAGAAACCAATGAATTTCCAGCAAAGGAAGCTGCCGATAGTGTTGTGTCAACAACAATTGAGAGAAGAAGGTGAGCACGACGATTATAATTGGAAGAGGAAATTTAGTGAAGAACTTTTTCAACTTGCTCCGACAAATGAAAACTCTTTTTTTTCCCTCTTAGACCTTTTTTTTTTTCAGTCTTCTTGCAACCCTGAACTTTTGAGTCGGTTGAGATAGTTATTCTCTTTCATTTAATGTAGATCAATAGCTTGGATGATACTTCTTGTATTTGTCATCAAGAAGAGAGCTCTTGATCCCTTGTTAAAATCCTTTAATTTGGTGGTCTTCTCCATCAACACTGAAGGTGGAAAAATAGACTAAATGACTTTATATTTGTTTACTCCTTTTATAGTACTACCCTACAAATGTGTATTACCCATTGTCAAATCACATGCATCTAGGGGAATAGCTTGATAGACTACCTCACTAATTAAATCTAAAAAAAAGCAAAAAAAAAAAAAATCCAAGAGTACATTGCCTAGTAAGTTGACATACATTACATTTGTGAAACCAACTTAGATAAAAGAATTTTGAGTATTAACCAATGTCTCTAAACCAAGGTTGCAAATATAAGGTTCATTTAAAAGCAAAAAAAAAAAAATCCAAGAGTACATTGCCTAGTAAGTTGACATACATTACATTTGTGAAACCAACTTAGATAAAAGAATTTTGAGTATTAACCAATGTCTCTAAACCAAGGTTGCAAATATAAGGTTCATTTCACAACTTGGATATAAGATAGCATCCATGGTGGTAGATTTCACCCGAAGCTTGAGGTGAAAAGTTTGTCTATAGCTTCCTCAATGACACTGCAGGAAACGCCTTTATTACTTGCACATTAATTGCTTCTTTTGAAGGATATGCTTTTATTACTTGTACATTAATTACTTCTTTTGAAGTGGTGAGTCTTTTTCTTCTTATGTTCCCATTTTGATATCTTTTCTAGAAATAAATTCTAGCAACCCTTGAACTTGTGCTTGATTTTTTATAGCAGAAACATGGTGGTCTAGTGTCTTTGGTCTAGTATCTTTCTCATGGTTTAACCTTTAGTGTTCTCCTTCTTTACAGTTACAAGCTGAGCTTTTTGTCCAATGGAAAAAAGAATTATTTCCTTAGGTGCTCTAATTTTTGTACTGGCTTCAAGGACATATCTACTAGAATAAGCTTCAATTTTGTGTGAAACTGCTAAACATCAATATATTTCATTGGATCCTAAAGTGATACAAGCAAATTGTGAAGAATAGGCTACCAACATGAAGAACCAACCAACGATCATTAGAGTCTATCAGAGAAGAAGAAGAACCCTAGATTGTCAAGATTGATAACATAGAAAAAAGTGGTCTACAAATATGTAATTAGCTTTAATTTATTTTTGTTCTTTTAGTGAGGTAGACCAAGTCTACCTATTTTATTCTAAGGCATGTATTAGGTAGACCAGGTCTATCTCGTAAACTTGGTCTACCAAAGTTGTATAAATAAGCCCTATTGTAATCAATTAGCATGAATGAAAATATCTGGTTTCCTCTCTTCTCTTTTTCTTGGGAGTGGAGTTTACACCTCTAAAGGTGCCTCGCTTCTTGACCTCCAAGAAGCATATCAAGGATGCTCTTGTTGCACTAACCTCATGCCATTGCAAGAGGTTTTCTTCTCTTAGCAGTCTTCTTTCTCTCTACACTCCAGCACTCAGAATTCTGCCTTCCACCTGCTGGCCGGCCTTCCCTCAAGCCATCCGGTTCTCCATACAGCCGCAAGATCCCCGCTACTTCCCTTCCTAGCGTGCTACTCGTTCCCCCTCCTGCTTACGTCTTTCCTTAGCCGTAGAATCCAGCCAAGAACTGTCTGGACAGTTCTTTTCTTGATGTAGACAACTTAAAAACAAAAAAAATCAAGAAAGGAGAAATATTACGAAAAGAAAACAAAGACTCACCTTCCAACTTAAAACCACAATTGGAGAACAAATAGGCAAGAGAATAAGACTTCCACTTCAACTTAGACAGAAAACCGAAGACCAACAAACCTTAGACAAAAGAAAGTTAGCAAAGAACAAATTTAAAATAAAACAACGCTATCCTCAGAACATCCGTCAAGCGGACTCCTCACATGCATCGGGTGTAGGAAATTAAAATGAAAAATGCTTAGCTTGCAAACCAGGGGTCCACCAAGGCATAGGGCCAACGTTCTACCAAACTCCTCCAGCAAATGTCTCCAAAACAGCCCACAAATGTCACCTTAAAACAGCCACCAATCCTCCACAAAACAGCCACGACTCACCTCAAAAAAACAGCCCCAAACTTACACCAACCGGAACCAGAAGAAGGATACAGGTGGAGTGGAACTTGCGTAGAGAAGAAGGGGTTAGAAGCCGAGAAGAAGGGAGGAGAAGCTCGCAAGCTTTCCTAGAGGAGAAAGGAGATGGAACAAGCTCTCAAGCTTTTCCAAGAAGAAAACCCTCAGGTTTAGTGGCTTTGCCAAACAATTTTCAACCACCTTTTTCTTCCAAAAACATGTTATATAAATAGGCAAACCATAAGAAAACCAAACAGCCATAGCACCTCCATCTAAACCAATTAGATTTAGGGAAATGAAAGACCAAAGGTCACCAAACAGCAGCCATAATTTCAGCACCTGAAACAGAGCAAAAGTCCACAGCAAACCAGCCATAAAGGGCACGGAACAGCTAGCTGGGAAGGAACCGAAGAGGCAAATCAGCAACCAAGGCAGCAGGCACAAGAAGCCCAACAGGTAAGTCCACGGAACCAGCCAGGTGGGAAGGAACCGAAGAGGCAAACCAGCAACCAAGGCAGCAGGCACAAGAAGCCAAACAGAACATATGGGGAAACAGCAAAAACCACCAAAACCAAGGGGTTAAGAGGAGAAACCGAGGAGGCAGCAAGGGGGAAAACGAGAAGGCAGCAAGGGGAAAAGAAAAGCCACATTCCACCGTACCTTTTAGGATTAATGAGCTAAACTTCAGCTCAAAAATAGAACTCCAAAATCAGCTCCCAACCCAAACAACCCAAGCCAAACCGTGAACAACCCAACACCAAACCAGCAGCAGCAGCAGCAGCCCAAAGAACCCCAAAACCGGCAAACCCAAGGTCAAGCAAGCCAAGCAAATCCTACGCATTGATCACGGGATGCTTTCCATCATTGGATAGCTAAAAAAAAGACATAAAACAAAAATAGAAAACACAAATATAATAGTTCATATTACATCAAAACAGAAATTAAGAAAACTAGATGCATCAATTCCCCTCAGGTGGGAGAAGCTCATCTCCTGATGAGAATGCTTTACCAACTCGTTCATAAAGCTCCAAATTGCGATTCTTTAGCTCAATATCATCGATCCAAGTACAGTCCGTTAAGGGCCGATTGCTCCATTTGACCAAAAATCTTTTGTGCTCACCATGTCTTGTTTTAGTGATTTTTACATCAACAACATCCTCAATCAGGTCATCCTTGTATGAAACAGAGGTGGAAAGTGGTAAAGTTTCCACGTCCACAGAATCACCTGAACTTCCTTCATACAAAGAGAGATCAGAAACATTGAATATAGGCGAAGTGCCGACAGTAATAGGTAAGTCTAAGAGATAGGCATTTGTGCCCAATTTTCGTAGAATTCGAAAAGGCCCGAATTTCTTTCTGCTCAGTTTACCAAAAGTACCAACAGGAAAACGTTGGCGACGAAAGTAAGCCATCACCATATCACCTTCTTTAAACACAACTTCTCTCCGGTGTTTATCTGCAGCAGCTTTGTATTTGACATTAGCTATACGGAGTTTTTCAAGAACTTGCTGTTGGACCGTTTTGATGTGATCAAAAGTTTCTAAAGCTTCAGCACTTATTTTGTTAGGTAAAGACAAACCATTTCTATCCAAGATATGAGGTATAGACTGACCATACAAAATTTCAAAGGGAGTTTTTCCAGTAGATCTATTCACAGAGTTATTATAAGCAAATTCAGCTTGGGGCAAAATTAAGTCCCACTGAAAAGGTTTCTCACCAGCAAGGCATCTCAAAAGATTACCCAAACTACGATTGACAACTTCAGTTTGTCCATCAGTTTGAGGATGATAGGCACTACTAAACTGAAGAGAAGTTCCCAACTTAGCCCATAAAGTTCTCCAAAAGTGACTCAAAAATCGAGTATCCCTATCAGAAGTAAATGTACGTGGAATACCATGAAGACGAACAATCTCTTTAAAAAATAAATCAGCCACATGTGAAGCATCAGAAGTTTTTTTGCAAGGAATAAAATGAGCCATTTTACTAAAACGATCAACAACCACAAAAACAGAATCATACTTTCTAGCAGTAACTGGAAGACCCAAAATAAAATCCATAGAAATGTCATCCCAAGGTTTATTTGGAATTGGGAGAGGTGTGTACAACCCAGTATTTTGCGATGTTCCCTTAAAAGCCTGACAGGTTTTGCATTGTTTTACCAACTTAGTAATTTGTTTTCGCATATGTGGCCAAAAATATTTTTCCTCAACCAAAGCAATTGTTTTCCCCTGACCAAAATGTCCACTCAAACCCCCACTATGAAGTTCATGCACCAATTGTTCTCTTAAAGAATTTTTTGAAATGCAAAGTCTCGAACCTTTAAATAAAAACCCTTTATGAATAGTAAATTGACCAGATGGATCAGATCCAGAAACAAGACATTCTTCCCAAATCCCTTTAAAGTCAGAATCAGAAGCATATGTATCTTTCAGAAAATCAAAAGAAGAAATAGTTGGATAAACAGTTACCAACAAATGTGACCTTCTACTTAAGGCATCAGCAACCTTATTTAACACACCAGTTTTATGCTTGATATGAAATGAATATTCTTGCAAGAAAGAAACCCATTTGGCATGTCGTTTGTTCAGATTTTTTTGTGAACCCAAAAATCTTAAAACTTCGTGGTCAGTGTTCAAAACAAACTCTCTTTGAATCAGATAGCATCTCCAAAATTTCAAAGACTGAACAATAGCATAAAACTCCAAATCATAAGTAGAATAACGAGATCGAACATCATTTAGTTTTTCACTAAAGTATGCAATAGGTTTTCCTTCCTGACTTAACATAGCACCAATGCCAATATGAGAAGCATCACAATCTACTTCAAAAACCTTTTCAAAATTTGGCAGACTAAGAATTGGAGCTTGACTCATTTTTTCTTTGATATTTTGAAAAGTTTTTTCAGCCTCAGGGGTCCATTTAAAGACTCCTTTTTTCAAGCAATCAGTGATAGGAGCAATTACAGAACTAAAATTTTGGATAAACCGACGATAGAAAGAAGCTAAACCATGAAAACCCCTTACCTCACTAATATTTTTAGGAACATGCCAGCTTTGAATTGCCTCAATCTTTATAGGGTCAACTTTGATTCCTTTAGCAGACACAATAAAACCCAGAAATGTCAAACTAGAAGTCATGAAAGAGCACTTCTTTAAATTGATATACAATTTTTGTTCCCTCAAAGTTTCCAAGATTTGTTTCACATGAAAAAGATGTTCGGATGGATGAATGCTATAAATCAGAATATCATCAAAGTAGACTACCACAAACTTTCCAATAAACGGACGCAAAACATGATTCATTGTTCGCATAAAAGTACTTGGAGCATTGGACAAGCCAAAAGGCATAACAAGCCATTCATACAAGCCTTCTTTTGTTTTAAAAGCAGTTTTCCATTCATCCCCAGGTCTAATTCTTATCTGATGGTATCCACTTCTTAAATCAATTTTAGAAAAAATTGTAGCACCACTTAGCATATCTAACATGTCATCCAACCTAGGAATTGGAAACCTATATTTGATGGTTATTTTATTTATGGCACGACTATCCACACACATCCTCCAGGTTCCATCCTTTTTAGGAGTAAGTAAAGCAGGCACAGCACAAGGACTTAAACTCTCCTTTATCAGACCTTTTTTTAACAGTTCAGACACTTGAGTAGAAAGCTCTTTATGTTCATTTGGACTCATCCTGTAATGTGAAAGGTTAGGCAATGTAGCTCCAGGAATTAAATCGATATGATGTTGAATATTTCTCATCGGGGGTAAACCAGTAGGTAACTCATCAGGTGTTATATCAGAGAACTCATTCAGTAATGGTTGTATTGCTTCAGGAATTTCAAGAGTTGGTTCAGTTTCTTTCCCAAGCACTAGATATGCCACTTCAGATTGGCCTAACTCATTTGCATTTAAAAGCAACTCAGGAGTGGATGATTTTGCAGTTTTCTCTTTTGATGGGTCAGAAATATACCTTTGTGGAAAAAGAGTGAACTCTTTATTATCTTGAATTAAGGTATAGGTATTTTTCTCACCATTATGAATGGTTTTATGATCATACTGCCAGGGACGACCCAAAAGAATATGACAAACCTCGAGGGGCACAACATCACAAACAATTTGATCCTTATAGGCACCTCCAATGGATAAATTCACAATGCATTGTTTGGTTATAGGAACCTCACCCCCCTCTTTAAACCAAGATATTTTATATGATTTGCCAAGAGGTTTTGTTTTTAGTTTCAATCTTTCTACCATATGTTGTGACACAAAATTCCCTGAACTCCCACTATCAATCATTAAGGTGCAAATTTTTCCTTCAACAATACAAGTAGTCCTAAAAATGTTTCTTCTAAGCCACTTATCCCCCTTATCAATTTGAGTAGTTAAAACTTGTCGGATTACCAATAATGGTTCCCCTTCATCACCTTCCAAATCAAATTTTTCCATATCCACATCATTTGCAAGGTCAGGATCACTCGCTTCCTCTTCCTCTAATTCTTCCTCATTTTCTATGAAATTATTTCGTGGAGGGTTATTTTTTCTGCAGGTAGCTGACAAATGACCATAAAGACCACACTTGTAACAAGGTCCAATTAGCTTAGGTTGATCAGAAGGTTTAGTTCCCATTACCCCTTTACCCTTGTCCAAGTTTTGACTTTCATAAGTTTTCATTTTTATTCCAGTTGTTCCTCCAGAAGTTTGTGCAGATTGTGTTTTACCTTTTCCAAGTTGTTGTCGTTTGTAAGTTTCAGTGATTTTGTTACTTCCCCGTTGATGTTGTTTTTCAATTTTCAAAGCCATACGATAAGCTTCATCTAACTTGATAACATGATGCAAGTTAAGTTGGTCCTGAATTGTCCATTTTAACCCATTAAGATATCGTGTAACCGTTTTCTCCTCCGATTCATCTAAGTCATTTCTAGATTGCAATTTATAAAAGTTTTCAGTGTATTCTTCCATATTTTGGTTACCTTGACGCAGATTATTAAATTCTTGGAAGAGTGTTCTTGCATGATCAGAAGGTAGAAATTTTCCTTTCATTTTTTCTTTCATTCTTTCCCAATTTTGAATTTTTTCTTTCCCTCGTCTCACTCTATTATTTTGTAAATTTTTCCACCACGTTAATGCATGTCCAGTAAGTTTTAGACTTGCAAATTTGACTTTTCGATTATCCGGAATTTCTTTCCATTCAAAGAATTGGTCCATTTTCTCCACCCATTCTATGAATTGATCGGGTTGTAATTTTCCTTCAAAATTATGAACATCAATTTTAATGCCGTGGTCCCAATTTCTTTGTTGCCTATTTTGATGTCTAGGACCCTCATCTTCACTTTCGGATGATTGAACATTAGGATTTGCATTAGCATTGTTCACATTCAAATTTGCCATAACATTAGCCATGTTAGTGATTTGTTCTTGTAAGTTTGCCAATTGAGTCATCATTTGTTGTTGCCAATCTCCCCCTTGATTATTTTGATTAGTCATAACTTTTAAGATGAAAAGACAACTCACACACTACCCTAGGATATACCAACCTAGGGCTCTGATACCAAAACTGATGTAGACAACTTAAAAACAAAAAAAACCAAGAAAGGAGAAATATTACGAAAAGAAAACAAAGACTCACCTTCCAACTTAAAACCACAATTGGAGAACAAATAGGCTAGAGAATAAGACTTCCACTTCAACTTAGACAGAAAACCGAAGACCAACAAACCTTAGACAAAAGAAAGTTAGCAAAGAACAAATTTAAAATAAAACAACGCTATCCTCAGAACATCCGTCAAGCGGACTCCTCACATGCATCGGGTGTAGGAAATTAAAATGAAAAATGCTTAGCTTGCAAACCAGGGGTCCACCAAGGCATAGGGCCAACGTTCTACCAAACTCCTCCAGCAAATGTCTCCAAAACAGCCCACAAATGTCACCTTAAAACAGCCACCAATCCTCCACAAAACAGCCACGACTCACCTCAAAAAAACAGCCCCAAACTTACACCAACCGGAACCAGAAGAAGGATACAGATGGAGTGGAACTTGCGTAGAGAAGAAGGGGTTAGAAGCCGAGAAGAAGGGAGGAGAAGCTCGCAAGCTTTCCTAGAGGAGAAAGGAGATGGAACAAGCTCTCAAGCTTTTCCAAGAAGAAAACCCTCAGGTTTAGTGGCTTTGCCAAACAATTTTCAACCACCTTTTTCTTCCAAAAACATGTTATATAAATAGGCAAACCATAAGAAAACCAAACAGCCATAGCACCTCCATCTAAACCAATTAGATTTAGGGAAATGAAAGACCAAAGGTCACCAAACAGCAGCCATAATTTCAGCACCTGAAACAGAGCAAAAGTCCACAGCGAACCAGCCATAAAGGGCACGGAACAGCTAGCTGGGAAGGAACCGAAGAGGCAAATCAGCAACCAAGGCAGCAGGCACAAGAAGCCCAACAGGTAAGTCCACGGAACCAGCCAGGTGGGAAGGAACCGAAGAGGCAAACCAGCAACCAAGGCAGCAGGCACAAGAAGCCAAACAGAACATATGGGGAAACAGCAAAAACCACCAAAACCAAGGGGTTAAGAGGAGAAACCGAGGAGGCAGCAAGGGGGAAAACGAGAAGGCAGCAAGGGGAAAAGAAAAGCCACATTCCACCATACCTTTTAGGATTAATGAGCTAAACTTCAGCTCAAAAATAGAACTCCAAAATCAGCTCCCAACCCAAACAACCCAAGCCAAACCGTGAACAACCCAACACCAAACCAGCAGCAGCAGCAGCAGCCCAAAGAACCCCAAAACCGGCAAACCCAAGGTCAAGCAAGCCAAGCAAATCCTACGCATTGATCACGGGATGCTTTCCATCATTGGATAGCTAAAAAAAAGACATAAAACAAAAATAGAAAACACAAATATAATAGTTCATATTACATCAAAACAGAAATTAAGAAAACTAGATGCATCATTTCTGCATCAGCAGCAACATTTCAGCAGCCGTTCTTCAACCTCCTACAGCCGCACTAGCATCTTGACAGCCCACATCACAGCTGCCAGCCTCGTTTAACCTCCTACCCGCAAGCTTGCCTCAGCCAACCTCTTTTCCACCAACTACAAGATCCACAAGATTCTCCCAACATTCATCTGATTCTCTTTCCATCAAAATTCAGCAAACTTGAATGATTCAAGATTCCCCCCAGGAACAATAATTTTCAAGTTTACATCAGGTTCTCCGTTTACAGGTTCTTTGCTAAAATTTTCTTTATTCTTGTATTCTACTTGGTTTCTCTTGTAATTTTGGTACAGGTGCTAATTCTTTTTTTAAAGAATTTCATCATCTGTGCCCAACATGAAGAATGTTAATTTGGCCGAAGCTTTACGCTCAATACAGAATAATCAAAAACCTTTCATAAAGCCTAGCTATATATTTCATTAATAAAATTTCTTAAGTAGTTCCATGCTTTCTAAATTTCATCGTGTATTCTTGCACATTTTGCTCATTATCCTGCTTAAATTTGTCATCAAATCGACTTTTCTTTTTCAGGTCTAATGAAGTAAATTTGAAAATTTTAACCATCTTTTAAACTCAGACCATATGAAGATTGACAAATCATAATTTTTAGACTAAGAATTCCACCACATAAAAGTTTTGTGAGGATAATTTCAAATGAGCAAATGCTATTTTCTTCCTATTAAGGTAATAATAAGCCATGAAATATATTTTTAGAAGCTCAAAATAATTGTATAACATCACAACTTTGATTATTCCATAGTAAGGAAACTCCAACTTTTCCTTCACCTTGAAAGAAAAATCTTTTTCTCTCATTTTCACATTCTTCCCAATTTCTCTCCTTGTCGATGGATCTCTTTGTTATCTTCTAGTGGAATGTGTCTCCTTATGCTTGTATAGGTGGTGGAGTAGACGTTGTAGGTGCTACTAATAAAAAGACTAAGGCAATCATTATGGCCATTTATTTCTTTATCATGAATATCTGATAAATCATCTGCTTTATTATTTCTTCTATCATACTGAGAAGACCATTAATAGTCTATGATCTCTTCTCATAGTTGTAGTCTTTACGCTCCATAGAATCACTAAGAATATCCTTAATGAGTTCATAAATTAACCATAAAAAAATTTTATGAGGGTTCAAAATAGCAATCTTATTCCAAAATATGTAATTGGGTGTGTCAAGTAGAAAGTATATAAGACAAAGGAATTAGGTTTTTCATGAAATTAATTGAGTCATAATGATTTTCTCACAATTTTCTATCTTAAAAAACAACTGAATTCATTGTCTAGGGTTATAAAGATGAGTAGTCAACAACATCTATTTGTACTGATAGATTTCCAGTGACCCGATCTGTCAGGGTTGTGGCAAGAGCTATGCAACTGATCCATTTTGGAGATCTTCGGTTGTAGGAAGTGTAGAACTAGTGCTTGAACGAGGGATCAACTACTAGAGTTTAGATTCATGCAACTGTAGGATAGTAGTGCTCAGATAATAGTAATAAAGAGAAGAGAGAGAGAGAGAGAGAGAGAGAGAGAGAGAGAGAGAGAAATTGATAATTGGAAGAGGACAAAATTTTGAGGAGAGAAACTACACTTCTACTCAATCCCATTTGAATAGATTACAAACTATATCTCTATTTAAAGAGATCCTAGAAAAATCTAAAAATCTATTCAAATTCAAAACAAACTACAAGATAGGAACTATCAATTAAATAGATAACTCCTATATTCCCTTGTTAAAAAAAAGTCTTCTGTTAAATAAGGATAAATAGGTGGAGTGAATTTAAGTTAGCTTCATTGATTCTCTCTAACAATTTTTCTCTTCTCTTGGAGGCCACTTATTTGAATTTTTAAAATTGATATTTTGCCCTTAAGTTTCACAATTTCTAATTAATCCTTTCAAAGGCAATTATGCAAATATTTTTAAAAGCTTCCTGGATCAAATTATGAATATTAAACTAATAATAATAAACCATATTGCTAGAATATTAAACTTTACTAGGTGTGATAATTACTTTGAATTTACTTTACAAAAAGAGGGATATGAATAAGGATATAGCCTCTAATCCTAAAGCTGAGTGATAAATAAAGAAATGCATTAAGAGCACCATACTATGAAAACATTTGCTAAAGACTTGAAGGTAAACCTTTAAGATTTGTAATCAAACTGAGCATGTTATATGGATTCAATTGTTGGGCAACAAATAAGTCACTAATAGCAAAGTTAAAAGGGTGGCAGGAATAAGAATGCTAAGAATAATTTGGGAAACATTAGGAAAGATAGGGTGAGAAGTGATTATACTTTACAGGAAATAAAAGTAAAAACTACTAAAAAAAAGATAATTGAAAACAAACTTATGCGATTTTAGCATCTATGCTAGAGGACAAAAGACGCATCCATAAAGTTGTGCATCCCAAAAAGAGTTAGCATCTGATGTAAGTCAATAAAAATAAATTGAATAGGAGAATTCATAAAAATGGCTTAATATAGGGGCTGTTTGGTATGATGAAAAAGGAAAGTAGAATAAAAAGAATGTAATCTATTTGAAATGTTTAGAAGTTATTTGAATGAGTATAAAATAAATGCATTATTTTTTTTTTTTGCTTGAAGTAAAATAAATGCAGTGTAATACTCAACAATGATTGTGACTTGTGGCTGGCGACAATGAGCGGCAGGGTTAGTGGTGGCGAGCTGGTGATGGTAGCCAGTGGGAGCAGGGAGATGGCGGCTGGCAACGGGTAGCAGGGTTTGTGGTGGCAGGCAGCTGCAAGCGGCAGCTGGGGCAAAAATGGCAAACAATTTATAGTGTTTTGGAACTCGGCCAAATCTAATGATTTCCAAATATACCAAAATTGAACTAGAGGGTAAACTTCAAATACTTCAAAATTGTACTATGAATTCTTCTTACTTCAAATCAAATGGAAATATTTTCAAAACCCTTATATTTTTGAATAGTTTACACCCATTATACTTCAAGCCAAACATAGCTTAGTTGAAATGAGATTAACAACCATTACAATGATATTTTTTTTTAAACAAAGATGTTTATAAAGTTCAAATTCTGAATCTCTCTTTATTTATATTTTTCCTAAAGCAAAAACATCTATAAATTGCAAGTGAAAACAATTAAAAACTTACTCATGCTTTCTGGAACTTTAACAGTGAAATAAAAATAAATAAATAAATAATTATGATTTAAATAATGAATTCATCGCACAAACCACACCTAACAAAACATTTATGCGCATATGGATGTTATTGCAAAGAACAAATTAACCATATAAAAAAGTAATCATAATCATGATTCTAAGCAATAGGATTTATAGTATCAATATTATTGCCTTTTTATTTCACAGAATATCTGTATGTGCATAACAACTTGTTACAGAATGTATTTGTTATGATTTACACTTTCTTGATTCACAACAATACAATTTTACAGGAGTATCAAAGCATGAATTATTGTTATCAATGCCTGACCATATATAGCTTAGATTGAGTTGGTAGATAATGTTAAATCAAGAATCAAAGTTGCACTCCTTTATTTAAGCACAACTTGAACTCCGTAATCACATCCATTGCTGACTACAAATCACAGATTGCATGAATCACACAATATTATAGTAAAATTAGGCATGTGAAGATCACAATAGACTGACCTTGCGAGCAGCAAGCTTGTACTTCTTAGTTTCCAAGTGAGCTAGTCCTGCAGCACATCGTAATTTTGCAATAGTGATGGGATCCAAAGAATCAGGTGTTTGCTCAGCTTTAGTAACATAATAGGAAACATGTGCGAACTCGCCCAGTTCAATACTAGTAAGTATCACATTTAAACACATTTGAATTACATGTTTCGAAGTAGTACAATAGTCACGAGTTCGAACATAATTCTTAAATGCTTCACCAATCTGACCATGAGCATAATAGAAATCTCCAAAATCATTGTAGCCCATTCTGATGCTTTCTTTAATCAAATTTGTCTGAGCAAAAAATTGTTGACAACAAAGATAAGCTATTTTCTACTGGTTTTAGAGCTATTGAAAAAGATCATCATTAAATCCAACTATTACAAACATAAAAAACAGATGACACCTGCATATATTATGCAAGGAACTTAGTATAAAGAAAAAAGATGCCTTCATAAGGTTAGTTCATGCTAAAGTTTACCATAAAGTCTGCCAGCATGCGATGGTTAGCGAGGTAGGGATTTTTCCATTTCAAAAACTTGACAACAGGCATGGAAAGGAAAATTTTGAATTGCTAGGAAAGAATTGAAAAAAAAAAAACATTTCTTCAATGGTATCCTTTATGCAAAGAGATAAATTTATAATTCTCCCATAATAAAAAAATTTGCATGGCAAGCTACATGTTAAAATAAAGATTTTATTGTAAAGAAGCATCCCTAAAGCATTGAAGCACTCATAAATCTAGCATTAAGGAATGTATGAATTTGTGAAATAATGTAAGCCCACAAGGAAGAGTTCGAAAATAGGTAAATTATGCCATATTGTACCTGCACATATCATACTGTGTGAGAGCATGCATAAGGTATTTAAAAATTGTTAAAAAAACCAACTAGCAAAGTAATGTTTTCGCAATACATTTACATTTATGAAGGAACAACAGACGACACATAAAACTGATGCTCAGGCTCATCCTGCTCATGACTCACAATAAATAATTTAAGCAAGATCAATAACTTTCCATTTATTTCACTTCATAAATTGCACCACCACTTAATAGGACAATATCCAAGTAGAAACATAAAAATCTCCCTTCAATTAATTTCCTATAGTAGTTTTGTATGCAAGGCTACCAAGTTTGGAAATAAATATTTTTTAAAATATATT
Organism: Dendrobium chrysotoxum; assembly: GCA_019925795.1. Taxonomy (NCBI): domain Eukaryota; kingdom Viridiplantae; phylum Streptophyta; class Magnoliopsida; order Asparagales; family Orchidaceae; genus Dendrobium; species Dendrobium chrysotoxum. The sequence continues at coordinate 25,241,992 of CM034309.1, forward strand.
CTCTTATATGGAGTAAAATTTTATTACATCTGAAACAAGCTGCTTTCTTAACTTCTCATTACCTCTTTCCTCAAGCATAAGAAACCACGCAGCCACTATAAGCTATTATTTATGGCATCCTGAAGATTCCTACAACAAAATTATTAGTGGAACAATCAAGGATTCAATCCAATACAACAAAATAGGGTAATTCAAATTGGCACAAAAGAATTAAGTGCTAATTTTTAGAATTATGTCTTGATTGTTCTTAAACTAATCAATGGCCCAGTAAAGTACTATTTCTACTATTGCAAAGTAATGAACCTCTGAAACATTTGAAGGCGCTACTACCAGCATCTTAATTATTCAAAATCATTTTTTTTTAAATCTTCCCCTTTCTTCAACTTGGTAACTTATGCATTTAAAGCTTCATTACGTCAGATAAATAATTTGGAAATAGCAACAACACAATGTCCTTTCTCACAGAGCGTGACCAGCAATTGCAGGTTTCCCTAAGTGCCCTTTCAAAAATGCAACGTAAAGAGAAGAGTAAACCAGTCAAGTATTAAGAAAAATGTTCAAAACCATAAAATAACAATCAACATCAACAGCTATCAATAATAATTTCTATAATGAATTTCAGAGCGGGTAGAACAAACACTTAAGAAAGCAAATAAATTCAAACTGAAAAAGTGGAACACTAACCCTGTAACCATTGAGCTCGTTCTCAAGCTTCTCCTTTCGCTGCTCAGCGCGGCGGTCAATAGCGTCAGCCCACGCCTGATCAAATTCGTAGTGCGGGCCTAGTCTTCCGTCGATCTTCTGCACCACCTGCCGGTAGAGACGCGAGTCCTCACCCTTCCTGATATCGTCATAGGCCATGCGAAGGGCTTCCAGCTGCATGCTCTGGTTCTCGCACTGTTCTGCTATGAAGAGAAGCCTCAGGACCTTCGTCCTTCCACTATATAGCGCCACATATGCCTCGATGTCCATCTGTTCGCCGCTCATCGCAGACTTTCCGCCGCTCCTTGGTTGGAGCAGCTCCTCCTCGAGTTCTTCGATGCCGTTTGGCATCATAGTCTCGCCGCTCATTGGCGTCGGAGCTGCCTCGTCGTCGGCTTCCATCTATTTTGGGTCCGCGTATTTCCTCCGCCCTCTCTCGCTCCACGAAAACCCTAGCAGAATTACAGTCGCCGACGTAGCGTCGATGGCGTACCATGGAGAAGATCTGGGAGAATGGGCCGGTCTGGGCTAGAAATCTCAAGGTTGTCTATTAGTGCCAGGCCGAGAGGCCGGTGCCGTACTTCCTTCCTCAGAGTCACAGAGCTGGTCTGCCTGGGCTGACATATAGTCGAGTCCGGTACGGATACCTGGGCTGGCATAGAAGGTCGCACTCCTCCCATCGGAGAAATTATTTTGTGGAAGTCCGAAGTAGGGACTTAGCTTTGCGTCCAAATATCAATAAAATTGTGACATTTTTATTATAAAGTGAATATTCATTTCTATTTCGTAATTTATTTTTTTCTTGTCAGTCCGACCGACCCAGGCCAAAAATTTTCTATTCAAATTTTTAGGTTTAGGATTGACGCTCTTTTTTTAAATGAAATACCCGTAACATCGCTCAAATATTTGTGTTTTTTGTAGAATAAAACTTTTGATGCCTATTGAGAAAAAAATAAAGAGAAGTAGATGATGAAGATGAAGATTAATTTGGAGGACTTCGCAGAGCTATTGGAAAAGAAGAGAAAGCTCAAGAGTAAGGTGATTTTACTTATATAATCACTTCTTTTTAATATTTATGAGAGAATATACGTTTTTATGTTTTGATGAGCTTAATTTTTCAACAGAAAAATCTATCGTAAAGGCGAATAGAACAGAACTGTGTTCATTTTCAAGGCATATCAATCTCTCAAACAAACTCAAATACTTGAACGAGAAATTTATAAACTGGGCAAGAATGATTTATGTAAATTAACTATGTAAAATTTTATATAAAATGATAAATTTGTGGACATCCATTTATTCTCTCAGATGTAATTATTATTCATTTTTCTCTTTCGTTTATGTGATGTTTAGTATTAAATGCATGCTCTGTAAAATTTTATGTGAAATACATAGTTATTTAGTATTTTTCATTAAAGAATAAAGAAAAGGTCATTTTCTTCTTTCATTTACGTGATGTTTTGTTCATTTTAATATTATATACCGCTGTGTACCGCTTAGGTACCGCTTGGTACATGCTTGGTACCACTAGGTACATGCTCGATAATACTAGGTACATGCTTGGTACTGCTAGGTAGATGCTCGTTACCGCTAAGTAGCAGTAGTTACAAGCTTGTTACATGCTTGGTACTGCTCAGTACATGCTCGGTACTGTTAGGTACATGCTTGGTACTGCTAGGTACATGCTCGTTACCACTAAGTACCTCTAGGTACATGCTTGGTACTATTAGGTACATGCTCGTTACCACTAAATACCTCTAGGTACATGCTCATTATATGCTTGGTATAGTTAGGTACATGCTTGGTACCGCTAAGTAGCACTAGGTACATACTCGGTACTGCTAGATACATGCTCGGTATCTCTCCACTGATGAATGTGTGTACAACAATGAATGACAAATAGTTGTCACTACTGATTTTTGGTACATGCTCGATACCACTCAGTATCGCTCGGTACCGCTCATCATACATAATTTTTCTACCATATGTACATTCCCATAATGATGGTTTTTCTATAAAAGAAAATTTTGTTGTTCAGCATCTTGAACTAACCATCCCTTAGAAGGTATTGTTAAAAGATCATCAATCCCTAATGAAATAGATGTAGCAGTGGCTCGCTAGAAACCAAAAGCCTTCACTTGATCCAAGATATGTGATGTATATGCCATTCCGAAATGATCTATTAATCTGTTAATAAGTCGTTTCATAGCAGTTCCATTGATAATTTTGAAGCTTGGTATTGTTCGGTATCGCTAAGTACATGCTCGGTACTGTTCGGTACCGCTCTGTACAACAATGCTTGGTACCATTAGGTACATGCTTGGTACCGCTCAGTACCACTCGGTACCGCTTAGTATCTTTCCATTGATGATATATGTTCCTGAGCGATACACAGTAGCGGTACACATCAACAATATATAGAAATACATAGTAAAAAAATCATTTCTCACAAAGTTTCTGTAAGGCATATCACTAAAAATTTTACAATGCAAATAACTGAGTACAAACGCCTTACAAAACATTACACTTTTACTACTACAAATCACTGAGTACAAACAACTTAAAAACTTTTAAAACAAGTATAACTTCAAAATTACTCTTACAATAAAAATTTGTGAACCCCGCCAAGGGGCATTGTCCCCTTGGACCCCCCCGCCAGGGGGCGCTGCCCCCTCGAACCCTCGCCAAGGGGGTGCTGCCTCCTCGAACCCCCGGCATATTCCTCCAAACAGTCTTCATCTTCATAGGATTCTCATCCTCTAAGCCAATCTTCATCTTCATTAGCTTTTCCTCCTCCATACAAGTCTTCATCTTCATCGGCTTCTTCTCTTTTCTTCTTTCTCAGCAGCTATGAAAAGTTTTCCGAGCTAAAATCCTAAAAATATGAAGATTTTGAGGTATTTCATTTAAAAAAAGAGCGCCAAAGCTCAACCCTAAAATTTGAACAGGATTTGTTCTGGGCCGGGTCGGTCGGGCTGACAAGAAGAAAATTAAATAAGAAATACAAAAAAATATCCACCTGTACAAATACAAGTGTAGCAATTTTATTGGAGTCCGGATATAGAGCTACGTCCGAACTTCGCACAGAATAATTTCTCTTGCCAGAGGGCCAGCTCGAGAATTTCAAGAGCATTACAGCGTAACATTATTGAATTTTTGCAATATTAAGCTATATACTGTATGCATGAAAAAAATTGCTTAATAATATCGATTGAATTAGAATAGATTTTTCTTCTAAAAGCACAATCTTGTAAATGGTTTAAAATTAAATTGAAGGATTGCTCATAATTTTTCTTATTATTAGTTTGATTCTTCATATGCATAGTATTGGCAATTTTTTAAATTTTCAATAAGCTTCTACAAATTTTTTTTATTATTCTTACCTCTATGAATGATTATAATCTAAGTAAAATTTTATGAAACTTAAATTCACAAATAATACATATAATAATAAGTCTTTATCCTGCTATGTGGGGTCGGTTATAGAAATCATTTTTTTATTATATTCTATTAAGATTTAAGAGCTAAATTCTCATTTAAATTTAATAAAAAAAGGTCATTTTAATACTTTTCAACTAAGTCTTTTTTAGGTCTACCTCTACCTTTCTACTTTCCTAGTACGTCTATCAGAAGGCCGATAGTTTTGGTGGCCAGCGATGGCGAGTGGTGGCCGGTGGCCAGTGGAGGCTGCGAGCGATCAGGCAGCGACAATTACAATAAATTTTCAGTACATTTGAAACTCATCTGAATCAGAGAAATTTCAAATACATCAAAAATGAATTAAAAGGTGAATTCCAAATGCAAAAAAAAACTATATTTATTTTATCTCAAATTAAATATCAATATTCTCAAAACTCTTGCATTTGAAATATTTATATTCTTTTCCAGGCAACCAAACATGACCTAATTAGCAAATTCATTTCTAATTTATGGTTAACACTCATTTCTATGATGTCACCCTGTGACAAGCGTGCACTGTCTGAAATTTTTCTCTTTATGTTTTTTGAAGAAAATTTTGGGCTTAACATCAATGTTCCCAAATTTTCAACCAATTATTTAGAAAACTAACAAAAATTTGCTGACCAGTTAGCTATTTTCCGTAATTATAAAGCTGATAACCTTCCATTTATATACTTAAGTGTTCCTTTATCTTTAAGAAATATTTGAAATGGTTTTAGCAAACTCTTATCAACAAAGTTCAATCTTAATTAGCTAAATTGAAGGAAAATTTAATATTTAAATTGGGAGAGATTTATATCTTGATCAATTTATTGTGATCCTTCATTCATTTATACTTGTTGCAGACTAGAATATACGTAGCAGTAGAGTGAGAGAGTTTCCCGTCTTATTGTTGCACGGATATTCAGCACATAAGCAAAGAAGATAAGATATCAAGATTTTTACGTGAAAAACCCCAGAAAAGGGAAAAAATCATGGGGCCACGCTCAATCAAAATGATTCCACTAGTGAGTTACAAAACTTTACCCTTTCTTTAATTTAGAGACGATGAAATTATAATAGTTTAGGGAGTTTGGCAGAAGTTCGACGACAGTCGGTGATTAGACAAAAGTTTGGCGATTGCTGGTGGTAGGGCGAAAGTCCGACAATGATAGATGGCCAGTCTAAGGTTAGACGACGGTTGGTGGCCGGGCAGAAGTCCGATGGCGGCTGGTAGTCAGGTAGAAGTCTGGAGACAGTCGGTGGCCGGGCAGAAATATGAAGACAATTGGTGGTCGGGAAGAAGTCTGAAAACAGCCGGTGGCCAGGCAGAAGTCCGACGATAGTCGATGGTAGGGCTAAGTCCGACGACAGCTGGTGGCCGTATAGATGTCCAGCAACGGTTGGTGGCCAGGCAGATGTTTAACGACGATCGGTGGTCTGGCAAAAGTTCAGCGATGATCAGTGGTCAAACAAAAGTCTATGGTCGGTGGCCAGGCAGAGGTTCAACGATTAGTGGTGGTCGAGGAGGAGCTTGATGGTAAGAGAGATCTCAGATTTCTCTTCCTTCTTATTCTTCTTTCCCTCTCTTTTGTGAATAATGACTATTTATAATTTTTTAGGAGTGGCATGGCTAGTAAATAGGGAGAAAATCAAGGGTATGTTGGGAGTGTTTTTGATGAATGGTCGATATTGATTCCTTGGTCATAGATTGTTTATTAAGCATTTGAGTGCTTTAATGATGCCAGAATTTAGGGATCTTGGGCTTGATGGATTTTTCTCGTCGAGCTGCTCGATTTGACTATAAGCATGTCATATTTAAAAATCATTTAGTAGTCCAATTTATGCTTTGAAGCTTTCAAACATGCTTCAAGCCCTCAATTTAGACCCATTTGGGCTGGGATTGGATTAAATTTGATGTCGTTGGGTTCATCTTTTTGATATGTTTAGTTCGACTATAAATTTAGTGAAATCAGAATTTGGATGGTCCCAGAATTAATATCAGAAGCTTTTTATTCAACTTTACCTCGAGATTTATGCTCGATCAAGATAATTTTTTGATGATATATCAATAGTACATGTCTAATTCTTATTTTTTCATAATGGGAGATTTTAAAAATTTGCCATATTAGAAGGTTTTTTTTTAAGGGAGTTGGAATTATGAAGCTAAATTTTTTATAATAAAATATTAACAAGATATGATTGAACATCTTTTTAAATATAATTCCTTAACTAATCTATTTTGTGGACTATGAGAATATTTTTGAGATCTTGTATTAATATAAAATATTAATGATACTTATGAGATCTTTTATCAACTTTAAGAGCTTTTGTAAAATTTTATGTGAGTTTATAAGAAATTGTAGTCCTATAAACTCAGGCTTCGTTTGGGACATCTTTCTTTTTGCTTTTTAAAGTAGCTTTTTTGTACAAAAATTTTAGTTCACGAATTTTTTGTACTAAAAAAGTTACTTTAAAAAGTAGCAAAAAAATTGTCCCAAATAAAACCAAATCATTATTACCACTACTAATAAAGCATTAGACGGAAGGTTTTGACATGCCACAGCTACAAGCTAATAGCCATAAGAGGGAGAGAAAGAAAAGAAGGATGCAAATTCAGAGTGGCTAGCTGAGTTTTTTTTTCAGGTGCTTATCTGAGAGAGATATTTTGTTTTCTTCACAGAAAAAAGGAGGTGCTGCTAGTTATGTTCCATCAAAGAAAAAACTTTTGGCAAATGTGGGAAGAAGATCTCATTTGAACTCCTACAACAAAGAAATTAAGAGAATACTAACAACAAGAACAATATATTTTTATCCATGTCTATCTCTCATCTTCGTAATAGGTAGTGTGTGTTCCTTGTTAATCATTAGCATAGGCAAAATGGCATCTGCATCATAATATCTTCCATAGCATTCAGGTGCTTTAAGGATTTTCCGAGGCCAGTGTCTCTCTTAGGGAAACAATATGGAACCCTTTTCCTTTACCCATCACAATCAATCCTTTATAAGCATGATAATCGATTGAAATTGGCTTTATTGGTTTTTATCGAGTAAAAGTTGGGCTACCATGTGTTTTGTAGGTTAATTATTAATATATTGATAGTAGTATATAAATTAAGTTGGTCCATGTATAATCATGTATATTTGTTAAATCTTTATGTTGATTTCAATTAGAAAATGAGCTATATACATTTTGGTATTTTCTATGACTACTGTCTCTCTTATGGGCAACAGTATGGAACTCTTTTCCTTTACCCATACATCACAATATGTAATGATCTGAAATTGTGTAAATAATTTTAAAATGAAAAATTTGTAAAATGTAAGCTGGAGCACTAGGGCACGGTACTTGGTGGCGTAGCAACACTGCGACGTTGGGGTAATGGCACCCCAATAATGAGCTCTCAAATTTTTGGGAAAAAATGGGCTTTGGGTGAGCTCTGTGACACCAGGGTGGCTCCATCGTGGCGCGGCGTCTCAGGTGGCGAGCATAATGGTGCTTGGTAGTTGAGTGTCGTAGTGCTAGGTCAGATTAGTGGGTTTTTAAAATAATAAAATATCTCAATTCACTCCATTAAATCACTACCCCAGCCATCCCTCCTTCTATTTCATGCTTACCGAGGAAGGAAGATGAGAGAAAGAAAGAGAAGGGATGAGAGAATGAAAGCTGTTCGGGTCATTTTCTTCCGTATGCTTTATTCTGAGAGTTCTTTTAATCATGGTAAGTAACCTGAATCCTACTTTTATTTTTAGTTGTGTATGTGTTTGGTGAATTTAATCTCCCCCAAACTGATAAAAATAGATTTTCTTTTGATTTACTCAACTTTTATCATGTAACTTTCTCTATATGATAGATATGATTCTTATGAGCATTTTAACTGTAATATTATTAGATTTTATAGAATAAATTGATTGTTATGAGTTTTTGAAGTAAATGAATAATGTATAGATTTTTTTGTATTTCATAGATTATTTCATCTCATACATGATATTAAATTTGCATAAAAAATAATATGATTGGTATAAAATAAATATGGTATTAAAGGCTGGCTAGTTATAAAATGATTTAGGTTTGCTGAAGCAAGATATCATATATAGGAGTGTGGGCTGTCAAGCTTTCCTTTAAATTATGAGTTATGGTGTAATCCCGATACAGGATATAAGATATAAGATACAAGTTAAGGAGTCATAAAGGAACAAGATGTGACACCTCCAGAATCAAAGTGTTGTTCAAACATGTCCGACCTGACTAGAAATTAAGTAATATATTGAATTTTTATATTTAAACTCTTTTACATGTATTTAAGAATGATCTGTGTGCATTAATAAGATCTGCATGTATTTAGAAGTGGGTTCTAAGAGTTTAAATACATGCTTGTGAAATCTAAATTTTTTTCCTAAAGCACTCAACACTTAAATACTAGTGCCCCAGTGCTGTGAGTTATGAAAATTGAAAACTAAACTAGCACCCGAGCATTACAATAGTGGTGCCCAGGCGTTGGGTTAAAAATATCTTTTTTTCCCTATTCATTCATTTCACGCAAGCAGCCAGCCTAGAGAGAGGTGCATTCTTTTAGAGAGAGAAAGGAGGATTTGAGCAGCTTTAGTCCATTATTTGTAATTGATTCAATTCTACAAGTTATTTGAATCGATGTATGTCACATATGTCTATCTTAATTTTTTAAAAATATAAAGTTTTCTCAAATTTTTTGATTAAATTTGTATTTTTTTTTATAAAAAAATGTGGATAACTTTGAAATGATAAAATTTTCAGCGCGCAACTTTCTTTACGCTATAATGACATCAGTTCTGAACATTTAGACATTTTTCTAAAAAAAGTATACACGGAAGTTTTAGAATTTATACTATTTTTATTGAATAGAAAATAATCTTGACTCTAAAAAATAATATTGTGGTACAATGAAAGTCTTAAACCAATATTCTGCACAATCTTTGATAAGTTGGTTATGTTATGAAAATGTGAATTTTTACTTAGCAAGGATTTTTGTTGCCTATAGTTATAGTAATTTACAAAACTTTGCACTGAGTTTCTTTATACTTAAATTTTTATACTGTAATGAATTATATATTATGTTTAATGATTTATATGAGTTTTGATGTAAAATATGTCTGTTGGGAGATATAAGAGGTCAGAATCCTTTGAATTTTATCTAACGTAAGGAATCTTGAATGCTCTAAAATTCTGTCTATTAGGAGTTATAAGGGATCAGAATCTTATATCCTGTTTGAAGGAGAGGGAACTCTATTAGGAGTCATAAGGAGTCAGAATCTTGAATTATGTCTAAAAGAGAGGAAAATCTATCTGTTGAGAGTTATAAGGGGTTAGAATCTTAGATTTTGTCTGAAAGATGAGGAAACTGTAACAATTCAAATTTATGAAAATAATTAAAAATGGGAAAAAAATCTAAATCCTATTTGATTTGGAGCACTACGGCGTTAGGCCTATAGCACATTATTTTTTGAGTAATTGTAAACAATTACAATTATTTTTTACAGTGAAGGAAGAGAGAGAAAGGAAAATCTAGATTTTTAGTCTTCGGATTGCATTGTCACTTTTACAAAAATTATTCAGATCGAAGTTGGTGATTCTAATCATATCTTTATTTTAAAAAATTTTGATTTTGACCATTAACTTCTCCTCAAAATTAATTTTACTATATTTTTATCTTTATTAAATTTTTACCATATAACTTTTTATATGCTACTGTACTAATTATCTTGAATATTTTGATTGTAATATTTATGAATTTTATTGGGTAAAATAAAAGTTATTGGATTTTTTATACTTTACAATATATAGAAATTAGGTTTTTTTTATTTAAGCATACTGTTAATATAACCATTGAGAATGAAAATATATATGTGATTGAGTAGTAGCTGGTCGCTATTGCTTTTATTATAATGTATGTAAAATATAAGTAAATTTTATAGAGTAAATTGATTGTTATGAATTTTTAAAGTAAATGAATAAAATTTTTTGTATTTCATAGATTATTTCATCTCATAAATGATATTAAATTTGCATAAAAAATGATATGACTAATATAAAATAAATATGTTATTAAAGGCTGGCTAGTTATAAAATGACTTAGGTTTGCTGAAGCAAGATATTCTATATAGGAGGGTGGGCCGACGGGTGGGCTCACGAGTTTTCCTTTAAATTATGAGTTGTGGTGTAATCCTGATACATGATACAAGATATAAGATACAAGTTAAGGAGTTATAAGGGGACAAAATGTGACATCTCCAGGATCAAAGTGCTGTTCAAACCAGTCTGACCAGACTAGAAATTAAGTAACATATTGAATTTTTGTATTTGAACTCTTTTACATGTATTTAAGAATGATCTGTGTGCATTAATAAGGTGTACATATATTTAGAAGTGGGTTCTAGGGATTTGAATACATGTTTGTGAAATCTAATTTTTTTTCCTAAAGCACCTAACACTTAAATAGTGGCGCCCTAGTGCTGTGAATTATGAAAATTGAAAAATAAACTAGTGCCCCGCCAATACATTAATGGTGCCCAGGCGTTGGGTTAAAAATATTTTTTCCCTATTCACTCATTCGTTTCATGCAAGCAGCTAGCCTAGAGAGAGGTGCATTCTTTTAGAGAGAGAAAGGAGGATTTGAGCAGCTTTAGTCCATTATTTGTAGTTGAATTAATTCTACAAGCTATCTGAATCGATGTATATCACACCGTCTATCTCAAATTTTAAAAAATATAAAGTTTTCTCAAATTTTTTGATTAACTTTATATTTTTGTTATCAAAAAATAAGAATAACTTTGCAATGATAAAATTTTCATCGCATAACTTTTTTTATGTTATAGTGACACCAATTTTGAACATTTAGATATTTTTCTAAAAAAATTACACTAAAAGTTTTAGAATTTATACTATTTTTATTGAATAGAAAATAATCTTGACTCTAAAAAATAATGTTATAATACAATAAAAGTTTTAAACCAATGTTCTGCACAATCTCTGATAATGTAGTTATATTCTAAAAATATGAATTTTTTACTTAGTAAGGTTTTTTGTTGCTTATAGTTATAGTAATTTACAAAATTTTGTACTGAGTTTTTTTATACTTTTTATACTATAATTAATTATTTATTATGTTGATTGATTTATATGAGTTTTGATGTAAAATATATCTACTGGAAGATATAAGGGGTCAGAATCCTTTAGATTCTATCTAATGTAAGGAATCTTGAATGCTCTGAAATTTTATCTATTAGGAGTTATAAGGAGCCAGAATCTTATATTCTGTTTGAAGGAGAGGAAACTCTATTAGGGGTTATAAGGGGTCAAAATCTTGGATTATGTCTAAAAGAGAGGAAAATCTATCTGTTGAGAGTTATAAGGGATTAGAATCTTAGATTTTGTCTGAAAGATAAGGAAACTATAACAATTCAAATTTATGAAAATAATTGAAAATGGAAAAAAATTTGAATTCTATTTGATCTAGAGCACTATGGCGTTAGGCCTATAACGCATTATTTTTTCAGTACTTATAAATAATTATAATAATTTTTTTTGGTGAAGGAAGAGAGAGAAAGAGAAATCTATATTTTTAGTCTTCGGATCGCTTTGTCACTTTTACAAAAATTATTCAAATCGAAGTAGGTGATTCTAATCCTATCTTTATTTTAAAAAATTTTGATTTTGACCACTAACTTCTCCTCAAAACTGATTTTACAATATATTTTTGTCTTTATTAAACTTTTATCGTATAACTTTTTATATGTTACCGTACTGATTATCCTGAATATTTTGATTGTAACATTTATAAATTTTATCAAATAAAATAAAGGTTATTGAATTTTGTATAATTTACACTATATAGAAATTATGTATTTTTTGTTTAAGTATACTGTTAATACAACTATTGAGAATGAAAATATATATTTGATTGGGTAATAGCTGGTCGTTATTGCTTTTACTATAATATATGTAAAAAATAAATAAATATTGGTTGACCAATTAGTTAAAGATTAATTGACCTATATATGATGGTGGACTAACGGACTTTCCTTTAAATGCTATGATTAGGTGTTATCTTCTACTGATTCACGTGATATAATCATATAATGATTGGGAGTTATAATTAAGGAGTTATTACTGTGCCGATTGGCAAAGAGTGATGACTCTGTTTACTGAGCTAATAATTACTGATTATTGATTATCAACTACTAAAAATATCATTATTACTGTACGGCATTTTTGATATTGTATTGATTTACTTTCACTGTATATATTTACTATTACTGCATTGCTTTATTATTACTACCACAAATTTTATTGACAGCACTGTACTGATATTGTTACTAATATAGGCATCAATATTATTTGATACTACTACTAATTCACTGTGACTATTATTATTATTGATTCACTGTACTAATATTAAGCATGTGATATGCTAGGTACGTGATATACTAAGTATGTGATTAAGATACTAATTTGATACTTATATAGAATAACTAGATAACATGTATACATCATTATAAGATTTTATTATATTGATATAATTATGATAGTCTTTATCGATGCTTTGATTTTACTGCATGATTTTTTTATTAATTGATAATACTGATATGATGATCGCTTTATCGATTCAACACCGGTATTAGTTTACTGAATAATCTATATTATTTTACTAGCTTATATACCGTATTATTTTATTATTTATAGATTCTACTACATATGAGTTTTACTATTTCTGTACTGATTTTTGATCATATGATTGTTACTATTATGAATTGATTGACGATATATATACTCTTTCTTTATCATATTTTTAATTCAGTTATAGGATTTTAGTAAACTACTAGGCTTTTACGCTCATTATATGTGATTTAAATGATTTAAAATCAGGAAAAAGATTCAGGAGTGTGAGTGATTAGAATTCCACATGTTCTATTTCTTTTTATTTTAGATATTTTTTTATACTCAAGAATGTAAGGACATATTATGATTATTTGATTCATGAGTGTTGTATATAATTTATTTTTGGGTCAATGGATAGAGATGTATATTAATGTTTTGAGTTATAAAATTTATTTCTGCTGTTTATTATTGATAGATAAAATTAGATAGCTCTGATTATTGTACAATAAAAGATAAAAAAAAGAATTCTTCCAACTTAGATTCCGGGGCATTACAAAAACTCTGTTACAATTTATTTTGTGAAATAAAGTTCATATAAAATTCCCATTTATTTACTTTCTTGGTATTATTATTTAAAACTTTGGATAACTATAATGTTATTATTACTCTGCTCCACACAGTGAATGGTTATATTGAAATTGATTTGAAAAATATTTAAAATTTTAGATTGATATTTGCATGTAGCCTGCTGAGCTGTTTTAGCTCATTGTGATTTTGCATTTTATTTTTAGGGTAGGGGAAAGAGAAAGAGCCTGATGATTAGGAATATAATCTAAGTCTGTAGGTATTTCTTTTTTTTGTATTGTCTTATTACTCTATTTTTATAGCTTTTGTTTATAGCTATGCACTATGATTGTATATGCATTTTGATGTTAAATGAAAAAAAAGTTTATGGATGAGTTTATTTTCAGTACTGGATATTATTAACAGCTCTCTATGTTCATTGTTATTTCTAAGTTTAAATTAGAAGATAAAAATTGAAAGTATTTTAAAACTAAATCTTGGAATTCACTTTTTATAGCTTAATACGATATGATATGTTTAGTTTGTAGGTCTTATCAGGTTCGATTGTGATAAGCCTTTTTGCTATTAGAGCTGTAGTTTCGAAAAGTGATCGTTAAATAGAGCTATAAGAATTGATCTGTAGGTTGAGTGAAGTAGTTTTTAGAGTTTGTCTAGGCATTCATTTTATTTGTTTTTATCTATATGTATGTTCAGTTGTGTGTTCTTTGTAATTATGGATCTGCTAGGCCCATATATGACAAATGGATAGAGTATCATTTAGGCAGCTCCTGTATATAATACTTCTCTAACAGTCAGTTATGATACAATTTCATAGTTTACTAATCTGATAGCCTAGATGATAGGCAAGGTGCAGAGCAGAGTTCTTACTACTAAACTTGATGAAGTATATTGACATCTATAAATATTTCTAAGATTGAAGCCTCTGAGATTTGAGGGCACTTTTGAGCCTAGAGCAACAGAGGACTAGTTAAGGAGGTTAGAGAAGATATTTAAAAGTATATAGTGTCCTCCTGAGAGGAAAGTACCATTACTAATTTTTCTATTAGATGGTGATGCAGAGCGTTGGTGGATGGGCCAGCAGAAGAAATTTCAAGGGAGACTAAACTCCCTAATCAGTTAGGAGGAGTTTTTTAATGTATTTTCAGCTTGGTTTGTACCACTTTATGCACGACAGCAAATGCAAGAGACTTTTTTAGATTAGTTTAGGGGAGCAGGACTGTGATGTAGGATAAGACAGAGTTTACTATTTTGGTCAGGTATACTCTGCAGATAGTTTGCACTCCAAAGAAGAAGTATTATAGATTTTTGAGGGGAGTACAAGATTGTTTGAGACAACCACTTATTCCATTTCATATTTTTTATTTCTTTGAGTTGGTAGAGTGAGCTCAATCGATTGAGAATGTTTTGATAGAAGTTGAACAATAGTGGACTGCTAGTAGAAAGCATTTTGCCAGTAAGACTTCTATTGTGAATTTTTTGAAAAAAAAAAGAGAATGGATTTAGACCCGGAGAGTCCAAGAGAGGCAGATAGTTTTTGACAGTGTGGCTAGTTCTGATTCTGTTAGTGGAGTGCTTGTATGTTGTAGTTATGGTAAACGATACTTTGGTCAGTGTTATAGGATGACTTGATAATACTTTAGATGTAGGCAGACTAGATACAAGATAGTTATGTATCCACATGAATGATTTAATCAACAATCTGAGCCTAGATCTGAGAGCTCCATTAGACTGGTAGGGAGATTTAAAATAGTACCCCTTCGTATTATTGTTGAGAGTTTCTCAGGTTGAGGTCATGGTTCTAGTTTATGGCATGGAGGTCATTTAGTAGTGGTCACAGAGAACCTAATAATTTTATTACACCAGCTCTAGTTTAGGCATGAGTGTATAGCTTGACCCAACATGAGGCTCAAGATGCCCCAGATATTGTGATAGGTATGACTTATATTTTTTATCAGCCATGTCATATTATATTTTATTCTGGAGCCAATCACTCATTTATTTTTTAGCACTATTTTGATTCATTACACTTACCTTCAATTTTATTACCTTTTTCTTATCATTATTTTACTGACTAGAGATGGTATAATATCTAATAAGGTATATTTTTATAATATTGAGACATTTGATAGAAAGTGGAGATTTAGTTTGATTTTGCTGTCTATTTTTAAATTTGATGACATTTTTTGTATGGATCGGTTGAGTTAGTATGAGGATTGAATTGATTATTTGAAGAAGCAAGTCACCTTATTCCTGGGCATTGAGAGTTATTTATTTCAAGAGGTTTGAGGTGTTTTGTCATGTCTGATTTATGTTGTGAAAGAAGATAGTTTATGGAAGAAGGGTTGCATAATATTTTTAACATCAATTCAGAATAGTAGAATGAATAATGGTTACATTTTTTATATCCTAGTAGTGCGGGAATTTTTAGATATTTTTCCTGGGGAATTAGTCAGCTTGCCTCTTCAGAGATATTGAGTTTTGCATTGATGTATTTTCAAGTATAACCCCTATATATAAGGCTCCATATAAAATGACACCTAAAAAACTTCAAGAATTGAAGGTGCAATTTTAGGAGTTATTGAACAGAGGAATTATTTATCCTAATATGTCTCTGTGGGGAGTACTTGTCTTATTTATGAAAAAAAGATGGTATGATGTATATATATATATATATTGACTACAAGGAATTAAACAAAGTCACTATCACAGATAAGTATCCTTTGCCACGAATTGTTGAACTATTTGATCTACTTGCTGGATCTTTTATATGTTTCAAAATTGATCGATGATCTGGATATTACCAGGTGAAGGTGAGAACCAGATGTGATGAGGACCGCTTTCAATATTAGATATATACATTATGAGTTTTTAGTCATGCCTTTTGGGTTGACTAACACACCAACTTTTTTATGGATTTGATGAATTAGGTAGTTAGAGATTATATATTAGAGATTATATGAACCAGTTATTATATTTATAAATAGCATTGTGAATTATTCTATTTTAAGGAAGATCATGTTAGGTATCTGAGGATTGTTCTAAAGACTCTAAGGTTACATCAGTTATATGTAAAATTTTCTAAGTGTGAGCTTTAGTTTAAAAGTATCTCATTTTTTGTATATGTTGTCAGTAGTGCTAGTATTTTTGTAGATCCTCAAAAGGTTTAGATTGTTACTAATTGGCCGATGGCTACTACTGTATCTGAGGTATGTAACTTTCTAGGCATTGTTGGTTATTACAGAAAATCTATGAAGGAATTTTCTCATATTTTTGCTTCTCTGATGATACTTACTCAAAAGTTAGTAACATTTTATTTGGACATGTGATTGTGAGGCTAGCTTTCAGAACTTAAGGACAGTTTGACTTTTGCTACAGTTTTGACACTTCTATTTAGTATAGAAGGCTTCCAGGTATTCAGTGATGCTTTTTTTGATAGGATTAGGATGCATTTTGATATAGCATGAAAAAGTTATAGCTTATGCATCCAGATAGTTGAAATCTCATGAGAAAAATTATCTGACACATGATATAGAACTTACTACTATGGTATTTGCTTTGAAGATCTAGACACATTATTTATACAAAATTAAGTGTAAGATCTTTACTGATCATCAAAGTTTGAAGTATATATATTTACTCAGAACGGTCTAAATTTGAGATAAAAAAAGTAACTTTAGTTTATCAAGGATTATGATATATTAATTTAGTATAAGACTAGTAAGGCTAATGTTATTACAAATGCTTTAAGTTGGAAGTCTTCTGGATTATCATATATTTAGCTTACTTCTGATGAGTATTTAATTTGAGATATGGAGAGGATACAATTAGAGGTGATTTCTTCTATTGATTAAGACTATGGTAGTATTTTAGCTCAGATGGTTATTCAACCTTTTTTGTAGGAAAAGATTTAGGAGTCTCAGAAGTCAGATACATAATATCTGAAGTTGATTGATTTAATTAAATATATTAAGAAATATAAATTACAAGTACCTACTTATGTATTATCTTTAATAAGAACAGGCTTTGGATTCCTAATTCAATATATATGAGATAGAAAATTCTATATGAAGCTCATTATTTAGGTTATACTATCATCCAGGAAATAGTAAAATATACAATAATTTAAAATATAAGGTCTAGTGGCCTGGATTGAAAAAAGATGTAACAAATTTTATATCTAAATGTGAGGCTTGTTAGTTAGTGAAAGCATAACATCAACGACCGAGAGATTTTTTTATAACCATTGCCTATTTTAAAGTTAAAATAGAAAGAGGTGATTATGGATTTTGCTATGGGTTTTCACAGATCGAGACAGGGACACGATATTGTTTGGATTATAGTGGATCGTTTAACGAATTTAGCTCATTTTATTCTAATCTGACAATCTAATTTTGTAGACATTTACATAAGTATACGTGCGTGAGATTATTTGGTTACATGGGATATCAAAGATTATATTTTCTGACAGAGATGACATATTTACTTATAAACTTTGGAGAGATATTCAATAAGATCTGGGTAGGAAATTGCATTTTAGTACAGTCTTTCATCCTCAAACTGATGAAAATTTTGAATGGGTTGTTCAGTTATTGAAATATCTTTTGAGATTTTGTGTTTTAGACTTTGGTGGCAATTGAGAAGATAACATTCCTCTAATTGAATTCACTTATAATAACAACTATTAGTCAAGCATAGATATGACTCCTTATGAAGCTCTATATGATAAAAATATAGAACCCCCTTGCTTGGATAGAAGTGGGTGAAAGAAATCTGATCAAGCTAGCTTTAATTGATGACGCCACTGAAAGGACCCATCTAATTAGAGATAGATTAAGGCTAAGTTGGACATGTAGAAATAGCATTTTGATGCTAAGCATTGGGCTACAGAATTTTGGTTAAAGAATTTTTATATGTGAAGATCATGTTGATGAAGAGCATTAGTAGGTTTGATAAGGAAGAAAAATTGAGTCCAAAGTACGTTAGATCTTTTGAAGTTATTAAAAGGATTGAGAAGTTTCCTATAGGTTACAATTACCAAATCATATGTTTGATGTTCACAATGTATTCCATATGTCACTTATGAAGAAATGGCTATACGACTCTGGAAAATGTATATCTATAGAAGAAATCGAGGTATGCCCAAATCTAAACTACAAAGAAGATTCATAACAAATTTTGGCTTATGATGTTAGAAGGATAAGAAATAAACAGATTCTAATGGTTAAGATTCAATTGAGGAAAAGAATTGAATGAGAAGCTACATGGGAGAATGAATCCTAGATGAAATAGTTATATCCTGATTTATTCCGATGATCTAAGTTTTGAAAGGATGATATTTTTTTGAGGAGGGGAGAGTTGTCACACCTCTAGGATTAGAGTACTGTGCAAATTGGTCTAACACGAGTTATAGTTAGGCAATCTTTTAAATTTTTGTGTTTAAACTTTTTTGCATGTGTTCGAGAATGATATGTGTACATGAATAAGGTATACATGTGTTCTGAAGCAGGTTCGAAAGGTCTGAATGCAAATTTGTGAAATCCAAAAATTTTCCCCTAGAGTGCCCCGACGCTTAAATAGTGGCACCCCGACGTTGTGAGTTCTGGAAATTGAAAAATGAAATAACGCCCTAATGTTGGGTCAAATTTTGCACTTAAAAATATCTTTTTTCAATAATTCACTCGTTCATTTCACTCAAGCAGCCAACCTAGAGAGAGGAGCATGATTTTAAAGAGAGAAAGGAGGATTTGAGCTGCTTCAATTTATTGTTTATTGTCTTCCCAATTATAAAAGTTATTTGGATCGAGGTATGTTATACTGTGCCTATCTCAATTTTAAAAAATATAGAGTTTTCCCAAAATTTTTGATTAAATTTATATTTTCATTACTGAAAAATGAGGATAATTTTGCATTGATAAAACTTTCTATATGTTATATAGACATCAGTTCTGAACATTTAGACATTTTTCTAAAAAAATTAGAATTTATATCATTTTTATTAAATAGAAAATAATCTGGACACTAAAAAATAATATTGTAGTGCAATGAAAGTATTAAAATAATATTTTGCATAATCTCTGATAATTTAGTTATATTGTGAAAATGTGAATTTTTGCTCAGTAGAATTTTTTATTGCCTACCATTATAGCAACTTGGGAAATTTTGCATCGAGTTTTTTTATGCTTAAATTTTCATACTGTAATGAGTTATGTGTTATATTGATTGATTTATATGAGTTTTGATGTGAAAAATCTTTATTTGGAGATATAAAGGCTAGAATCTATTAGATTCTATCAGCTACATGGAGTCTAGAATCTGTTTGGAGTTATAAGAGGTCAGAATCTTGGATTCTGTTTGAAAGAGTGGGAATTCTGTTAGGAGTCATAATAAGGGGCAATAATCTTGAATTCTGTCTGAAAGAGGAGGAAATTTTTTTGTTGGGAGTTATAAGGGTCAGAATCTTGGATTCTATTTAAAAGAGAGAAAAACTCTATTACATTTTATTTCTGTGAAATAAAGTTCACATGAAATTTCAATTTATTTGCTTTCTCAGTATTATTATTTAAATATTTAGATAACTATAATGTTAGTATTACTCTACTCCACATAATGAATGATTATATTGAATTTGTTAATTTTGGAAAATGTATAATAAACAAAATATTTAGAAATTTAGATTGGTATTTGTGGTTTGCTGAGTTGTTTTAGCTCACAGTGATTTTGTATTCTATTTTTAGGGTATGGGAAAGGAAAAGAGCCAATTGAATAGTAGTTTCAGGAGTTTGATTTAAGTCAGTACTTATTTTTTCTTTTGCTTTTTATATAGTCATGAATAGTTTTATTACTCCATTTTGTAACTTTTGTTTATATCTATGCACTCTGATTATATATGTATTTTGATATTAAATGAAAAGAAAAGTTTTTGGATAAATTTATTTTCAGTACTTGATATTATTAGCAGCTCTGTGTTTATTATTGTTTTTAATTTAATTTGAAAAATAAAATTTGAAAAAAATTTAAAAATAAGATCTTGGGATTGACATGTTATAGCTCAACACAATAGGACATATTCAGTTTGTGGGTCTTATCAAACTAGGCTGCGACACTTGATACGCTGACGGGTGGGAGTGACGACTCTTACAAGATAACCATCTAGCACTTGCTGATTGATACTAATACAAGATACAAGAAAGCACCATGTAACTAGCACGATGTCCTGCTTTGTTATTCATAATTGTATCAATATTTGCATGCATTTACATAAGAGCATATGAATTGATTGATAAATAAAACTGATTAAACTAATATTGAGACTGATATAATATAACATAACATGTGACATTGATAGATACTAATAGACATATTGATACAACATATTGATATGACATACTAATATGTTATACTCATACATGGCATAATAATTGATAAAAAATGATGATATAACCATCAACATGAATATAACTAAAAGAAAATTAAGGCTTGTTTTACTGTACAATACATGTTATTGGTTAATAGACTTTTTACTAATTTTCTTATAGATTGATGGAGTTTTTTTTGCTTACTGAGATACTCTGATTTTACTATTCTACTTGTGATTGATATTAATTGTATAGATTGATTACTATTCATGTTGATAGTAGAATAATTGATATTAATTTGAACTAGGCATACATATTAATTATTTTATCTTACATTGAATGCAGTGGTAGGTTTTGTTTATCTGTTGGGCTTTGTAAGCTCATTATATGATTTTGATTTCAGGTATGAGAAAGGGTCAGAATCCTACAGAGTGTGGCTAATCAAAGTTTTCAAGCTTTATTTTGTTATGCATTTTCTTTTATTCATTGGTATTCAGGAGCTGAAAGATAAATAAATATATTGAATGATTTCCTGGCCATTGTAAATTACATTTTGAAAGAATGAATATAGAATTACGTTTGATGTATATGATTTGTAGTAGCTTTCATTGAAAATTTTAAATTAAGGGATAATTAATGGCTATGGTAGATAATTAAGAAGATTGAAAAGATACAGTCTTCTAATTTAAATTCTGGGATGTTACAGTCAACCCTACATAAGCATGTGGATCAAAGATCAACACATTTCAATTATTTTAGATCTTCATAGTGTTCTAAAAAATTTGAGTTGACCTATTACTAAAAGAATTTAATTATAATTACTAACTTAATGATGATTAAGTTTATTTCAATGAACATTAATTTAAAAAAATTACTTAATTATATGATAATTTGAATTGTGATTATAAATTTAATGAAGATTTAAGTTAAATTTACTTATTATCAAAAGAATGAAGCTTAAGCTCACTAAAAATTCACCTAATTTATCTTTTGATCTGCTTAAGCCATAAGCTAAAATAATGCAAACATACAATTACTTAAAGTGAGGTAAAAATATCTTATTTGCTTAGGTTTAGGCGTTTAAATGGCTTAGGTCGGGCTTTAGCCCCAACTAAACAATCCTTTAATAATCTCTAAGAGATGCTCATCAAAATATAAGTAGAAAACTTAGCTTGAAGACAAGACAACATATATGCTGCAAGAATTACATATATTTGTGCAGCTGATAATAAACTAGAGTGCTATGGTGGACAGCTTCTCCTTTTCCACAACAAAAACTCTTAGAAATGAAGAAATTTTACTAAGAGAAATCCATAATGCCCGCCCCCTCTCACGCTTTTGAGAGCATTATATCGACAAAGGGGGAGAATCAGTGCTTAATCTATGCTTGTGGGAGCACTTGAAGATGGAAACCATCTGGGAATCCTAATCCTGGAGTCCGTATTATGTTCCCTCCTCTGATAGCCTTCCACCTGACCATATTACAATACCATGCATGTTAATTAGCTTTCTAATTGATTTGCTTTGGAAATAACTAGCTGTGTAGCAAGAGTAAACAAGATAAGTGAACACATTTAAGGACGCATCTCAAGAAAAGAAAATCAGTAGGAGGTTTGCTGTTTCATGTTAGGATGGATTTTCTTGCCGTCATGATTTTAAGGCTCCGTTTGGGACAGTTTTCTTATTGCTTCTTGAAGCAGCTTTCTAGTACAAAAATTTAATTTTTAAACTAAAAAACTGCTTTAAGAAACAGTAAGAAAGCCGTCCCAAATGAAGCCTAAGAGAGGGCCTAAAAAAACGTCAAGAAAATAATAGAGGGCTTATGATGTGGTGATCATCGGAAGAATCAGACCTGCTTGAAGGATTTAATCCCAATCCAAGGGAACAAGGATAAACACAAGCTTCAAAACTTCAAAATAATAATATTCATCAATACCCATGCTCCCTTACATCATACTATATATAATACTTAAGTAGATAAACCTAGAAGATTCTAGAAACAACTTGTAACAAACTACATAAGATATCCTAAGGAACACTTTAATCTTAAAATGCTCCGCATCAGCTTATGTGCTAATTAAATCTAACCATAACTTTCCATATTAATTATCAGAAACTAATTACCTGTACTTAGTAACCAAGCAATGGAGGAAGACAGCCATTTGCAGCTTGCTGAAGTCGGACCCAACACAGAACCTCATCCCTCCACCAAAAACCATAAAATGTTTTGTTCCGCCATTAAGCACAGGTTTATCCTAAAATTAACACAAATTACAGTCTAATTAGAATTTAATTTCGAGTCAAATCAGCTCGATTTCCATTTATTTTCATCTCAGCTTCAATTTTTTTTTCCCAAACTTATTCAAAATTGACTCAATGATATCAGTCCTAACGAAAATCATGAAGATAAATGACAGAGATTGCTCAAATTTTAATTGATCATTTCAAACCTTCCATCTCCAAGGATTGAAGGCCAGTGGGTCCTTATATATCTCAGGGTTCAAATGAACAGCCGGTGGACATACCATTATCCCCCACCCTGCTGGAATTGTATATCCTGCATCCATTATAATAAGTACAGGAGTAATGTTAGCTACCATTAAGGTGTTTATTCGATATATTTTCTTTATGATCTTATGAACATATCAACTGAATTATGAAGAAGCTCATATTTATATGTAATAATATGATAAATTTATTTTATTCAACACACAAAAATACACCATCAATATAATTATACTACAAGGAGCCTACCACCACTCTGTGCCCTTTGAATAGAAAGATACGACTTAACTAGCATGAGAAAATAAGATATATCACATTAATTTGAGGATTATTGAGGGCAAAGCAGCTTAGGATGACAAGCAATACAGTACATCTATATTATGATATATACCATTTATTTGAATGTCTTTCAGAGTTTTTCTGAAAATTCCAGGAACTATGTTTGCCAGTCTCACGGTTTCGTTGATAACCTGCATAATTGCCCAGACGCAGAATATAAATTAAGAATTCCAAGTTAAAAAGCCATAAAGTTCTACAGTTTTTTTTTAATGATGAATTAGATAGGAGTATAGCAGAGAAAGGCTTTGTTTGGGACAATTTTTTAACTATTTTTAAAGCAACTTTTTAAGTACAAAAATTTTTTGTACTGAAAAATTGCTTTAGAAATAAAGCTTTCGTTTGGGACGGCTTTCTTACTATTTTATGAAGTGGTTTCTTAGTAAAAAAATTTTTCGAATTTAAAATTTTTGTACTAAAAAATTACTTTATAAAGCAGTAAGAAAGTTGTCCCAAACAAAGCCTAAGTTACATAAGAAGATGGTATCATTTCTTTTATTATGTATTATATAAAATTAGTATTGAAAATGTGTTTATTTAAAGCGTGGAAGAAGCAGCTCTCGAGAGTTAAGGAGATTCGATGCCTTACTAATTATTTATGAGTTGTCTGTTACAGAAAAATAAAATGAACAAAATATTAATAAAAAATACTTCATTTGGACTTTATTCATTAATGATTTGGTTTCAATTGCAGCTATTATTTAGTTGTCTAGAGTACTTGTTTGTCATTTATAGAGGAGATTCATGGCTTCATGCATCTGGTTCTTCATGCATCTTGCATATATTATATCTCTCGCTCAGAACAATTAGAAATATTATCAAATTATGCACAGGTCATAAGAAATTAAGGTGTTAAATGTGAACATGAGGTTCTCTTAGCTTACTTGAAATGTGAAGCTCATAGATTTATATTCCTTCCACGTGATTCCGGAATCTGGGTTCTCTCTGCTCATAATAATCCCATCATGCTCTTCCTGTAATTTACAAATTCCTTGATATCATTTGGTAGTAAACCTTTTTGTATGGTTTGCAAGAAATTAACTAAATGTTAAGCTTTTCTATATATATACCTTTAACTTTTCAAGCACTTTAGGGTGATCAGTAAGAAGTTTGACGGCAAGCGTAAGAGCAAGGGAGGTGGTCTCAAAGCTTGCAAAAAGGAGTACAAAAATTAGATCCAGAGCTACAGCCACTGTTAAAACTGGCTTTTCCCCATTGAGCTCTTCAACTATACAGTCAAAGAAATCCTTGCACTCTTTTGTTGGTGATTTCATCCTCTCTGCTAGAATTCTTTTCAGTACTTTCATTACTTTTTTACGTCCCTGAAATGTAAGAAGCTGATTGATTACACAAACAACTATCAACATTGAACATGATCTGCTGTGTTATAACATGCCTGCAAACACTTATGATAAGCTGTTCCTGGAACGTTCACAGGAAAGGAGATTAATCCAGTTATGAAAGAAACAAAATTGCTCCTCAAATCCTCTGATTCAGTGGAAGCATCATATCCAATCAACTTCTTAGTAGTGAGGTCAAATATCATCTACATTGATAATAAAACAAATTTTTAGAAACAGAAATATACTTGCATAGATCATGATCGTATACTAACTTAAAAGTTTGACAGATTACTCGTTGAAATTAACTTACAGCTGAGATCATATCTTTGAGCTCAATGCTTGACTGGCGAGACCATAAGCTGAGTCTATCACGAGACAGTTTCTCCATATCTTGAAGCATAGCCTCTTTAAGGTTTTCAGGGCCGAAAAGCCTAAGAACCAAAGTCTTGAGGTATTTGTACATGTAACCATCCAGTTCACCAACGTTTTCTTTTCCGAAGATCTCTTTGAATGTGTCAGGATAAGAGCTCTTAAAAAGTTTTCCCTCTTGCTGGAATACCAAGTGGTTCAGCTCCGGGTCGGTCGATATCACAAGGCGTCGGCCGACTAAGCTGGTCTTGAACACTGGTCCATATCTATATAAGCCGGTTCACCGGAGGAAAAAATAAGGTATTTCACATATAATTTTATGTTTTAAGGAATACAATTTTATTTCAAATAATTTTTTAGGCAGCGATGTACATATGACACTCAAAATTAATTGATTTATATATTTTATACCTAAGCTTCATTATTTACGAAATATAATACTCACTTAATGAAACTCTAGTAATATTTAAAAATAGTATTAATTGAATACTGGACCGGACAACGAACCGGAAGAAGGAGAAGTTCCCGATTCGCTAGTAAAGAGAGATTCCTGTTTTCACAACCTTGATACTAGAGTTTTTTTAATAAAATATTTTATATTAAATTAAATTATTTAAAAATAGTATTAATTGAACCGGGCCGGTTCAACGGTTGGCAACCAGCGGCTCAAATAGGTTTTCAACGGTTTGATGCTAGACCAATTTTTCAGTAGGACCGAACTGGTCATAGGACCGGTTCACGGTTGAACCGATCTGGCTGGTCCGGTCCGATTTTCAGAATCATGATTATTTTAATGAGGGGAGTTACAATTGTTTTAAGAATATATGTGTTCTAATGCATAAGGAGCTACTAATGTAACGGTTATTTTCAAATGAATAAAGTTTCATTAACATTTCAGCGAAATATTTCATAAATACTTATCTTGAATTACAATCTTCTCACCTGCACGTGCTTCTAATTATCTATAATTAACTGGACATAATTGAAAGTGCTTTTCCCAAGGTACAGTGTACTTACTATTTTTTCGTTTTATTAGAGACAATTTTATTATTGCTCTCTAGGATAATTTTTTAATACAAAAATCTTACGTTTTATTTGAGACAACTTTATTATTATTTTCTAGAGCAGTTTTCTAGTACAAAAATTTCTTGAACTAAAATTTTTTTATAGAAAATTGCTCTAAAAAATAATAAAAAAAGCTATCTCAAAGGAAGTCTTAGTTTAGAGGATCTAGTTCAAAGTAAAGGCACGTCTAAAGGACAAAGTGATAAATTGAGCCCTAATCTTTAAAAGAAAAAACTATAGATCTGAGTATTCTAATTAATAAAATTTGAACATAATAAATTTCAAAATTACTAAATTTATTTTGAAATTCATGTAATATATGATTTATCAATTAAAATTTATCTATTAAATATATTTCTATTTATTCTAAAATTAAAAAAACCCAACAAAATATGACAATAACAAATAAAATTCAATAAAAAAATATACATATATAATGACAAAGATGTAAATTTAAAATAGAAAAAGCAAACATTAGTGTAGTAAAATGCAGAGCAATGCACCTCGTCATCCTTTCTTTGACAAATGGAGAGATATCGAAGGTCGCATGTGGAGAGAAGAACTGGATGGTTTCTCCTAGAAGAGGCCAGCCCATAGAACCAGGAGGGAGTTTTCCTCTGTAGCTTGGGCTCCTCCATCTCTGAAACCACCGTATCAGCAAGATGATGACCAAACCACATAAGGCCATGGCGTAAGTATTCATATTTATATGCCCTGCAAGTCAAAACCTGCAAGCTTAATATATGGGAAAGAAGAGGAAAGAAGAGTTAGATACTGATGCACATGGAAATGGCAGAAAATAAGGAGAGAAGCAGGAGGAGAGATCCAGGGACTGAAGGGAGCTGACCTGAAGAAGTTTAAATAGGGAAACTTACACTGCTAAAATTTTAAAAAATATCACCTTTTTTAACCTGCTGTATTTTTAAAACTTAAATTTATAAAAAGACATTATGCCCCGTTCAAAGCGACAGGGTAGCCACACACAGTATTTTTCTTTCTCAGGCTTGAATCAAATGGAAATTGCCCTTTTTAGGGGATTTTGATTTTATATGTTGGCTATTTTGTTTCTTCTTGAGAAAATATGCTTGAGATTTCTTTTTGGACCGCAATATCTTCATAATTTAAAGAGATGCTCAAATTTATATAACTTCTCAAATAAAAAATTAATTGACCCCTTATATTTTTAGTGTCTTCCTCTTCTCTGACAATTCTCATTCGCAAGTGATGCTTCTAAGACGAATTTTCAATGCTAGGTTTTCATCTCCTTCTTTATATGTAGCTAGGCGGCAATTATTGTTAAAGGTTAATGATGTCATACATTTACACCCTGAATCTTAAACCTAGGACATTCATAACTTATTGTGACTTTGATTGAAACATATTTGACTTATGATTAAACATCCTTTAAAGCTTATTCGAAGCTTGTTTGTATTTCAGAACCAGGATCGAATACTAGCAAAACAAGCTTCAATCACGGTTCGATCGAAGTCCAAAAAGTTTTGATTAATGATGGAGCATTGTTTAAATAACCTCTATTAAGATTGATCAAATCCCAATCACAAGTTCCATGAAATTTTGCATGAAAATTTAATTTATTGTTTTGCACTCCGCTTCTTTTTTACAATTAGCTCATTTAAGTCGATTTAATATGTATTAGGATGTGTGATATGTTCTATATAAAGCTGAGAGTGTATGGAGAAAATTGTTATTCATTTTTTAGCCATTCAGGACTAATAACATTATTAAGTTGAATATGAGAGGCAAGCACATGATATCTAAATATGCAGATGTTAATTATTCATGTAAATAAGCACTATATTGCTTTCAGTGGATGCACTACTAATTTCATTGGATGTGCTACTAAAGATCAATGTAAACCTTAATGGCATGAATTCATAGTTATAAACACACCTGCCAATTGTGGACCTCCGAAAGGACACGAAACACCGCCGCTCCGCGAAGGGGAGACTGTATTTAGCCAATGGGAGGACAGATTCAATCACACATACGATTAACTATTGAGGATAGTGGCTCTCACCAACACACCCCGATGGGTAACAATATATGTGACCTTATCATCACAACAAATTTTTCTCACCCGATACATCAGCTCGAGTGGGGTTTATTTGAAAGTGGGATTCGGTTTCCCACGGACGCAAGCCCCCGTGGTTAATTACATCTCAGGCCGGGGCCTGAGAAAACTCTCGATTAAAGATTCTATATTATTCTTCCGAAATTGGGATTGGCACATAAAAGAGAAACTAGAAAGTCCTACTCAAAGGGGAAGAAAGGTTCAACTAGGCTTAGTCAACATGCACGGCTCAGATCAGCATCCGGAGGGACTAAGGTAGTGAGAAGAAACTGGAGAAAATAAATGAATCATACACTCAAAGCATGCAGGAGAGAAGGATGGAGGTGGCGTCATCCGTGTGACGCAGATAAGTAGGGTTTATAATCTCTGAATGATAGAAGAATTACCCATTAATGAGGCATACTATGAAATACTGATAGTAGTAGCCTTGAATCCTAAATCTAATGGGTTTAGTGTTCTACGCACAACACCAACACCCGTGTCCTAGCTAATGCAATGCGAAGCGTAGACTTACCCCGGCCTGGATTGGGGAGCCAACTAACAACCTAGTCGCTTCAAAATCATGAGTCCAATCATTTTTATGAAAGATGGGTAGGTAGGTTATAGTTCTTGGAAATAGGGCCGACGTCTAGAGGATTTTCTAATTGGCCCCAAACTTATGTTGGGTGAATGCTCCTAGAACTAATGCAATTAAAATTTTGATTTAATTGATTTCTAATGCAATGCATACTGGTTAAAGTATCCAAATCAGATATGCACAGGATTTTAAAAAGGCTTATAAAAATAATTTTTAGAATTAGACTGGGCTTCCCCAGGTGCGGCAC
This sequence comes from Dendrobium chrysotoxum, assembly GCA_019925795.1. Classification (NCBI taxonomy): domain Eukaryota; kingdom Viridiplantae; phylum Streptophyta; class Magnoliopsida; order Asparagales; family Orchidaceae; genus Dendrobium; species Dendrobium chrysotoxum. The sequence continues at coordinate 25,271,241 of CM034309.1, forward strand.
CTCATCCTCATAGGTCAGATTATCCGGACTCTACCCGCAGGCGGGGAAGTGTCTTATAGAAGGAGAGAGAGAAATGCAATAATATGCATGCGACTCCGGACGATTCCAGCAGTTCTCTAGATTGTTAGGTTGCTAAATTATTTAAAGCTTAGAATTTTGAATGTTAGTTATGAGTAGAAAATATTTTAGTCCTTAGAGAGCCTAATGAAATCCAGGCTAAAATAAAAGCGGTATGTAGATCGCCAATAAACTAAAAAAATCAAGCAACCTTAGAGGCACACAATCATAAATAAAACACATCAAAATTATCCAAACTAATTAATAAATGTCCGTAGGCCAACTGCCCTTAATTACAACCCAGGGTCTGCAGAAAATAAAGTGGCCGGGCACCACTGCCAGCAATCCAGATTTCTAATCCTAGGACAGACGCAAGTTATTTTGAGTGGGATACTCTAGATCTTCATCTTCTTGATCTTCCCTTCCTTGGACTCCTTGGATCTCAGCTCCTTTGGACTCCTTGGATCTCAGCTTCTTTGGACTCCTTGGATCTCCTCTTCCTTGGGCTCCTTGGGTAGTAGAATGATCCAAATTTGGATTTCCAAATAGAAAAGGACTATCCTCATATTGGGTGTCCTTTTCTCTTTGGGATCCAACCTTTGGATTCTTGTATTCCCACTCAAAATTCACTTTCACAACTCAATATTAGATTACAAATAGTTTACATTAATGGAAAGCAGTAAATCTAGACTCTCCTGTAAGGTTATCCTAATAAAAATCATCCCAAGCAGTTTAATATATCACAAGTAGTTTATATAGAAATAAAAGTACTCATCACAGCTACACTTGGCCATGCTCTTAATTATTTGAGGGCTAAGCAATTCTGGAGCACCTGTAGCAATTTATAATGATTATTTTATTTAGCCCTCATTTATTTAGGGGGACTGAGCAATTTCTGAAGCACCTGTATAAAATAATGTCAGTCTTTAAATCATAATTATTGCCCCCCCTTTTATTTAGCGCTGGATGAGCATGACCACCTACAGAAAATATCATTAGTATCAAGATCGATCCCAACCTATGGAAAGTCTATCACGCAATCACATCAATTCCCAGAGTGCAGTAAAAGTAAACAAACACACCAGCATCATCTCAATCACAACATGCAGTAAAATCTCAGAAATCTTGGCACACAATAGAAAAGTAAACACCGGCCTAGCCTAGGTCTAGAAGTGGTGCCCTAACAAACCATCTAAGTGTGTGTGAAAAGCTGTGTAGCTGAGATAGATCATAAGCTGGGTAGTTAGTTGAAGTTATCTAGTGTCCAGGTTTGTTGCAAGTCTGGAAGGAAGGTTTATGTTCGAGTTTGGGTATTAATATATTAAAGATCAAATTAGGTATATTTTAGTAGTTCGATGATTACTACTTTTGTTTCACACTGAGGCCATGAAGTTTATTTCACCTTCCTTGGGGCTAAGTCAATAGCCTCGTAGGCCTGGGTTACCTAGTAGCAACCATGGGTTAGTTAGGCTGACTTAGTTGGTTGAAGATTAAAAGGAGGGGGGCATATTAATTTATTTATTATCATATTAGTATGCTAGTTTTAGGTTGAGGGGAATGCTTTCTGAAATCTAAATTAAGCTAGTGGTTTTTAGGAGGTTCGGGGTCCACCTATACACTAGGCTAAGGGGTCCAAAATTGACTTTTTAATTAAAAAAACTTTGTGGACAGTTAATATTTTTATAAAATAATAGACCTTAACCCAATCAGTTAGCCTATAAGCATGCCCAATTTGGATTCTTCTATCCAAAGTTATGAATTTCCGAAGTTTTGGTCTTGTTTTGAACTAAGTTTGACCGGATTGTTGACTTTTTGATTCAAGTTGGTTTTTAGAATCTTAATATTTTTAATAAATACTAGACCCTAATGTGAGTTGAATGCCTTTGAGTTTTTCCAATTTGGATTTTTCTATAATTAGTTATGAATTTTCAAAGTTTGGGCTATTTAGTGAATTACCGAAATTATTTAATTAAGGGGTTGTTTTAGGGATTTTGATCCAAATCAGTTCCAAACTGCTTGGAATCACCCCCAAAGGTCAGGAATGACCCAAAGAAGTGTTCCCAAGTGTTTTGGAAAAATTTGAAAATTTTAATTATTTTTAATTATTTATTTTAATTAAAAAGTGATTTTTAATCAAAATTAGATTAAAGTTCAGATTGAGGCCCAATCAAGGGGCTTTTAATTTTCGTGGATTAGGGGCTGAATTCTGGAGAGTTTGATATATTATGAGTATTTTTCTGATTTAAAATGGATTTATTAGAATTTTCTGAAATTATCGGGTCCTAATTAAAGGGTAAATTAGGGTTGATTAATTAAGGGGTTCAAGGAGTCCTAAAAATTCCTAGAAAATTCTGAGGGGTTTAGGATGTCACTGAGTTTAATTGTTTCAAATTTCAAGTCATTCGGGGTTCTACCCTAACTCCTAGAATTTTTCTAAGTTCGCTAGACGGGTCCTTAATTGTTGTCCTTAAGGTGTCACTACGTCAGATGGGTTTAAATGAATGTCTCAACTAATCCTGAGCATAACATAAGGGAAATGTAGCAAATGTAAACACACCAAACATGTTCTTAGATTTAGGAGAGCCTAGGCTAGGTGCTTGTACAACCTACACATGCAAGGACTATGAAAGACTAAGTAAAGCAAGCCTAATAAAGTGATTAGTGAATGATTGTGGCCCAATCACCCACTAATCCTTCTCACACATGAATGCTGTCCATACATAGAATCTAGGTTTAAAGTTTCACAAGAGGTGGACCTCCCAAAATTAGGAGATTTAAATAATACTTAATTTTTTAAAATAATTTTAAAATACATAGATATTATAAATATATAATAATATAAATTTAAAAATAAGATAATTGAAAGTAATTCGATTCATAAGCATGGGAGGTCTACCAACCACCAAGGGGTTTTAAAATAATTTTATTTTAAAATAATCAATTATATTAATTAAATGATATTTAAATAACTAAATAACAAAGTAGAACAGAAAACGTCCAGAAAGGATAGAATCACATACATAAAATATTTTTAAATTAAAATTTATAGTTTTCTGAAAAATTCAAGGTATTGTGCGTCAAAATCCGATTTAAAATGAGAGAGTTATGAATTTTTAAAGTTAAATAGGTTTAAAAGTAATTTTTAAATAATTTAAAATAATTAATATTTGAAAATAATTAATAAATTTAAAATAAATCAGAAATTAACACTTCTGAATTTTAAAATAAATATAAATAATAATAATAATTAAAATAATTTTAAAATATCTATAATAGGAATATAATTAGAAAGATAATTATAATGATAACAATAATACTAATAATAGTAAAATAGAATTAAAAGTAATAATAATAAGGTAATAATAATTAATAATTTAAAATAGTTAATAACAATAATATTAATTTCAAAATAATGAAAATAGTAAATAATATTAATAATAAAGTATTAATATTATAATAATATGAATATTAATATAATAATAAAATTATAAAGATAATAACAATATTATTAATAATAATATTAATATTAGAGTAATATTAATAATAATAAATATTAATATTATAATAACATGAATATTATCATAATAATAATATTATTAAAATAATAAAAATATTATTAAAAATAATATTTATATTATAGTAATATTAATAATAATAAATATTAATATTATAATATCATAAATATTAACATAATAATATTATTGTTAAAATCACAATAATATTAATAATAATAATATTTATATTATAATAATATTAATAATAATAAATATTAATATTATAATATCATAAATATTAACATAATAATAATATTATTAAAAAATAATAATAGTAATATTTATATTATAATAATATTAATAATAATAAATATTAATATTACCATAATAATACTATTATTATAAATTATAATAATATTATTGATAATAATATTAATATTATAATAATATTAATAATAATAAATATTAATATTATAATGATATTAATAATAATAAATATAAATATTATAATGATATTAATATTACTATAATAATACCATTATTATATAAAAAATAATAATAATAGTATTTTTAAAAATAATATTAACATAATAATAATAATAATAATAATAATAATAATAATAGGATTTAAAACACATTTTTAAATAAAAATAATAATAATAATAATAATTATTATTGTATATATATATATATATATATTAAAATAATTTTTGTATTTTTCTGATTTTAAAAAGCATTTAAATATAGTTTTTAAATTAATAAAAGCCTCTGGCGACGGCGGCGGCGCTAGACACGTGGCGGATCTCGGTTGGCTCTCGAAATGCGGGGCAATCATTGTCTGGCGGCGCGATGATTGCGCCGCCAGCAATCATTGCCCAATGACCGCAGCAATGATTGCTGCGGTCGGGCTCCCACTAATCCACGTGGGCGAGCTCCCTCCGCCGTCTGATCTCCCGCTGTTTCGAGCGGACGGCTCTGATCGAGTCGAACAGAGCAATGCCACGGACGGTCGGACCACGGGACGGATTCGGAGGCTAATACAACGAGATCTGGACCGTTGATCAGGGATTCAACGGTCCGAGATCCACCCTAGGCACACAAATGTCCGAGATGAAACCCTAGGGCGATAATCGCCTCGTTCTAGTGATTCAATGAACCAAGTTCAATAAAATTTTAAACGTACAATCTATGAGTGAAGATCATTTATGTGGGATCCTTTGTTTGGTTTAAAACGCGCTTTCTAGAAAGCTAATTGACCCTAAGTGCTTCTAGCTAGGGTTAGGGTTTTACCTCGATCCACTGAATGGATTCGGGAGATCTTTGTACGGTTGAGCTTGTGAACTGTCCACGCTTATTTGCTCTTCAGAAATCGTGGTCTGAAACACTCAGGATCGGCGGCAAATAGACGTGGAAGGAGTTAGGGCTCGGTTCGGGGTTTGAGTGGGGAAAGGTAGACGAAGACCTAGGGAGCTTGTCCATGAAATCTCACGGCTTGGGAGCGTCTATGGAGAGAGGGATTGCAAAAGTCCCTTCTAAATTTCCCTAAGAGAGGTATTTAAAGGTCTAACCCTTGGGTGAACGGTCTAGATTAGATCTAGAAGCAATTAGGAGGGAATTTAAACCCTATTGGCTGTGGTCTTAAGCCTTAGAGCATTAGGAAAGTTTTTAAAACCCTAAAAGGCTCTTAATGGGTCAATTTTGACCCATTAAGACTTGGGTTGACCAAGTCATGGGTTGGCTTGGTCAACCTAGTCAACTAGGGTCAAGGGGGGAAGTGGATTGAGCTAGACATGGGTTTGAATAGGTCATGATTTGATTTGACTTGATTTGGGCCCATTAAGGCCTACTGGGTCAACCTGGTTGACCCAGGACTTGGGTCTGAGCTAAAAAAAAATAAGGTCAACACCAATCTTGATGAAAATGATTTCAATGCTGACAATCGTCAAAAGTGCATTTTATAGTTATATAGATGGGTTCAAATTTATGTACTTTGTAGTGATATAACTATGTTATTGTATTTAGTTGTATCAAAGTTTTTTTTTTCTGCTATATTATAGCTGTTGTGATTATATTCAACAATATTATTGTAAAATATTATAACAATTTCAATTTAATATAAGGTTTCTTATTAATATTTTATCTTTTATAATGTTTTCTTTATAATATATATTATTTTATAGCTATTATAATTGCATTATGCTATAATATGTTGTTTAACTTGTTCGAACCTTATTCGAGCATTGAACTAATCTTGTTTGAATATGTAATTCAACTATTTAAAAAAATTTTCAAACGTCTTATCCTAACCTTATTTGATTTATGTTTGAACATGAGCATAAAAATTTCGAATAAAAATGATTATGTTCAATTATAATTCAAAGATTATTCAATTATGGATCAAATTTTTAACACAAATGGTCTTAACCTTAATCATATTTTATTCTCATATTATTTGAATGTTATTTGAATCAAATTAGTCATGACAGACTTAAAAATAGTAGTCAATGACCTAGAGTGAGAAAATATTTAGTCATGTCCCCAAGAAATAAAATAGCAATTTTTTTTAATTTCAAGAGGCATATAAACTAAAATTTAACTTTAATTATTTGCATGTTAAAGTTTTTCTTTTATTTTTCATATTTAAATAAAACGTTGATACAAATTTCTCTTAAAATTTATTTGTAAATTATAATTTTATTTTTACTTTTAAAAAGTTAAATTTAATTTTTAATTAAATTTTAATTTAATTTAGTTTATATATTTAGAATAATTACTTCGAGACCTCTCAAAATGTTGCCCTATTTTGATGCAATCTCATATGCTATTTTGATAAGTCATACTTGATAAAATGTAAATTTAATATTAAAAATAAATAAAAGTTATTATTTTAAAATTTTAATTTAAATTAAAAGTTTGCTTATTATTATTAATTAATTTAAAACCAAATTAAAAAATTTCAATTCAATCTTAATTTAATTTAAATATGCACAATGCACCACTAAATTAAATTAAGATTTTTAAAAAATAAAATTAGAATTTAAAAGATAATTCTAAAAGAAAGTTATATCAACATTTTATTTTAACAAGAAATACAAAAGAAAAATTTTAAAAATGAAAAAAAAAATCAGTTTCAATGCAAATTAAGGCTTCGTTTGGGACGGCTTTCTTGCTGTTTCTTAAAACAATTCTTTAGTACAAAAATTTTAATTTTTATACTAAAAAGCTTTTTTAAGCAGTAAGAAAACTTTCGTTTGGGACGACTTTTTTTACTGTTTCTTAAAATAATTTTTTAATATAAAAAAAATAAATTTTATATTAAAAAATTACTTAAAAAAACAGTGAAAAATTTGTCCTAATTAAAGCCTAAAATGTCGACAAGGTCTCCTAAAATCGCTTTAACGTTAAGATGATAGGAAAGGAGATTTCAATTTAAAATTACGCCGCTTACACCTAAAGTACATAAATTATTAGTTAGTTACGTTGCTGGTGAGTAGCTATGCACGAGTTGTCACTTGTCAGCCAAATACAAAATAAAAAAATGCAATGCAGTGTGCATCTCTAAGCACATATATCCCTGAGCCTGAAGTACGACTAATTAAAGAACTAATCATGGATTAACTGCCTGTAATCATGTTTCTTAAGTTTAAGTACAAAAGACAATTCTATTCTTTGATGAAGTAAGGTTAACTAATCAAGGCTTTAATCAAAGCTAAAAGAAAGGGTTGCTTCTTGTGGTGGAGTCACATGGGACTGAACACTGAAGCACGAAGAAGCCAAGAGTACGCTTCTAGTTCCCGCTTGCACCACGCTGACAGCTACCTGGTACCCACCCGTTCCCTTGTGTTTCCCACTCGCATTTAAGCAGTTGGTCCTGCAAAGGAGGTTTTTTTTAGAAAGAGCGTATATTAACTTTAAATTAGGACAATGAGTGGGATTAAATTATAATTTAAGAAGGAACGTATTCGTTGAATTATTTGATGAAATTGAATTTTGTGAAGAAAATAATCAAATACAAAATAAAAAAATTCGTCCGCTCAATTGCATGGCTAAGAGAGAGAGAGAGAGAGGGGGGAGATAGAGAGATGGGGTAGATAGAGAGAGACGGGAAAGAGAGAGAAAGAGGGGGAAGAGGGAGAGATGGGAGAGATTATTTTTTATATAATATTAATAAGATTATTAAAATATTTTTTTTTATATAATTTTATTTAAATATAAGTTAAATATTATTTAAATATTAGTAATTTAGTTTATTAAACAATTCACCTACAAGAAAATTAGTTAAAATAAATAACTATTAATTATTTTAAAATAAATAAAATTTAAGTTTTAATTAAAAAAATTAATAAAGTATATTATAACTATAGTTAAATTTAAACTATATTTATGTTAATGTTAATTAAAATTATATTAATAGTAATTAACTATATAATAGTAAGTAATTATTTAAATTATATTAATACTAATTACTTATTATATAATTAATTACTATTTGGAGGGTTGACTCTGGAGACATGCCTAATCAATATGCAACTGATGAATCATGAATCAGGATCCATTTTGTTTGGTTTTGAGGTCATTGAAAAATCACTCAAAAAGGGTTATGGGACAAGGGGCTTTGGCCTTGACTTTGAGTTTAGGGTTTTGGATTTGGTTTTGGTTTTTGATGGTCAACCTCACATAAAAATGAGGTCAACAGAGATTACTTCAGTGAGTTGATAAAAAGTAAAATGCATTCAATACTTTAGAAACTGAGGTTAGGAATTTAGAGAGGTCGTCAAAAAAAGAATATGATTGAGTTGTTGAAGAAGAGGTTTAAAATTTGTAAGGTAGCCTTGAGGCATTCAAAATGTCATCAAGCTAATATTGGTGATTTGCTAGGTTATTTTTTATATAGAAGAGGACAAAAATAGGTAGGCATCAACTTTAGTAGAGATGATAGTGCAGGTGTCTATCTTATTAGTGATGATGAGCATTGGTGTTAGTGAGGATGGCTAATATTGACTTTGGTGTTAGTGAGGATGGCTAATATTGACTTTGGTGTCAATGAAGGGAATCAACCTTAATGTTGACAGCATGTGTCAACCTTGGTGGAGAGGGCAAACATCGGCCTTAGCGGTGGCTGTGGGCATTAACATTGTTGGTAGTGGAAAGCATCGGCTATGGTGGCAACATCGAGCATCAACTTTCATGGCAGCGGAGGACACTAGCCTTAGTAGCAATGAAGGTGCTTCTCGTCTTCTTTGGAATCATTGCTATGGCATAATCCCAATGTAACAACCCAAAATTCTTAAAATTAATTTATTTTAAAAAATAAAAATATGGATCCAGCATGCAGCACTGCAGCATACCGCCACCGCGGTATTTCAATCTTGGTTCTACAGTAATTTTAGGATCAATATGCATCACAATAAAGCTGCGAAGTTGGGCACTGCGGTGCTGGGCATTGAATTATATTTTTTAAATATAATTAATATAAATATCCCTCATCATCACCCCATACCCCCTCATTCCATTTACTTTTCGGGGGAGGAAGGAAAGGATAAGGAGAAGAGAAGAGAGATAAGATCCTTTGGGGCTTCTTTTTTCCTTCACCCATGTTATAAACATTATTCTGATCGTTGTATGTGACATCTATTCTACTTTTATTTTTAATGATTTTAAGGTTGGTATATTCTCCCTCTTGAAAGTGATAAAAAGGTAAAATTTCCTATTTTAGTGAACTTTCACCATATAATTTTTTTATATGTGATAGGTATTGTCATTCTATATGTTTTGACTAGTTTATATGCAATTTTCACTAGGTAAATTGCTATGTATGATTTTATGAAATTAATAAATAATGTATAAATTTTCCTGTATTTTATAGATTATTATATTTCATGCATGATGATGACTTGTATAGAGAAAATGATAAGACTAATATATGATACATTTATATATAAGCAAGGAAGAATGACTATTAATACTATAATTAATACAAGTTGGTTCTTAAAATGTAATACCCTATACAAGAGGTAAGACGATGGACTTTCCTTTAAATAAAAAGGTTTATGATGTAATCTTAGATATTAGTCTGTAACTAATTGACTAATTATGCCAACGAGTAGAGAGAAATAACTCTTTAATAATTTATTGAAAATCACCTATTTAAATAAATGATTAATAAAAATAATTAAAAGATATGATGGATCAATGATGATGAATTGATAAGATAAATACATGATAGATAAAAAGATGAAAATACCACTTTAAAAATTAGATGTTCTACCGTGTTGAATTCAACATTAGTATGCATACATGATAACGTACATAATTACATATATGATATGATAGATATGTCAATGGCAGATATGACAGATGATAGATAAGTTAAACAAATTGATGATATGTGTATCCAATGATGGATGACTAATAAAATTGATAACTGATTAGACTAATGATTGATAAGATTAATTGTAACAGCCCAAACTCTTAATTATCGAGATATTATCCATTTTGGCTTAAGAGCCTCATGATTTTGTCATGTTGGTGTAACTTCCCAATAGGCTATCCACCCTAGATTTGCTTCAGCATGAGCACACTTAATTGTGGAGTTTCTCAATGAATTTTAAACCATTACACTAAAAGGCGCCTCAATGTTTAACTTCTTTTTACTTAATGGTTTTCACAATCTCCCCCGCTTAAGTAACAGATATCCTCATCAGCATCTTTATCTCAGAATTATCCATCAAATAGATAAGATTCTAGAGGTGGCCTCTATAAGTTCAAGTGATTGCTCCCATCATATAGCACTTTGTCTCATATAAGGTTCAAGAGGTGACTTTCATGGCATATCACTTTGTCTTGTATGACACTTAGTTTCATCTTCTGGATCATGTATTGGTCTAATACCATTTAAGCTTGTCACAACCTAACCCGATCAGGATAGGTGCTATCGTGTTGAGCTGTGAAAGGCAAATCCCAAGATCTAGTTTTAAAATGATTTTTAATTTTCTATCAATATTTATTAAAATAAACTACAAACTATAGAGCTACTAAAATATTTAAATACTAAAAATAAACTCATCCACAAAGTTTCTTTCATTTTATCAAAATATATATCTACATTACAGTATATGACTACAAATAAGAGCTACAGATCTAACAATTTAACTAGCCATGACTGTATAGAATTTAAAATAATAAAATATTTATAACCTTAGATTTAATCTTAAATTGCTAGTCCATAATCCCCTTCCCCTTCTCAGATCCTGAAAATTTGATGTAAAATCATAATGAGCTGCAACAGCTTAGCAGGCCACACAATTCGATCTAAAATTTTAAATTATTTCACTAAATATTTTGTTGAATATTTAAAAGCAGTTAAATATAGTTTAAATAAATCATTGTATTGAGAGATATAATAAATGCATAACAGTTATTGCCTGATTTAAATAACAATACTGAATAAATAAATAAATTAAAATTCATATCATAGAATAGTTCATATCACATTTTTCGAACCCAAATAGAACCTCAAAGGATTCTGGCCCCTTATGACTCCCTTCTTGTTTGTGCTTATAGCATCAGAACATATCATATATCTCTATTTCAAATAAAATCTCAAAAGATTTTGATCCCTTATTGCTCATAACAATCCCTAACACAAATAAAATCTCAGTAGATTCTGGCTTCTTATGGCTTCCAACAGATATAATTTAATCACACATGCACATATATCATCACATTATAGCAATTAAAGAGTAATTGAGCATGCATCAAAATTGCACAGTGTTGTATAACGATATACAATAGAAAATCCTATTAGGCAAACAATGCACATATTAAAAAAATTATCAAATTATCAGGGATTATATAAAATAATATTTTAAGACTTTTATTATACTGCACCATTATTTTTCAACATCCAGATAATTTTTTATTCAATAAAAATCTCATAAATTTTAAGACCGCCATTGTAAAATTTTCAAAAAATATTCAAAATATGCATAATTGTTATCTCTATAATATATAAAAAGTTACGCAGTAAAAGTTTTACCAGTGTAAAGTTATTCATATTTTTCGCTAACAGAAAAAAATTTTAATCAAAAAATTTAATAAAAATTATATTTTTAAAAAATTGACATTGGCATAATGTAACTTACCTCGAGAAAAACAAAATTTTCAATTGGGCTCATGGACGAAAATGGCTCGAAGTCTCCCAAAATTGGATTTTCTCCTTTCTCTCTCCTTGCTTAATTTCTTCCCTAATCTCCTAAGCAACTCTCTATTTGGTGAAAAATGAATAAAGGAAAAGAAATGGCATTTAATAAAGCATGATGGCTTTAGATATTTCCTTTATTATTATTAAATAATATATAATACTATTATTAAAATAAATTTTTAGTAAAAAATTCATAGAAATTCTTTTAAAAATTTTTATAAATTTTTCATAAATTAGCTCATTTTATTTAAAAAATTTTGATGAAATCGGTTTACAAAATGGACACCTAACGGTCCTAAAAACTTCACTTATACCGATAGGTGCTAATTTATTAAGAAATTTCAACAATGTCCAAAAATTATAAAAAATTAGAGAAGCTAAAATATAATAATATCTATGCTACAGCTAAGACGATTTGTGATTTGGAGTTATAATTACTTCTAGAATAATTTTTGACTATTCTAGGTCAAAAAAATTCTAAAAAAAAACTTTTTTTTAAGGTTTCACAATCTATCACCTTAAGAAAAATATCGATGACAAATCATAATAAGTCAGAATAAACCTGAATACAACTGCCTCATGTCAAATTTCTTCTCCCATGTAGCCTCTCTAATGGTCATGTGCTTCCACTACACTTTGACCATAGGAATTTATTTGCTTCTAAATTTTCTCACATCATATCACTATAGGAAAAATATCATTTTCAGGCGGCCATTTCTATCGGAAAATGATGAAAATTCGTTGATAATATACATTTCCGACGAAAAATTTGCAGACAATAATTCATGCGTAAAAAAATACCATCGAAAAAATCCGCTAGAAATTGCTTAGAAAAAAATAAAAAAATTGTTATTAGCCCGAGCGGGCCAACTGCCATCATCGCCGGCCTGTGAACTAGGCCGGCCCGCTAACCCATCTGCATGCCTATGAACTAGAAACACTTGGTAGGCTGCCATCACTGGCGGGTTAGGCCCACCCACAAACTCCCATTCCCGTGAACCCACCCGCAAAGCCCGTGAACCAAGCCTGCCTTCGAACCTGCATGCCCACAAACTAGGCCCTACGAACCCGCGGGCCAGTGATCCAGGCCCGCCCGCTAACCCACCCTCCTAGCTTGCACGGGGTTCGAACCCTCGCCACTCCAAACCCACTCGCATGGACAACCGCCTGAGCTGCTATGCATAGTACATTTTATTTGCTGCGTTCTTCTATTTAAATTATACTTTAATCTATATTATATATATTTGATATTATGTTTAACATAATCATAATTATTAAAAATGATAATATTTAGTTTAATTAATTTTTAACAATATTTAGTTTACTTAATTTTTAACAATATTTAGTTTTAATTTTATTTAATAAAATGAATAGTTATTAAACCTTTTTTTATTAGTTTAACAATATTTTGTTTAAAGTTATGAATAATTATTAAAACTATTACCCTAAATATAATAATATTATAATTATTAAAACTTTTTTACTATTTGAGTTTAACAAAATTTTGTTTAATTAATTTTATTTAACAAAATGAATAATTTAAAAAATTAATAATAAATATTTTACAAAAAATTCAAAACAATTGAAAAGCTGCCAGAAATTCCATAAAAAATTCCGCTAGAAAATCCCCTTGAAAAATCCACCGGAATTTCTAATGGATTTATTTCCGCCGGAAATGAGTGTTTTTCCTGTACTGTATGCCAAAATCCTTTCTGGTTCTTCCCTATACTATAGATTCAGATGAAACTTAATATTATCAACAGATAATCTCTTCCCAGATCAGATAATAGTTATTAGTCCAGTATAGGTATGGCTCCTTACGAATCTCTATACGACAGAAAATATAGGACTCCTTTGCCTTTGATAGAGATGGGAGATAGATAGGTGATAGATTCAGCATTTGTGAATGATACTATAATAATGATTCTTTTGATTAGAGAAATGTTGAAATCTGCACTGATTAGGTAGAAGAAGTACTACAATCAGAAACACGGATGGTTGAGTTTCAGATTGACGACCTGGTCTATGTCTAAGTCAGCCCTATGAAATGTGTCAGTAGATTTGGGAGAATCAACAAGATCAGTCCAAGGTACATTGGATCTTTTGAGATCATTGAGCGGATAATTTCAAAACTAGATTTTAGGATTTTCCTGTTACAGCTCAACACGATAGGATCTGTCATGATCGGGTTGGATTGTGACATTAATAATACATGAGATACGATATACGGTGATTGCTTGACTGATGACATGATTGACATGTAGTTAGGTTGATAGGGTACTGATATAACTATATGATATATGATGATAATATACATACATATGATAAGACTGTATATGAAAAAAAAATGCAATTCTTCAAAATTAAATTATGAGGTGTGACACCCAATCTTCTCAAATTAGAGAAAGTATAATCTATTTATAAATTTATAAAAATGGACATTCTTATATTTTCAATCAAAATCAAAACATTCTATCTCGAATGATTAGTGTTGATTCTTCTTGGTCAAGTAAAATATTTGAGCATCTAAAGTGTCCTAATGATATTAGAATTAGGCGATATTGGGCTTTTGATTTATCTCACAAAGACAGTCACTCTAACTATAAAGCACTCAAGCATTAGAGTTCAAATGATCCCTTCACCAATTCCAAAAAATTTTTATTCTTATACTAGTTGTTTTTAGATATGGCAAAACACTTCAAAATCCATAGGTGCATGACGTATCACCTTTCAATGAGTAGATTTTCCATCTATGGTTTTGTGGGTAAAACGTATGGATAGTGCTATATCCTTGGAGTACTCTTTATGAAGCTTCAGGTTTTTACTAGCAGCACATGAGCCTTTCAGCCCATCCAATAGGGCTCCTATATACATTTTCGTCCTTAGACTTGGAGTGATTAGTGAACATTAAAAAATCTTATCCATTTGGTCTGGGTTAAGGACATCTTGAGTACTCTTAGGGGATACGACAGATCCAACAGATTATTTTCTGAGATAGTTGTTATGAGTTAAAATCTTTTGAAAAGCTCTGTACAGTAGTTGGGTAGCTCTTGAGCCTTGTGCTTGAAGGGGGGCCATCAAAGCTTGTGTTTGATGATGTTGGTCAAAGCGATTGTGACGTTTAATTAGGATATTATTGTCCACATAACAAGTATGATTTGGAGCTAGCTAGAAATATTTTCTCATTGAGAATTTCATGAAAAAGCTACATTGCTATAGTGATCGAACAAAGTTTATTAATAAAATGTAGAGAAAACACTGTCCATCTTTCTCCCTTGTCTTGTCTTCGGTTCTCCTTCCTCTTCATACTCCTGGAATATCAGACAAGTGCATAGGTGCAAGAGCTAGCTTTTATTTGAACCAAACAAGTTGATATCAATGTCACAGTATTTGTGTTTCGTGCTCTACTGTGAGATATATGAGACAATGATGTTACCACCTAGTCTTCGGGTTTATCGTTGGAAAGGCTAGCTACATACTTTAGATGCTTAAAAAAAAGCATTTTTGTTCTTATCATAAAAACATTCTAATTTCCATTTGAATAAATATTCGTTTTCTCTGTAACATCATGAGAATGTGAATGGGAGAAAGTTTTTATTATAACGTTCTTCTCTGTGGTCGAAAAAGCGATTAATAATATTTTAAATTTATCTGGTTAATATCAACTCAAATTTTGGATGATACTTGATCCGACTGAAATGCCAGTAACAACTGTAGATGCAGGTTGCCTACATGAAGAAATGAGCATT
This sequence comes from Dendrobium chrysotoxum, assembly GCA_019925795.1. Taxonomy (NCBI): domain Eukaryota; kingdom Viridiplantae; phylum Streptophyta; class Magnoliopsida; order Asparagales; family Orchidaceae; genus Dendrobium; species Dendrobium chrysotoxum. Next base: position 25,286,744 of record CM034309.1, read on the forward strand.
GTTGGATGATGATGCTGGCGCAGAATTTTTAGCTTTATTTCTAAGAAGATTTTTGAGTGGAGGTTGCTTCGAATCTTAGTTTTGTTTGAGCCGGCTTTCTTACTGTTCTTAAAGTAACTTTTTAGTACAAAAATTACTTCATTAACGACTGGTTTTCATATTATTGTGTGTAGAGAATAATCGAATAATTGTCAAACTCATTTTCTCGATTTATGAATCATTGTTAGGGGTTTATGAAGGCTTGTTAAGCTGGGTTTTTAGTTTAAAAGTTCATCCAGTTTAGGCAGACTTCTTATTTCATTATTGGGCAAAATTCAAATTTTTATGACTTAATGACCAATTAAAGGTTAGTGGCAACTCCTTATCACTTTTGAATTATCCACTTAATCATCATTTCTCATATTTTGGCAAATTTGGGTCGGTATTAAGTTAATGAACACTTGATTGAGATTAACTTTAGGTTAATATGTGCTTTGCTTGGTAAGATTTATAAATTCTCTAAGTTGAGGGTGTAGGAAAATGTTCCTAGTCACACTTAGAAACCTCCTCTAACTACTATTTCTCCTTTGGGTGTTAACATGGACCCTTTTTTCAATATTATTGAGCAATTAGATTGAAACCATTAAAACTACTACTTTTGAGACGTTTTAGAGGTCGACGAACGCATACATCAAACAGAAGAAATTTATATTAATTCATTTGATTATATGATCCACGCCGGCTAAAGAGAGAGCCGAGATTAAAAAAATATATTGACTATAAAAAATATAAATTAAATTATTATGGACATATAAATTCTTTGGGAGGTTATATTATAGTGCATGCTAGAGAAGAAAGGGGAAAAAATGAGAAGAAAAAGACAAAGCAACCAAGATAACAGAGAGATGCAAATGGAGAGAATATATGCTGAATATTGGATTGTGCTCCTTTGGGCTTACTTAATGTTAAGATAAGAGAGAAGGTCCATAACTTAAAGAGTAAAAAGGCATTAAGTTGCAAAAAAATGCCTCTTAAAGTCCTTAAGAATAAAACAGGGTTATTTGTAAGTATAAACCTTGATAATAGGCTGAGCATAATTAGGTGAGTATTTAAAATATGGATGATTATTACTACAACAAAAGATATGGATGAACTGGCTATTGGAATATAGGTGTGTTCAATATCGTGAAGTGCGATATTGTGGGAAAATAATTTTTTATGTTTAAAGTCCACATAGATTTGGGGTGCTTCTATTTTTGTAATCGAATACGACATTGAGAATAAAATGCTATCTAGAAAGTTAGACAAATTATTCTACAATGGATTCGAATACAAAAATAGGATTTTGAAAATAATTCACTTTTATAATTAAATATAAATAGAGGAATGACATATCATCTTGAAAGATAAAAATGTCATTCCACAATAATATTTAAGGATGAAAAAGGAGTTTTGAAAATTCTCCATTTTTGTTATCAAATATCGTAACGATCGTATCATATTTTCTCGAGAGATGAAAATGATATTCTATGAAGTGATTTGAATACAAAATTGGGTTTTTGAAATCATCTATGTTTATAGAGATTTTTCTCCTATCTTATGAGAATAAGATATGGTTTATTTTAATATGGAGTTACAGTTCCCCATAAAGGTAAGCCTTTATTGTTAATCACATCTTATAAAAATTAAACCTCCAAAGAACACTCTCGATTAAAGTACTGACGAAGATTTTCTTTAGACTTCAATGATTAAGACAAGGATGAGAGCGTTTGCAAGCTTTGTTAAAAAGTGCAAAGCAATTGTAATTATTTTTTCTGTGGAAAATTAGAACATAATCCAATTGAATTTCTTTTAGTTTTATAGTCGAACTCATCAATATAAACGACATATTACTTTGGGTGGTGAAAATATCATTCCTTAATATGTTCAAGTTACAAAACTATAAGTTTTTATTACGACCACTATAATCAAATTTAGGAGAAAAATACATATAATTTCGGAGAATAAAAATAACATTCAATCGTATATTTGACTATGGTAGTTAAAATGCTTTATCATCAATTATTATAGCCAGATCGTTATAGTGAACTACATATGATCCCGAAGGGTCAAAATGATCTTCAAATACGTATCTAACTACAATAATCTAGATACACTTATTATTAATTTCATGTCCAAATCTTTCACTAAGAAATGGTGTATTTTCTTGTAAATTGGAAGGCACCATTTATTATTAAATATGTCGGACATAATGATAATAATAATCTTTGATTTTTATTTTCCCAAAGAGAAATATTTTCCATTATTTCTGGGGTCTTGAATCTCCTACGAAGTCAAGTTTTTATAGTTAATTACATCGTAGAGATTTTGAGTTTTCTACCATACTCCCGATTAAAATAATGGTAAAAATTGTATTTTTGGATTTTCTAAGAATGACATGAAAGGAGTGAGGTTAGAATTTTCAAGTGGGATTTGATCAATTTGAACACTTATTTTTGGAGGCCAAAGTAGGAGGAGTAGGAGGCAATTTAAGATTCTGAAATAATTCAGAAATGTCTCAATCTATCCTATGTGTTGGGTTTTAAATTTTTGGAGGAGAGAAAATTTTAGTTTGAGTTGTTATTTTATTAGAAATTTGAGATTAGATTCTCGATGTTGGGGACTTATGATTTTGGATTCGCCCCGAATCCTAAATCTAATTTGGGCACTAAATAATAGTAATAATACTTAAAGTTATATATACTGATAAATTTGATTTATTTTGAATTCAAGGGCATTTGTGGGAGAAATCTAAGATAATGTTCTAAAGATTCATAATTCATACCAACATGCCTCTTAAGATGACTATCTAGAGAGAATTCTCAAGAGTGAAAGCAATTTGAATGTTTGGAGTAATTGTCTCACATGTAAAAACAAGATGCCCTTATATATGGATGATAGAAATTTCATGTATAACACCAAACAAGACTATTCTTCATCTTTATGAGCTAGTGAATCTTTTCCACACTAAGCCCGAAGCTTGTCCCATTGTGGTAGTTCTTCCAAATTAGTTTACAATCCTCCAAAGAAAAATAAGAAATTATCTCCTTGATCTAAGAAGTATAAATCCCAATATTCGATTGGCCTCAAAGACAAATGAAGATCCTAGATTATGAATGCATTGCTCTTCATTATCAATTTCAAGGGAGCAATCAACATTGATATTGTTGATGATCCACTTTCATGCAAATCATCCAATATGATTAAGGTATTTACAAAAAGTTATCAAGCCCTTACTAACAACCTAAGCCTTATTTAAGGCCTTCTCGCTGATTACTTTTGCCTTGCTCACGGCCTCTTGTTAGCACTGACCTTAATTTTATCAATCTTTTTGTCCTTACCTAAGGCTGATTTCTTAGGACCGTCTTTTAGCAACAAGTATCCTTTATAACTAGTATGCTTGGTGGAGGTGTAAGCTTTTAACCAACTGCCACTTCTTTTGGTAGTTCGATTTTCACCTTATTTAGTAAAGATTTAGCTCTAAAATCTTCTTCACCGCCTCTAATAGCTTTGTGCAATGCACTTTTCTAAAATTTTCTTAATGAACTTAAAAAATGTGCTAGCAAGAAAGATAGTCAAATATACTCATCTTTGTAAAAGCGAACAATAAAATGAAGAGCAACTAAAAAAATTTTATAATCATTTGTAGTCTTAGTATTCATAAATTTTTGTCACTAATGCATCTGTCTATTAAATTTTGAAAAACTGTCATATATTTTTCAGAAACTTCAAGATTTAGGCTTAATTTGGGGCAGTTTTTTTAGTGCTTTCAAAAGTAGTTTTCTAGTACAAAGATTTCTAGTTCAAGAAAATTTTGTATTAAAAAACAGCTGTAGAAAGTCATCCTAAACGAAACCTTCATGATTCTCCAAAACAAATTAGGGCCTTTACATTTATTCTAGTGCTCTTCTCTACTTTGTGAAAGGAATAAGAGAATACAGTGGCGAAGCCAGAATTTTTTTTAGAGTGGGCCCAACTTCAACCTTGTTTCAACATAGAACTCATCTCATAGTTTGTTTATTGATTTGGCAAGCCCGTGTTGTTTGTAGTAATAGTAGCTTTGTTACTACCTAAATGTTTTGTAAAATTTTTTTTTGGGTGTAGTAATGGTAGCTTTGTTACTACCTAAATGCTTTGTAAATTTTTTTTTCTTTTTTTTAGGGGGGGACACAACTGATCAAATCAATTGATAAAATCAAAACATGTTTTTTGAACTCAAGGATTGTAAATTGGTTTAATTTGCTCGTACTTGCAAAGCTTAGAATTCCTGTAAGGCCTTTAGAGGCCTTCTGCTCTTACTCGCCAATGGTTGAAACTTAACAAGCCACCTAAATCAACATATCTTACTCAAACCTCAGAACTTAGATAACAAAATTAGTTTGATAACAAAGCCACTCTTCCTGAAAATCGCCAGAACGTGTCTATAGTTCTCTCCCATCAATTAAAGTATCTCACCAAAACTCACTTTAAATTCTTACTATGCTAATTTGCACTAGCATGCCAATTCATAATATCTTTGAGATTTTCCTATTATAATTCCCAAAATCCTAATTTGATGTAATCTCTCTTTAAGCAATTCTTCAAATCCTATGTAAATCCCAATCAATATTTTTTTTTTTTTGGAACGGGGTCTCTACCCGCTGCCACCCCCGTAGAGGAGGCGCTTGGCGAAGTAACTAATCCATCGACGGGCCTAACGACAATCAACCCCCATAGATGCCTGAATACGCACTTAAGGAGTCGTGCCGCTTGAGAGAGGAATCGAACATGGGTTGGGGGGTTCCCAACCACGCTCGCCCACCAACCCAGCTAAGCCCGGTCAGGTCCAATCAATAAAATAGAATCTCTGTGTCATACCTACTCTCTTATCTTTCTCTCTCTAATTTCCTCAGCACTGGCAAGTTTTCCAAGCCTTAGACTTTTTTGGGACAGCTTTTTTATTGCTTTTTAAAGCAACTTTATAATAAAAAAATTTTGTACTAGAAAACTGTTTTAAGAAGCAGTAAGAATGTTGTCCCAAATGAAATTTTAGTTTACAATATTGATAATTTGCAAGTTTAGAGAGCACGAGAGTGGCGATCTATGAACTATTTAATTGATGATTGAATGCTTATTTGGATCTGAAATGGTTAATCAACTTGTAAGGATGTATAGGCCGTGCTGAAATTTAATCTCTATTGAGCCCAAAATCAATGCTCATGATGTATTGGGCAAGGTGGGCTATCACTTTTTGAAAACTTAAGAATCTCTATTGCTATTGCAACGAATGGGCTTAATGATTCCTGAATTTGATTACTGATCTGTCACATGCTTTAGATGAGCTTTTCACCCTTTTAAACAAGATTGGAATAGCCACTTATGAACCTTCTTTTTGTCCTCGTTGAAGACTTGAAGCAAGAAAAAGAAATCATAGCAACATATGCTGGTTTTTATTAAAGCTGGTCCCCTCCCCCTTTAAAAAAACAGCATTATGGCTAACATTTCAGTTCATAGTAAAGATTTTCAAACTTACAAGACCATTTAGCTTAGATTGAGCTTAAATCGAGCCAAATGAGTCGAGGCATTACTCAAGTTTTTGGCTCAACTAATATTCAAGCATATTTCGAATTATATCAACTGAATCATGTTACCTTAAGATCGGCTCAAATACACACACATACATATAATTTGTTAGATATTGGTTCTAGTTTTATGTTTGTAGCTAGTTGTGCAGCTTGTTATGTTACTTTTGTGCCTATAAATAGGCAATAGATTGTAATAGGATGTATGGTTTAAGAAATACAGATTTCTGATTTTTGGCCTCTCTCCCTCTCCTCTTCCCTCTTTCCCTCCTCCTCCCCAAGAAGCTCATGAAGGAAGTTCTTCTTCCTAAATCAAGAAGATCCTAACATAATTTATCTTAAAATGTCAAAAATACAAAGAATAAGATATGTATATCAAAGTTTTGATAGAATATAGAATGTTTAATCTGAAAATCTTGGAGTGGCTCAATTTAAGTTCAAGAATTGGTAAGTTCAAGATAAACAAGATAGGGAAGTGCGGGCAGCTCAGGTGGTTGAGCGCAAGCGTTGCCTCCCGCCTGGCTCCCGTTCGATCCCTAATGTCCCACAAAAAAAAAAATAAACAAGATAAAGACAAATAAAAAACACAGTCTGCTTATAGGATGGTCCAAGATTTGTCTAGCACTCGAGAATGAGCACAACGAAATATCTCATAAACTCATGAAGAAACCTCCATAAATTACTCCAACCCAATGAGCCTCTCCCTCAAAATAGATCATCATTAACAAATATTTATAAATGTCTTACAACTCACGAAGAAACCTCCATAAAGTTCTCCAACCCAATGAACACAATCAAGTTCATCATTTAATTATGCTCTATAAATTCATAGACCTAACCTTTTTTGTATTAAAATGTGTCCACTATCTACTCACATGTGAATGATTATTGCTTCAGCTTCAGTGGCATTGTTAAACAAAATATTTTGATAGGTCTAACCTTCTTTTATTAAGGATCTATATTGAAGGTGGTTACATTTGAAATTTTCCAACTTGCAATTAGTGGAGCGGTTGAGAATGTTTTAAAAAATAAAAAACCTTTTTTTATCATATTATACAGATAGGAGACGAAAGTTTAAAAATAAAATGTAATAAAAAAAAAAGTAAATGTGAAGAATAATAGCAACGAGCCATGTAGGATTCCTTCCCGTTAAATGCCCAAAGAATGTTCCGCATCATATTAGCAAATGAAAATTGAGCGACCTTTGGGTTACATTAAGGTCATCAGCTTCTAGGGGTGTCAATAAGTGATCTGATCTGTCAACCCAACTTAGAAAATTTTGAGTTTGAGTTGATCTGTTTAATAAATAGGTTGGGTTCGGGTCGTGCATTCAGACCTATTTATTAAAATGGTTGGGTTTTGCTTACCCCGCTAACCCGATTTTGACCAAAGTTGATCTGTTTAATTTTTTTCTTAATTTAATTTATTTATTAGTATAATCTTCTTATGTTTGATTAATTAAAGTAAAATCTATGATTAATAAGCTAATAAAAATACTTTTTAATTAAAATTAGATTATCAGGTCGGGTTCGGATTGCTAGCAGGTTTTGGTTCAATTTTTAACACCCCTACCTACTTCCATTAGTTGGATCTGCTCCAATACCAGCTGATATATATGCATATATAATCTGAGTCAAACGCTCTTGGGTTACATTATATATATTTATATAGTGACTTGATAATATCATTCTCCGAGCTAAAAAAAAGTTGTTGGCTTAGCATGTGCAGACGAATGACCGATCAATAGCTTTCCATATGAAGGAAGTCAACAAGTAGCCCACTTGAATAATCACTAGGGCCGACTGATTGGCAACGCATATCAGTTTGGGACGAGTTCATAGGTCTTAGTCGTCCACTTGAGGCAAATTCATTTGTAGACTGACAACTTACTTTTACGTTAAGATTGAGTTGACCAATGCAACTTAGCTTGAATTTGATTGACTTGGCCTGAATTGGGCCAACTTTGCTTGAACTCAAAGTGTATGTGCGCGCGCACGCTTATACACATTAGAGATTTCTCTCTCTCTCTGTATATATATATATATATATATAGTTTATTTTAACCAATAATTATGATTTTTGAAAATATAATTAGAATTTTTCCCTTGATATTGGCTTGCTGCCTCTCCTCTCTTCCTTTTATGGGTGAGGTTGGGTTTACCATATAGTATGTTATATTTTACCTCATTTATTTGTTGTTTTAAAATCATTTACATCTTCAAAAGTATTTTGATCCTCTAAAGTCAAATTATTATAGCGCTTTAGTAATTTATCAATTTTATTATGTAAATTAGATTATATATTTACTATCGTAATTTATATAATAATAGGAACAAGGCTCCATAATTTGAATGTGAGAATAAACAAAATTATTATTATTTTTGTTATTGTATCATATTTAATATTTAAAAGTGTTAATCTCTCATGTATTTGCATGAGGTTTTCTTCTCGTAAATATTGTTAGGTAATTTGAAGATAATTTCCTTCCTCATTTAGAATTCTCCTATATAGCATGAAATATTCCCTTAATTCTAAATCTTTAATTGAGGATTTGTGTATCTTATTTTGGGATGAAAGAAAACATCAAAGATTTTCAATTAGGGATTTTTATTTAACATGAAATTTAGGCTTCATCTGGAGCAATTTTCTTACTGCTTTCTAAAATAGCTTTCTAGAACAAAATTTTTGAGTTTGAGAAATTTTTATACTAAAAAAATACTTCAGAAAACAATAAAAAAGATGTTACAAACAAAGTCTTACTCAGTTGGTGCTTCCCAACTTATGGGACTATCCGTCTACTTATTACTCCCTTTGGCTTGGATAAATTTAGAGAAGTTATGTGGCCAATCATAGTAGGAAAAGAAGCTTTCGATCGACCAAGATAGATATTAGGTCAATCAGGTCTTTCAATCATTTTTTTTACAACATAAATACAGTGATGTAATCAAATATGAAACAAAGAAGAAATAAAAATGAAATAGAGTTTGGATTCATGCACACAAAGAGGAATCAATCCCTTATTCCTTCTTTAGGACACCTTTGCAATCTAGTTCTTCCTAAATCACAGTTGTGGAAAGATCCTTTGTAATAACAACTAGTATCTCCTAAGTGCAAGATAAATCTCACGGTGTACAATTTTATTGTTTAATTGAATCATTTGAATCTCTATCTAGTTGTGGATTTAAGCTTTGTTGAAGCATGGATCATATAAATTTTGGTTTCAATTCTTACATATATTTTATGTTCTATTGTATTTACTCCAATTAGTGATAAAATTGAAGTCACAGACTCTCTTCTTTTTGACAATTGGTATCCAAACAAAATGTTATAAGGGGTGTAATTGCCATGAAATTAGAGATTAAGACATTAAAGCTTCGTTTGAGACATTTTGACCTGTTTTCAAGATATTTTTGTATAAAAAGTAGCTTTATAAATGATGTGGTGATCTTCGGAAGAATCGAACCTGCTTGAAGGGATTTTCCAATCCAGAGAACAAGACACTCAACAAGCTTAAAAGCTTCAAAGATAATAATATTTCATTAATGATCCTACTCTCTTACAATAGCTTGTATATATAATCAGAATAGAAGATTCTAGAAAGCCTACACCTAAGCTAACAAATGATAAATTATTTCTTAGATGTGTTATAACTAAGATGTTCCTACATCAATAAAATAGTAAGAAAGTTATCACAAACAAAGCTTAAATAATTCAAAGAATTCTTGAGCTTTATATGACCAAGTTGTGTGTATTTATTTTTCAAAAAAGTTCTGTGAAAGCATTCACGAGTGTTAAAAAATATCTATACTGATAAAAGAAGATGACAAATTATGTAATGATGAAAAAAATTTGCTTGATAATTCAATATATTTTGTGGATAAAATTTTCACAGCGGTCATAGAGATTTCAAAGATGTGTGGCTTAGGCTATAGTTCTTGTACACCAATAAAAATCTGACCAATAATAGAAGTACCAAAGATTATATTATAATTTTTAATTGAATATGGATGTATAGTGCCCATCTAAAAAAAATTAATAATTTAAGACTTATAATGATAAAAATTTTAACCAAATTTTATGAACTGACCTTTTTTACTTTCTCATTTTTTCCTATTTTATCCAAAATGTTTTCCATATTCATTTTCAGCTTACCTCTTTCTCTCCAAATCACATAAACCAAACACTAAAGGTGATGTAAAGAAATACCCAATAGAGCTTGCCCATATCCTATACAATAAATTTCTTAGGCTCTTAGGTCTTGTTTGGGCTCGATTTCTTACTATTTTGTAAAATAACTTTTAAGTAAAAAAAATTTGAGTAAACATTTTTTATACTAAAAAGCTACTTTAAAAAGTTATAAAAAAGTTATCCCAAATGATTCAAAGCTCTCTCTCTTAGCTCACGTGCAACATTAAATTATATATATATATATATATATATATATATATATATATATATATATATATTCTATATGCTTAGAAGGGGAAAATAAAAAAGAAAAAGAAAAAGATATAGAATGATCTGACTCAGATTTAATTAAAATGAATTTATGTTCATCAAATTTGATACTGTCACCAAAAAATGATTATAATCAGGCACAAATTTTGATAAAAATCAAAGCCAGAAGCTTAAAAAATTAAAATGGGGGCCATCCAAACTCCGATTGCAACAAACTTATAGTCAGACTGAACGTCTTGAAAATACGAACTTAACGACACCAAAATCAGTCTAATCCGAGTCCAAATGAGCCCAAAACAAGGGTCCAAAGCACATTTGAAATGTTCAAACCATAATTTAGATTACCAAATCAATTCTAAATGCCACATGCTTATAGTCAAATCGAACGGCTCTACAAGACGAATCCAACGAGCCCAAGATCATTGAATTCTGATATCATTAAGACATTCAAATGCCCAATAAACGATCCACGATTAAACGGATCAAGATCCCATCCATTTAAACCCTCAGTCGCCTGCCGACTACAGTCCTCCCGACCTCTGTCGCCCTTCAACTACGGTCTTTCCAACCACTATCACCAACTACGGTCCTCCAGACCTCCGTCACCCGCTGACTATGGTCCTTCCAACCATCATCGCCTGACTATAGTCTTTTCAACCTTCGTCGCCCGACTACAGTCCTTCTGACCACCATCATTTGACTACGGTCCTTCCTACCTATATCGCTCGCCGAGTATGATCCTGCCGCTAAAATGAACATATCACCACTGATTCTTCTAACTCCCATCATATAATGCACTCTATATGATGTGTATTTGCTACATCGAGTCAAGACCTTCCTCCTAAGGAAAAATCTCATCTGTAATCAATAGTAAATAATATTGGATTCATTCAAATTAGGCTATGCCCCATGAATTTTCTCTTTTTCAGGGGTTTCCACATAAAAAATTATGGTGTCCCTTATGAACGCTATAACCATACTTTCTTCTTTATTTGTGTGCTGGACCTTCGTACAAAGCTAAGACGCTAAACTATATCACTCTCTACCACTGTGAATATTCCAGGACGCAACCGTTTGACGTTGTCTGTGGAAAAAGATTCCTAGATGGGGGGCAAACTTATGCAATTTTCTATCGCCCCTCAGGTATCGACCAATGTTGCATCAATGTCATTTGAATCAAACGTAGACTGGGGGGGGGGGGCAATCGTGGCCAAGAAAATTCCTCCAAATCTTCTAACATCAAATATAATATCTTTGTCAACTATTTTTCATAAAGCTTCTAATAAATTGCAAAATGTTTACAGTCTCTCGCTGGACTTCTCCTCCTTGGGTAAGGTCGTAATATCGACCTCAAAAAGGTAGTAAGGGTTTAATGATAAACCATTCTTCACCTTTGGCATTTTCCCCCTCCCGGTCAAGGCATAATCGATCCCAAGGGGATTCGATTCGACCTCTTCTACACAAGTTAACGTCATCGAGCAACGCTTTGACAAACAACCTCGGATAGTTCATACATCATTGGTGGATTCTCTCGATTTCTTCCACACAGGTTAACGTCATTGAGCAACGCTCCGACAAATAACCTTGGATAGGTTATACATCTTTGGTGGATTCTCTCGACCTCTTCTACACATGTTAACATCATCTAGCAACGCTCTGACAAATAAAATTGGATATGTCAAAAATCCTTGGTGGCTTCCCTAGACCTCTTCACATAGGTCAATACCATCAAAGTAATATTTTGAAAAATAGCCTCGGATAAGAAAGACACCCTTAGTGGATTTCTTTTGACCTTCTCCATACAAGTTAACATCAACATGTATCATTCTGAGAAATAATCTTTAATGGATCCCATCGACCTCTTCCTCAAAGCACTTCGAAGCATCTTTCTTAGTTCCTTCAAAGAAGGATTGGATCCCTGACATGCCTCCACTCTATTGGTATCATTAGTGTGTCCTTAGATAGTTACGGTTGATATAATGTTTGACCCCTTCAATCAAATTTCTAGTTATCTACGCCTATCAGCATACATGTATACTATCTCCAATAAAATACTGCTCGATCTTTATCATCAGCTCATGGCTCGACCATCAACCATCAACAAAATTCTGCCCGACCATCATTGGACCAACGCCTGGATGCTGACTACCATCAGACTTCCTCCCGACCACCATCAAACTTCCGCTCGATCGTCGTCGAACTTTTGCCCGACCACTGTCAAACTTTCATTTGACCACCATCGAACTTCCTCCCGACCACCATCAAACTTTCGCTCGATCATTGTCGGACTTTTGCCCGACTACTGTCAGACTTTCATCTGACTGACATCGAACTTCCACCCGGTTGCCACACATTACGGGGTTCTGCCCGTTTGTTTGTTATCATTGAATTTCTTCTCAGACGTCGCTACTGCCAAATCTCTCTCCAAGAGAGGCCATCGTCAAGTCGTTTCTAACTTTTGCAAGAAAATCATGTTTTGATTGCCATCAATGCCCTCCGAGCTACCAATCCAAAGAAGGACCGGCACAAGAGGGCAATACTTTGATCGTTGTCAAAGCCCTCCGAGCTACCAATCCAAGGAAGAACTGACATAAGAGGGAAATGCTTTGATCGCCACCAAAGTTCTCCGAGCTACCAATCTAAGGGAGAGCTAGGATCAACACAAGAGAACAAGGTTTTAATTGCCACTGACAATCCTCAAGCTACCAATCTAAAGAGAGGGTTTGAACCAGCACAAGAGGTTATGCTTCTCCTCTTACCCCCAAAGGGTATTTATAGGTTCAAAAGATGAGGAGATGAATAGTCATTCCAGAATTTAAAAAAAAAAATTCATGAATTCTAAAAGCTAAAATCATTTAATAATAATAATAAATAATAACTTTTATTATGAGGCGGCATAACACACCCACTAAATTACAAAATGTTGCAGGATGCGAAAGGCCGAAAGGCCTTCCGATTTAAATAAAATATAATATAAAAAAAAACGTCACAATGAAGCGTTATTCATGCTTTTAGAATTGTCTCGCTAATCAACAAATTTTTTAACAAGCCAAATATAAATTTGTCATGCAATAATTGTGTTATGTACTATTTTGCTATCATTACTAAAGTGGTTAAATGTTGTAAATATATGAATAGAATTAGTATATTTACTTCAATATAGAAAATATAAATATAGGATTAAATGTTTGAGGTCTTGCTAAGTGCATAATAATAATAATAATAATAATAATAATAATAATAATAATATTATTATTATTATTATTATTATTTTGCCAACAATTTTAAAAATAAAAAAAAAAAAATTTCTACAACTACTCTTACAAGCAAATGCCTTCCATTTTTATAGATATTTATAAATTAAAAAAAATGGTATAGTTATTATACGAAAATTTTTAAGTTTTGAAACGAAATTTTTTTTTCAACAATTCTTGTTCAAATATATGCCCTCAGTTCAAGAAATATTCGACTCATAATTCAGGGCATTCTAGTCAACTCATGACATCAAATGAAGGCCCGCAATATACTCCTGGAAACGTGTCTATTACGCAATTTATTTAGATGGATATTTTCGCCTTGGTAATTTCTCAAAAACTTTGGCACATGTTTTCGGACTTCAAGAGTTTCAACGTCCGAAAATATGGGGGCAATTGATACGTCACCAAAAAATGATCCTAATCAGACACAAATCTTGATAAAAATTAGAGCCAGAAGCTTAACAAATTAAATGAGGACCATCCAAACTCCGATTTCAACAAACTTATAGTCGGACTGAACGTCTTGAAAAGACAAACCCAACGACACTAAAATCAGTCCAATCCGAGTCCAAATAAGCCCAAATCAACGGTCCAAAGCATATGTGGAAGGTTCAAACCATAATTTAGATTACCAAATGAATTCTAAACGTCACATGCTTATAGTCAAATCGAACGGCTCGACGAGACGAATCCAACGAGCCCATGATCATTGAATTTTGATATCATTAAGAGATTTAAATGCTCAATAAATGGTCCACAATCAAATGGATCAAGATCTGCCGTCCATTTAGATGGGACTTTTGCCCGTCCGTCGACCACCGCCAGAGTTCTTTCCAAACACCATCGTCGACTACGATCCATCCGACCACCATCGTGAACTACGGTCCTTCTGACCTCCGTCACCGACTATGGCCCTTCTGACCTCCTGTTGTCTGCCAACTATGGTCTTTCCGACCACCGTCGTTGACTACAGTCCTTCTGACCTCTGGCGTTAAACTTCGGTCCTTCTGACCACTCTCGTCGATTACGGTCCTTCCAAACTACATCGCTGACAATGGTCCTCTATACCTCTGTCTCCCGTCAACTAAGGTCCTTCCGACCACCGTCGTCGACTACGATCCTTTAAACCTCCATCGCCCGCTGACTACGGTCTTACTGACCTCCGTCGTCCGCCAATTACGCTCCTTTTGACCTCTGTCACTGACCACGGTCCTTTCGACCTCCGTTGCCCGCCGACTACGGTCTTACTGACCTTCGTTATTTGCCAACTACGGTCCTTTCGACCACCGTCGCCGACTACAGTTCTTCCGACCTTTGTCACCAGACCATGATCCTTCCGACCTCTGTCGCTTATCGACTATGATCCTTCTGACCTCCATCACTTGCCGACTATAGTCTTTCTGACCACCGTCACCTTACTACGGTCTTTTTGACCTCTATCTCCCATCGATTATTGTCCTTTTGATCTCCGTCGCCCGCCGACTATGATCTTTTTTATCACTGTCGCCCGCCGACTACAGTCCTTCTGATCTTCATTGCCAGATTACGGTCTTTCTGACCTCTGCGCCCGTCGACTACGGTCCTTTCGACCGCCGTCGCTAGACTACGGACTTTTCGACCTCCGTCGCCCGTCGCCTACGGTCCTCTCAACCTCCATCGCCCTCCGACTATGGCCTTTCCAACCACTATCGCCAACTGCGGTCCTCCCGACCTTCGTCGCTCGCTAACTATGGTCCTTCTAACCACCATCGTCTGACTATGGTCTTTTCAACCTCCATTGCATGACTACAGTCCTTCCAACCACCGTCATTTGACTACGGTCCTTCCTACCTATGTAGCTCATTCACTATGGTCCTGCCGCTAAAATGAACATATCAACACTGATTCTTCTAACTCCCACCATATAATGCACTCTATATGATGTATATTTGCTACATTGAGTCAATACCTTCCTAATAAGGAAGTGCCTCATTTGTAATCAATTATAAATAATAGTGGATTCATTCAAATGGGATTAAGGTCAAGATGGGACTTTTGCCCGTCCGTCAACCACCGCCAGAGTTCTTTCCAACCAGCATCGCCGACAACAATCCATCTGACCACCGTTGTGAACTACGGTCCTTCCGACCTCCGTCACCGACTATGGTCCTTCCGACCTCCCGTCGTCTACCAACTATGGTCTTTCCGACCATCGTCGATGACTATAGTCCTTCTGACCTCTGGCGTTAGACTACGGTCCTTCTGACCACTATCGTCGATTACGGTCCTTCCAAACTACATCGCTGACTACGGTCCTCTATACCTCTGTCGCCCGTCGACTATGGTCCTTCCGACCACCGTCGCCGACTACGATCCTTTAAACCTCCATCGCCCGCTGACTACGGTCTTACTGACCTCCGTCGTCCGTCAATTACGGTCCTTTTGATTTCTATCACCGACCACGGTCCTTTCGACCTCTGTTGCCCGCCGACTACGATCTTACTGACCTTCGTTATCCTCCAACTACAGTCCTTCTGACCACCATCACCGATTACAGTTCTTCCGACCTCTATCACCAGACCACGGTTCTTTCGACCTCCGTCGCCCGTCGACTATGATCCTTCCAACCTCCATTGCTCGCCGACTATAGTCTTTCTGACCGCGACCACCCTACTACGGTCTTTTTGACCTTTGTCACCCACCGATTATTGTCCTTCTGACCTCCGTCGCCTGCCGACTACGATCTTTCTGATCACTGTCGCCCACCGACTACAGCCCTTCCGATCTTCGTTGCCAGACTACGGTCTTTCTGACCTCCGTCGCCTGTCGACTACGGTCCTTCCGACCTCCGTCGCTAGACTACGGACTTTTCGACCTCCGCCGCCCGCCGCCTATGGTCCTCTCAACCTCCGTCGCCCTCTAACTACGGCCTTTTCAACCACTATCGCCAACTACGGTCCTCCCGACCTTCGTCGCCCGCTAACTATGGTCCTTCCAACCACCATCGTCTGACTATGGTCTTTTCAACCTCCATCGCCCAACTATAGGCCTTCCAACTACCGTCATTTGACTACGGTCCTTCCTACCTTTATCGCTCGCCGACTATGGTCCTACCGCTAAAATGAACATATCAACACTAATTCTTCTAACTCCCACCATATAATGCACTATATATGATGTATATTTGCTACATTGAGTCAATACCTTCCTAATAAGGAAGTGCCCCATTTGTAATCAATTGTAAATAATAGTGGATTCATTCAAATTGGACTAGACCCCGTGGTTTTTCTCATTTTCAGGAGTTTCCACGTAAAAATTATGGTGTCCCTTATGAACGCTATAACCATACTCTCTTATCTGTTTGTGTGCTGGATCTTCGTACAAAACTAAGACGCTAAACTATATCACTCTCTATCGCTGCGAATATTTCAAGACGCAACAACATTTATTTTAGAATAATATAATATATAATTAATCAATTAAAATTTATATTCCACTAAGCTCAAAATAAATCTAATAATAATAAAATTCACCCTAAATTAAATAAAGTCAAAATATCCCAATCAAATTAATTTTTCAATATAATATAATAACCTAATTTAAAATTAATTCTCTTCAAATACGACCAATAATTGCACCTAATGCAAACAAATCTCAGTCATTAAATTCACATCATATGATAATTGAGATTTATGCCACCTAACGTTATCTTCAAATAATTTTAATAAAATAAAATAAAATAATCTAATCAAAACCGCTTAAATGATTGCAATGAATAGCTACCCTAATAATCAAGTGGTGATGATCCGATTACATAATTATGGCTCACTAAACTCCACACTTTGCCTTAGCTGCCATTGTCGAGTAGTTAAGAAAAGTAGAGTCGTCCTATCTAATGCCCTCTGCTTCATGTGGTAGCTCCACTCGCAGTCACCTTCTTATAGGAGGCGTGCAAACCTAACGCGCTAGACTTCATTGCCTTATTTGGTCCACCTCAGGCCAACTTATGCCTTTCTCCTGCTCCTTTGCGTACAATATCTGGCCTCAGGCCTATTTGAAAAGCCTCCTTCACTTTCTCGGCATAATTGTACTGATATTATATATTTTTTACATGTTATATTATTTGATACGAGCAAATAGAAAAATTAGTTGAAGGAGCAAATTATTTTCAAAATTTAAAAAGAAGTAAAATAGTCAAATTATTTGGTGCATTTCTTTGAATGCGCTGAATGACTTACCTAAGAAACTTCAGCTCTCAAGTAGAGAACAGAGCCACCCACTTCGTCTGCGGATTGTTTCAGCCTTCACAACACATACTGCTTAAATAGTCAGCTCAAAGGAATTAAGAAAAAATGATAAAAGTATTCACTGCCAGACAACTTTCGCTTTCTCTCTCCGCAGAAATCGGATCTAGTCGGTTGACTGGACATGCACAGCTTAAATGCACCGACTCGGCGCATTCATTAGAATCCACTGAATGATTCGGTGCATTCTAATTGCGCCGAATCATTTGGCGTTCTAATGAATGCGCCATTCGCTTTAGGTACTTTGCTCCGTTTAAAATTTATAAATTAGTTTGCTCCTATAGCTAAAAAGCATGTTATGCATGCTCCTCCTTAAAAATTACATGAATTAAAATTAGATAGGATTATTAGTTGATTAATTAGTGGATTAGTAGGGATCATTAAATGGAAGATGAATAAACAAAATAAAAATTTCTAAACACAATTTTCATGGAATTTAAATTATTTTTTTGAGAAAATTTAGCAGAGGGCTAAGATCAAGAGTTGCATAGGGGCGAAATATTAGAAGAAAATGAGATCAGAATATTTTTATTAAAATTTTAATCTTGATCAATTTTAACTTTATTGAATTTATTTTAAAATGAGTATAAAATGAGTTTGAATTGATTACAGATGTATTATATTTATCTTAAAATAAATTTTCTAATTTTCAGATTCATAATAATTAATTTTTAATTAAATGTTCTGCTATAATATTTTTTTTGTTTTGATTATTTTGAATGAAAAGCAGCCTTTTCATGAAAAATTATTAATTACAAATAATATCTTGAGAATAAATATAGACAATTAATCAAAAAAATTATAGCATAATTCTACTCTAATAATGTTTATATTTTTAAGAGGCGTAAAAAGAATTATATTTGAATATTTTGATATAAATTACATAAAACTTTAAAAACTATTAAATTTGTCATTAAATTAATGATATATATGAAGAATTTATATATAATAATTTAATCTCAAATATAATAATTTTTAAAATATCATTTATGTAAAAGTATTTTTAGACAAATTTCTGCTTTAAATTATGGCTTTTCAGAGGTTGCTTGAAAAGCAGGCATTGCATAAACCACCAATCTGAAGGCAGCTGAGCTGTCATGCAAAGTAGCAGAAGTGTTGCATGGTGAAATCAAACTTTACTCAAAAGTGTCTATACTAAAGGCCTGTGATGGGCAAAAATGGTAGCTGGGAATATGTTGATTTTGCCTGTGAAGAAAACTTTATGGCGATCTGCTTTGCTTCTTCCTTCATGCTTACATCTGATAGGAGGAGCTGTTTGGCTTTTTTTGTAAATATGAATATTAGTTTATAGTTATTAAATTTACGAATAAGTTTCATCAATTGATTGAATGCTGGTAGAAATCAACCTCATTTATAAATTTCTGAAATTAAATTTATTTTTTAATGTAACAGTAGAGATTGTGAAATAGTATTGATACGTCATAAAAAAATTTATATTTGTTGCGGGCTAGAATATACGCGGCAATAGAGTTAAAATACTACGTCTTAGCGTTGCACGGATATCCAGCTCACACACAAAGAACACAAAATTTTTACGTGGAAAACCCTTAAAAGGGGAAAAACCACGGGGCTTGGCCCAGTTGAAATGATTCCACTAGAACTTGAGCAGGTTACAGTGGGCTGACTCGCCTCTAAGGGCGATCAGATTACAAGTATCACCCGTAGGGTGGAAGTTAGAGGCTTTTGAAGGCCTAAGGTTGCACTGGCAGAACTTCGGGGTCTCCCGGTGGTCTGATAGAAATTCAATCCTTAGGTAATTGTCGGGTAGAGGTGAGGAAGTCAGATGGTGGCCTGGCGAAGAGCAGGGCCTCGATGGTGATCGGGCGAAGAGCAGGGCCTCAGGTGGTGGTCCGGCGAAGTGTAGGGCCTCAGCTGGTGGTCCGGCGAAGTGTAGGGCCTTAGGTGGTGGTCCGGCGAAGAGGAGGGCCTCAGGTGGTGGTCGGGCGAAGAGCAGGGCCTCAGGTGGTGGTCCGGCGAAGTGCAGGGCCTCAGGTGGTGGTCCGGCGAAGAGCAGGGCCTCAGGTGGTGGTCCGGCGAAGAGCAGGGCCTCAGGTGGTGGTCCGGTGAAGTGCAGGGCCTCAGGTGGTGGTCCGGCGAAGAGTAGGGCCTCAGGTGGTGGTCCGGTGAAGTGCAGGGCCTCAGGTGGTGGTCCGGCGAAGAGTAGGGCCTCAGGTGGTGGTCCGGTGGTGGTCCGGCGAAGTGCAGGGCCTCAGGTGGTGGTCCGGCGAAGAGCAAGGCCTCAGGTGGTGGTCCGGCGAAGTGCAGGGCCTCAGGTGGTGGTCCGGCGAAGAGCAGGGCCTCAGGTGGTGGTCCGGCGAAGTGCAGAGCCTCAGGTGGTGGTCCGGCAAAAGAGCAGGGCCTCTGGTGGTGGTTCGACGAAGTGCAGGGCCTCAGGTGGTGGTTCGGCGGAACTCCGGCGTCAGGTGGTGGTCCGGCGAAACTCCGGCGGTGGTCGAGGAGGAGCGAGGGGGCAAGAGCTCTCTCTTTTTCTCCTTAGGAATATGTGTCCCTTTTTATGAGAAATGGGGTCTCTATTTATAGATTTTCGTGAGTGGCATGGCCCGTAAATAGGTGGAAGATCAGGGGTAGTTAGGGAGTGGTTTGAATGGACGGCCGATCTTGAATCCTTTGATCATAGACCGTTCGCTGGACATTTGAAGGTCTTAATGATGTCGAAATTTGGCAATCTTGGGCTCGTTGGATTCGTCTCGTTGAGACGCTCGATTCGACTATAAGCATTTCACATTTGGAGACAGTTGGTAATCCAAATTATGGTTTGAACCTTCCAACAGCGCTTTGGACTCTTGATTTGGGCCCATTTGGGCTCGGATTGGGTCGAACTTGGTATCGTTGGGTTTGTATTTTCGATACGTTCAGTTTGACTATAAGTTCACTGAAATCGGAGTTTGGATGATCCCAATTTTAATTTCGGAAGTTTCCAACTTAATTTTGCCTTGAGATTCGTGCCCGATCAAGATAATTTTTTGATGACGTATCAATATTAATCAAGCACTAATATCGAAGTATATTTGAATTAAAAACTTTAAATTTGGGATAATTCGAACTCCGATCTCAATAAACTTCCAGTTAAATTGAACATCTTGACAAGACAAATCCAATGACATCAAAATTGATCTAATCTGAATCCAAATGAGCTTTAATTAAGAGACTGAAGCATATTTGAAAGTTTCAAAACATTAATTGGGTAACCAAATAATTTCCAAATATGACATTCTTATAATTGAATCAAGTGGCTCGACAAGACAAATCAAACAAGCCAAAGATCACTTAATTCTGATATCATTAAGGCATGTAAATGCTTGATGTAAGCTCTGCAATCGAAGGAATCAATACAGATCGTTGATGGAGCACTCCAACTTTGCCCTAGATTTTCTCTATATTTACAGAGTATGCCACTCTAAAAATCTATAAATAAGTCCTCATTCTTCATATGAGGGGAGATGAAGGAAGGAGAATAGAGTAATAGAGAGAACTCTCTTGCATTTTCTATCCACTAAAGTCGACGAGAACTACCAGCTATCGTCGCCAACAACCATCACCACCACCACGAATCGACATCATAAATCATTATCATCTCAAGAATATTAACAAGATCAAATTTTGTTGTTAGGTATATTTATCCTCTTATGGACATCTACTTCCTATAATCCCTATTAGGAAAATTAAGCCATATTGTTGGGTATAGACTATCCCTTTGTACGTAGACCCTTGCTCTTTATACTCTCCCTCTTCTTTAACAGTGAAAAAAAGAGGTTCTTTATATCACTTACTATATAGTGGATTTTACAACTAGGATAGGCATCGTGGTTTTTTACCTTTCCGGGTTTTATACGTAAAAAATTATCTATTTTAAGATATTTTGTAGTGCTAGTCAATTTAGATAGAGAAAACAAAAGTTTGTATTCATTAAGGAATTGGTGACAATCAAAACAATCATCTATTTTAGTTACCCAATCAAGGAAGAACCAACATATTTAACTTCCATCAAAGATTTGGTAGCTTATCTCAACACGTCTCAGCACATTGTAGAGTTTAACCACTTAGGCTTCATTTGGAATGGCTTTCAGCTTACTGCTTCTTAAAGCAGCTTTTTAGTACAAAAATTATTTTTGTACTAAATAGCTGCTTTAAGAAGCAGTAAGAAAGCCATCCCAAATAAAACCTTAATGAGATTGTTGTAAGCATGTAGACCATGATCATAAGGTCAAGGAGATTGCATAGTTTTATCAACATACTAGTTGTCCTACCAAGATGAAGGAAAGCCTTGTTGTAGAGGGAACTGAGCTCTTTTAAGTCATTATGCTGAATGTTAGGAGTCTTTTTGCTTGGAATTCAATGAACATATATTTATTGGTCAGGGGAAGCTAGATTATTAATAATGTATTTAATATTGTCACTTAATTTTTATGATAAAAGATGTACATAACTGTTAGAGGTGAAGGTGTCATGTTGAGAGATAGATTGATTGGACCAATTTGAGAGGCACATCCAAAGCCCTAAGAACATAAAATTGAATTAGCATCTATATGTCAAGTTAAAACCACCAAAAAAGAGCTAATTCTACCAAATCAATCAGTATTGTAATTCTATCTTTTCACCTTCAAATGTAGATCATTCTTAATGAGGAGCGAAATAGATGAGAGACTAGTAATGTTCTTCTCAAATATCTCTTTTTTTTTTTGTTGCCTCCAAATGTGATAAACTATGCAATGTAGAGATAAAATAGAACTTTTTTTATCTCTTCTGAGACTTATCCCATATTAAAAATGCACTCGAGGATCTTGAGCAGGGAGATACTTTGAAGAAATGTCAGTCTGGTGTAACCATCCTTTTAGAATATTTCTAGAGAATGAGCGAGAGAAGAGCAGATGATGTATAATTTCATTTTCAACATGATAAAGTAGGGAAAGAGGAGGCACAAAAATGCTTATGATTATAAGTGTAATTGTCATTTTAAGCCACTCATGTAAATTCATTCAATAATGCATATAGTAACTCATGAAAAAGTAGGGGTGTCAAAAATTGATGTGACTCGAAACCCGACTCGGACCCGACCCGACCTGAAAAAATCCGGGTTCGGGTCAACCCATTTGTGAAACGGGTCAATTCGGGTTCGGATTTATGACTCGTTTGAAAAACGGGTCGAGTTCGGGCTGACCCGATAACCCGCAGGTCGACCCATTTAACCCAAATCCCACGACCTAACCGATTTCTGCGAGATCCTGCGGCCCTACCTAGCCACACTAGCGCTCTCGCCTCTCAAGTCTAGGGTCGACCCTTGCTGCGCGCGCTTGGGTCAACTGGTCAAGACTCGCCTCCAGAAGAAGACTCGCTAGGCGCCAGGCTTCCTCACTCTGACTCCTCCATCTACCGACTTCGCTGGTCCGGGGAATGCCTGATGACTCGACCTCGCCTCTCACAGGCCCTACGCGCTCAGCCCCAGTCGCCATTCGCCAGTTTGCCCACGACGCGTCGGCGCCCAAGCCAGCAAGCCCTACACGTGATGACGCTACTCAGCAATTGCGCCCACTTATTTGTGGGTCGGGTCGGGTCGGGTCAACCCGGCAACCCGTGCGGGTCGTGTCCGGGTTAGAAATCCTGACCCATTAGCTAAACGGGTCGGTTTTGAGTCAACCCATTTATGCTCGGGTCAAGTTGGGTTCGACACAAACTCGACCCGTTGACCCGAATTGACACCCCTATGAAAAAAGAACAATGTCAAATAAGTTTATATTCATGCATTTTACCGTTGATAGCTTCAAAGAAATGCTTAAATTTGGGCTTGTCAATACCATTGCCAATAAAGCACTTAGAATCTAAATTGATTCGTAAACCAAGCAGAAGCTCAATGTTCCCTAAGAGGATGGGATAAGGGTGAATGTGCCTTCCTTCTTCATCAATAATCAAGTTAAGCAAAGAAGAAGATGCAAGAGAGAGAGAGAGAGAGAGAGAGAGAGAGAGAGAGAGAGAGAGAGAGAGAGAGAGAGAGAGAGAGAGAGAGGTGCTGCTATTGAAAATTTCATAAGGGGATTGACTATTAATCCAAAGATATCATGACAACAAAAGAGAAGAGACATTACTGATTAAAGAAGAGAGTATCGTTCTCATTGTGGCAACAATGCTGTATGGCTAGGCTTGCGAGTGTGAGGCTAAATGGAGATATACTTTCTATCAAAAAAATCAAAGAGGAGGGAGTTACAAGTCTTGAAGAAAAGACAAGGATGGAAAGAAGACCCAATCCTCCTTTCTCCCTTGGCTTATAAATTGTCTCCTAAGCTATAATATATGATTTATTATCTTGAAAATTATCATATAATTGAAATTTTGAGATACATTTATTTAGAATTTTTATGTAGTCCTTAGGGATTTAAAGGGATCTAGCCTAAGTAATCATGTTTCAAATAGAGAACTTTATACTTGATATAAACTTATTTATAATCAGGTTGGCTAGATATAAACTTATTTACAATCTCCCAATATAAACTTATAAGTTAAGTACATAGAAAATAGCATGTATCAAATAACTTCACTTAAGGTCATAAGGGCAGGGGTGTTTTTGGAGAAGCAAAAAAGAATTTACTGTCATGAAGTCATATGAAAAACATTTAGGAGTCTCCTAAGACAAAGAATGTTGGCAAAGAAAGCCTCATAAATAATAATAATATTATCAGCATAAAAAAAGTGAGAGAAATGCTTCTTGGTAGTGGAGGGAATAATAATATATTTAGATTCTTGAATAGTATGTTTCGAGGGGTTGAAAAGACCATCTATGGATAGGTTAAAAAAGATACGGCACTATAGGAAAAATGTCATTTTCTGGCGATCATTTTCACTGGAAAATGGCCAAAATCTTTTGAAAATTAGTATTTCCGGCGAATTTCTAGCCAAAATCTTTTGAAAATTAGTATTTCCGGCGAATTGCTTCGTCGGAAAAATACGTGTCGGAAAACTGCTACCAATGCAAAATAATTCACCGAAAATTTTTCCCAGCGAATTTATGGCGATACAACAAAAAATGATAGCATATAAAACGCATTTCTTACATGTCAAAATCTAATTAAAATACACTTTTTTAGGACTTTTGAGCCAATTAAAGTCAAACTCACAGACACATCATATAAGTAAACTTCGAATCCAAAATCTCTTAGTTGATAGTCAAAACTCTCAACCAACAGATCAAGTTGAGTTGCATAATTAAAATATATTAAAAAATTAAATGGGCAAGCTTAAAAACTTATGCATCATCATTAATTAGAGGAAGAGCGGGCACTCATCAGCTATATGTCTTCTTGCGAAGAAATAGTTCAATGAAAAATAAGCTACTCCAAATAAAGTGATAAAACTAATCATGACAATGACGATGATGATAAGATTTCCTTGTCATACTCGTTAACATTGTAGTCTGTATTCACCTCATCCATTACAGCATTTATCATATGAAGTCACACTTTGAAAATTCAAACGAAGAATTTACTACACATCCGTCCAATCTTCAACTTGCCGTTGCAGTTGAGAAGGAAAATAAAGAATTCCACCAATATAAAATGAACTTATGAAATCAAATAGAAGCCCCATATGAACAAAGGAAAAATAATCAGCAAAACCTTTCCTCCTCGGCTACGAAATATCACCGGATTCCTTTTGGCTCATGTCATCATCTGCAGTCCAGTAGGTCTTCACTGCCAAGAGAAGTTTCTCCCTTTGAAGAGGGCCATCCTCATGGTCCACTACCTGACTCTCCCATCTCATGCCATCTGTGAAGCTCTTTATCTTAATCACAACATCCACATCGTCCCTAATAATCACTGTCCCCTCTGGCCTCAGAACCCTATCCATCTCAAGAAGTATATCCTCAATATCACACCTGCAACTCATGACCGGCATTGAAATCAATCTTAAATACAGATAAAGCTGTTTATTATGTAAATATATATAGATGTCAGTTGTCTGAATTGGTGATATTAGTTGTTAGAACAAATTGTAATGATAAAAAAGACAAAACACAGCGAAGTTGAGCTTAGGATCCTCAAATCCTAGAAATTAAAAAGTTTTTTTTTACTGTGTTCGATTGACAGGAGAACAGAAAAATACATCATATGGCTCAAAACTTAAATGTTCTAGCTATTCTGACCCTACCTCAAGCTCATTTGCTAGACCTCCTGCTACTTTTCATTTTCTTACTAGTTTTATACGACCTAAGTAGTCTCTGAGTCCTACCCTAAGAACACTAATGAAATTATATGATGTCTGAACATTAGATTATCTCTAATTGACAAAATCAGTGACAGCAAAGGAATATCATGGCGATCCTAAGAAAACAGAATCTAAGGTACTGCACTGGATGAATAATAGAATTATCTAAAAAATATTATAATTTCATTATCCTGTAGATAACTGTAGAGCAAACAGCTGTATAATTTCAAACAATTATCTGAAAAACATTATCATATATTATTATTTTGATAAAATTGACCACACAGATGCATAATTGTAATCCAAAAAATTATTAACCATTTCTTCATCACCAACCTATCTTTATAGAGTGAAAACAAGGAATCGGCATGGAGCAGATCATAGGTCCTTGGATATGTTGACATTGCCTCGCACCTGCAAGAACAACAAAAAACCAGAGCTTAGTTCATGTAATCACATTGCTTAACAATCAAGAACTAAGGGATATTTGGTTCAAGATGACTAATTCAGCGTATTATATGATTTTGGAGGAGTAGATCAACATTAATCTAATCGCTAATTCGCTTTTGAGTGTACAAAAGATTTTGAAAGCTTATCATTAAGAATGAAGTTGATCCCAATACTAATAGAGTTTATCTTGATTCAGAAAACAGAATCGCCTATGGCTAATCATCAAGCCAAATAGATGAATTTTACCATAAATTAGCTAGATTATAAACTTTAGTAATGCTTAATATGCGAAATTTTTCAAGAACTAACCAGTCTTGGTACGTTCCGATCAATCCACGCTCGTAGACGACGCCAAGGGTGCTGGTGTTTGCGGCCGTCGGGACGGCATTCATCACCCATAGCGGTTCGTCCGCAAGTGCAGCTGCGAAGCCGCCGAGCTTCGCATTCATGTCAAGAAGGTTGTGATATCTTCCTTGTTGACTGAGCTGGGGAATCAAACTCCTGTAATATCCCACTCTCTTCCTCCACAGCTCCGCATCCTGCTGGAAGATATAGGCTGTGATTCCATCGATGCTGCCGCTTTCGATCCTCGGCGGCACAGCTATAAGCCTCTCAGGCCATTTTTTGAGCTCGCCGCCGGCGATGTCTTTGATGTTGGCGACGTCCGGGAGGGGGATGATGCAAGGTTCCATCTTGGTGTACCAGGCGGAATCTGGGTTGGGGGAGGAGCAAAAAGGTGGGAATTTGATGACCTTGCGGTTGATCTTGCAGTGAATGTGGTTGGTGGGCTTTTGCCAGATGGCGATGTCGCCCTTCTCCTTTATCTTCTTCCAGCATAGGCTTCGTGCCACAGATTCAATGGAGTTCTGCTCTGCGTTCAGGTCTTCTTGCGTTCTCTCCCACCCTTTCCAGTGTCGCTTCCAGTTGATTGGCGGGCCGGAGAGGATCCAGTACCCACCAGGCCGGAGAATTCTGTCGATTTCGATCAGGTAGAGTCCGTCTGCGAATTTCAGTGGTCAGTGTTCTACAATTCAGCAACTTCTGGAGAAGAGAGATGAAAAGGACATATTTTTATTGCCCTCGTAATCCGTATTATTACCATATTGATGCCAGGGGATGAGGCAGCGGGAGCAGTGTGCCATGTCGAAAGCCCGGGAGGGGTAAGGGAGGCGATTGGAAGACATGACGCCGATCATCGCCGGCACGCCGCGCTCGAGAGCAAACTGAACCTGCGCCTCGTGTGAATCCCGCGGAGCAAAGGACATGGCTAGGATGTTCCGGGAGAGAAGGAAAGCTCCCCAGCTCGCCACCTATGCCAGAGAATTAAAATACAATTTATTTACTAAATTCTTCTCCATTAAAGATTAACCAGAGATTTTTTTTTTTACAGCGGCATGCTTCGCAAAATCCCAACTTTTAACCAGAGCCAGCCGCCGGCTAGGTCAGGGAAAGGCAAACAGAGCAAAGTAAGCAACTTACCCCGCAGCCAGTATCGATCGCAGTGCGGATGGAACCATCGCCGAGAGAGATAAGGTGGTCGATATCATCGATGTAGGCGTCGGCTCCATTGGGAAACATGGTGCCGCCGCCGGGAAATCGGAATTTGTCGCCTTCAACTCGGATCCAGTTCTGCACTGCCTTCTCAACAGCGAGCTCCTTATGTGGCACGTTGGCGAACCAAGCGAGTTCTCGGCTCGCCGGCCACGGGAAGGGAGTCCGATAACCAGGCGGTGCCGGAACCAAGCACTTGAGCAGCTCGGATTTATCAGGGCAGTGACGCTCGCGGTAGATGAGGCGGTCGCGCTCAAACTTGAGCGAACGACGTACGTCCTCACACGGAGTGTACTCCGAAAGCTCGGCAGGGCAGGCCCGGAAATGGCGGGTCGCCGGCGATAGCGCGGCGAAGTCGTCAGCCGTATGGTGGGCGGCGAAGTCCAGCTGGGTTTGTGTTTCGGAGGATAAGGAGGTGGGGAAGGCAACGTCAACGCGGTTGCAGGGGACAGCGGCCATGAGGGAGGTGGTGGTAGTGGTGGCTGTTGTGGCGCCGCTGCGTTGCCAAACGCCGAGGAGGTAAGAGATGGAGCAAAGAAAGGCGACGAGAGTGATGTTGATGACGTTAAAGTGTTTCAAGTGAGGTTTGTAGAGCTTCCACATGCCGGAGTAGGCTGTGGCGGCGCCCGCCATAGTTCTGGACCTCTGGTACTACTTTTTTTGGGGTAGAATTGCTTCGTTTCTTCTTTGGAAGGAGAAATCGAGGAGGAGACGGGAAAACAGAGTAAGCGGTGCCAATTGATCAAAGAATACGTAAGGCTTACTCTTTTTATGTCATTCGACTCATCCCCAAAAATTAAGAAAAAATAAACTTTAAAACTATGAGGCGATTATAAGTGTTGACTGTAAAATTTTTCAAGATATCATTTAATCTCAAATCTTAATAACGTTCATAATTTTATCAAGAAAATTATTTTCTAAAATTTATTTAAGCTAAGAAATAACTATCCAAATAAATATTTTTTATTTCAATGGCTTTGATAACATTTGAATTTTTCTTTTTTCTTTTTGTTAAATTTTAAATATATTCTTATAAAATAATATCCTCACTAAAATTTGATCAAGAGAATTTAAAATAAATATAATATAACAATTATTTAATTATTCCTTTTTTTGCATTTATCTTAAAAAAAATTATTAGAATATATTAACCTAAATCTTGGATGCGTGAGGTTCACTTTAGGTATTATAGTAGTTGGTTTGGTTGGACAAAAGCTGAGGAATATGATTTAGATAATTAAACATATTCAGTTATCGGTTTTTAAGTATACAAATTATAACTGAATCAGAGTTATTTTTTTTAAAAATATAAGATTCATATACAGTTGTTTAAAATTAATTATATGATTAAATTCGACTTACTGACTTACTGTATATGTACATATGCAAATATCATACTATTTGCAAGTAAAAACTCTTATCCATCAATATTTTATGGTCACATTTTATGCACCATTTTTTTGAGTTAGGCTTCGTTCGGGACGACTTTCTTATTACTTCTTAAAACAGTTTTTAAGTACAAAATTTAAATTTTTTACTAAAAAGCTGTTTTAAGAAGCAGTAAGGAAGCTATTCTAAAAGAAACATTAAAGAGAACAGATTATGGAACATATACTGTTGGTTTAAAAATTTTTGAAATTAAATTCTAAAATATCCCAACTGTGTTTCAAAAACTTAAAATTTAAACGAATGTTTCTTTGTAAGGAATTCAAAAATACCAAAGTTCTTGATCCAAGTCTAGATGATTAAAATCATGCACTTGAGATATAATTGAATAATTCAAAATACTATTTGAGAGAATAAATGATCTCCAAACCTTAGGTGCTTATAGGTAAAATGAGCATATCAATGAGAGAAATTTAATGAGCCCAAGATCGATTATTCAATGTTATTAAGACACTTAAATGCCTAAAGATTTTTATATGATGAAGAGATCAACACTAGCCATATGATAAAGTATTTGAGTATTTTGGTTAAAATAACCAAAATATAATTCCTAAAATATATTTAAATATATTCACATTCTTTACATGAAAGAGATTTGAGTTGGAAGAGAGCTCAGAGATATGAAGAATCTTATAAAACTTTCCCGACAATCTTTACAAACAACCATTATCATCCAACTGCCATCTCCAATTATCGTTACATTATATCAATCCTCTTAATAATCTCAAAAGGTTCAATGTACCATAGACTTAGATTACTGATTCTCCCAAATCTGCTCACAACTTTTATAGGGCTGATTTTGACATAAACAAATTTGCTAATTTAAAACTCAACTAGCCAGTGTTTCTGATCATAATACTTCTTTTATCTATCATATGCAGATTTTAACTTTTCTCTGATCAAATGGATCTTTACTGTAGTATCATCCACAAAGGTTGATCCTATCACTTATTTATCTCCACATCTATCAAAAATCAAAGGAGTCATGCACTTCTTATCATACAGAGTTTCGTAAGGAGTCATACCTATGTTGAATTGATAACTGTTGTTATATACAAACTCTATCAACAGGATATGATCCTCCCAACTACCCCCAAAATTCAGGACACATAGTCTTAAAAGTTCATCCACTACATGAATAGTCTTTTTGGAATGTCCGTCTATCTGTGGATGAAAAGTCATACTGAAGTGCAACTTTGTAACAAATCCTTATTGAATACCTCTCCATAATTTAGAGGTAAATCTGCCATCCCAATCAGATACAATCACCTTTGATACACCATATAATCTAATAATATCTTTGACATATATCTTTGCAAGCCTGTCTACTGGTGCAATCTGTCGAATTAGAATAAAATGAGCAGACTTTATTAATCGAGCAACAACAACCCAAATAGCATCATGCTCCTACCTCGATCTAGGAAAACCTAGCAAAATCCATTGTCACCTCTTCCCATTTCCACTCTGAAATATGTAATGACTGCATAAGACCGCCCGGTCGCTGATGCTCTGCCTTCACTAACTGATATGCCTTACACTTTGAAACAAACTCTATTATATCCTTCTTCAATCCAAGCCACAAAAACGTACCCTTCAAATCTTTGTATATCTTACTGCTTCTTGGATGAATAGTATAGCCTGAATGGTGAGCCTCATGCAAAATCTCCCACTTCAAATCTCCAAAAGTAGGAACCTATAGTCTATTCTTACAGAAAATAATACCAGAATCAGAAACTTGTACTTCATATTTCTTACCAGATATGATCTAAATAATCAACTTTGAATACATTATATTTGACTTATAAGATTCCTGAATCTTTTTTTGCAATAAAGGCCAAATAATCATTTCAGATAATATACCAAAATCCCAATTAGTAGAAGAAATAACCTCCAACTATAATCTCTCCATATCACATACCAAATGCTCATTAAAAGTGAGTTGTATACATAATAATCCAGAAGTTTTTCTACTTAGAACTTCTGTGACCACATTAGTCTTATTAGATTGATACTGAATAATCAGATCATAGTCTTTGATCAATTCAAACCATCTCCGTTGCCTTAGGTTTATATCCTTTTGAATGACTATATATTTCAGACTCTGATGATCAATGAAAACCTCACATCTTATATCGTACAGATATTGCCTCCAGGTCTTCAAAAGAAAAGTCACAGTAGCTAACTCATGATAATGTATCAAATAGTTCCTCTTATATGGCTTTAGTTATCTTGAAGCATAAGTTATCACTCTATCATGTTACATCAGAACACACCCCAAACCTTTCAGTAAAGTGTCATTGAATACCTGAAAGCCTTCTGTACTAAATGAAGAGCCAAAACTAAATCAGAAGTCAAATAATCCTTTAATCTCTAGAAACTAGCCTCACACTCTAGTATTCAAATAAAAGCGACTGGCTTCTGAGTAAGTCTCATCAAAGGTGTAGAAATCTGAGAAAATTCTTTCACAAATTTTTTGTAATATCTATTCATACCCAAGAAACTGTATATATTAAATACAATAGTAGGTCTCAGCTAATCAGTGATTGCCTGAACATGCCCGTAGGCACAAGAATATGCCCATAAATACTAGAATATTCTCTGATCATATAGAATCTCAAAAAAATTTGGCCCGTTATCTCTCTCAGCATATATAATTTAATCACATATGTGCATTTTTTATCATATAATTACAGTTAAAGCATAATTGAGTATGTGTCAGAATTACATAGTTTTTTATAACAGTAGGCAACAGAAAAGCCTACTAAGCAAAAATACATATTTTAAATAAATAAATAAATTATCAGAAATTATGTAAAATAATATTTTAAGATTTTTATCGTACTATAATACTATTTTTCAGTCTAGATAATTTTTTATTTAATAAAAATCCTATAAATTTTAAAACCCCTATTGTAAATTTTTTTAAAAATATTCAAAAATGTATATAATCTCTATAAAATATAAAAAAATATGTGGTAAAAGTTTTATGAGTGCAAAGTTATCTGCATTTTTCACTAATGAAAATAAAATTTTAATCAAAAAAATTAGTAAAAATTTACTTTTTTTTAAAATTGAGATAAACATAATATGACTTATCTCGAGATAAATAAGTTTTCTAACTGGATTGACAAATGAAAATTTCCTGAAGTCGCCCAAAATCCAGCTTTTTCTTTCTCTCTCCTCTCTTTTTCTCTCTTATTCTCCTCCCAGCTCTCTGTTAGCCAAAATATATTTAGGGAATAGGTTTTAATAAATTATATAAAGTGGTGAGGGTTTTTTATCTTAAAATAATTAAAGGGTATAATGGTAATTAAGCTATTTATTTAATTTTTTAAGTGAAAAGTCATAAATTATTTTATATGTTCAAATTCGAACATCCAAAAATTATAAATAAATATTCATACATTATTTAATCATGTTTAAAATACTCCAGCCAAATTGGTTTGCAAAACGGACATCTAATTGTTCCAAAATCCCTACTTGTACCGATAAGTACCAATTTATTAAGGAATTTCACTAGTGCTCAAAAATCATGAAAAAATTAGTGAAACTAAAACATAACAATATCTATGTTATGACGAAGAAGGTTTATGATTAGGACTTATAATAACTCCTAAAATATTTCTTAAGGATTTTCACACCTAGTTCCTGCTCGACATCTTCCCGCGTCCATCTCCTAGGACCGACTCCATCTCCTAGTAATTAAGCTCGCATTGTTGAACTTCTTCAGTCAGCTTCTCTTCATCATTAGAGCAGCCGCTTACATATTATTGTAGTCACCATAAAGCCGACTCTCTCCTCCCGTGCCCTAGCTCATGTGAACAACAACTTCGATCAAGCACAATCAGTTGATCATAACTGCCATCTCGCCCAACAGAGGATGTATTAAGGTTGATTGCAAGTATTTCATGTCCTTTATTAAGAATATTAGCTTTGATTTGCAATCATTACGGGATGAAAATGTTCTTAATAATATTTGTAGGTGCCTAAATATTTCATTTACAATTATTAAAGCCTATAAATATTCTTGATAAGGAAATAAACTTTTGAAAAAAAATACTCTAATAATTTAGCAATGGTTTAAACTACAGCTAATCTAGAACTTCAGTGGTAGTTTAAATCGTAGCTAATCTGGAACTTCTGTGACGATTTACACCACAGCTAATCTAGAGCATGAACAACAGTTCAAACTGCACATAATATGGAACTTTAGTGGCGGTTTAAATTTCACCTAATCTGGAACTTCAATGGCACTTTAAAACACTGCTAATATAATTACTTAAACCCTTTTCCCCAATGATTATAAAATCACCGCAATAAAACTTTGTAGCAGACATCAACTATGGTGGTCTTGAAGCCATTCTAGAATCGCTTCAAAGGTTTTGTGGTTGTGGAAATCGCCACTAAAGCCAAAATTAAGTGTTGTCAAAGCCTTTTTTTCATGTAGTGTACAAAGATGCAACCCCTTTTTAAATATTAGAATGGTATATCAGCTTGAAGAAATACATAACCTCCCATATTTCAATGAAGAGAGGAGGCAACTGGGGGTTGTGGGCCTCATATGAGAGAGTCGGGGGGTTATTAGCTTGATAGTGCATTAGACACAAGTGTTATTCATGTATAAGTAAGTTAATCTTTTTTATATATATATTTTAGTTGACACTCAAAGGACACATCCAATATGTGTCAAAGGTAATTTACATATATGTTTATATTCTAAATGTGTCTTATACTGTAACAGCCCAAACTCTTAACAATCAAAATTTTATCCACTTTGGCCTAAGGGCCTCTTGATTTTGTTATGTTGGTGTAACTTCCCAGGAAGTCACCCGTCCAAGGATTTCTCTGGGATGAGCATGCTTAACTAAATAGTTTCTTAATGAAATTCTAACCACTACACCAAAAGGTACCTCAATGTTTAAGAGTTTAGCTTCTTTTACTTAAAGAGTTTCACAATCTCCTCCACTTAAGTAACTGACATCCTCGCCAGTATCTTTATCCCAGAATCATCCACTAAGAAGATATGATTCTAGAAGTGGCCCCTACAAGTTCAAGTGGTGACTCCCGCCATGTAGCACTTTGTTCCATATAGGATTCAAGAGTTAGCTCCCATGGTGTAACACTTTATCTCGTATGGCACTTAGCTTCCATCTTTTGGCTGGTGTATTACCCTGATACAATTTGTAACAGCCTAAACTCTTAACTATTAAGATATTATCTGCTTTATCCTAAGAGCCAAAAAAATTTGTCCTGTTGGTGTAACTTCCCAGAAGGTCACCCATCCTAAAATTTCTTCATGATGAGCATGCTTAACTACAGAGTTTCTTAATAAAATTCCAACCATTATACCAAAAGGTACCTCAATGTTTAAAAGTTTAGCATCTTTTACTAAAAGGGTTTCACAATATCATATCTTTCAATTGGGAAAATTTTGTCCATCAACCTTACTGGAAAATTTGCTTGTCTCAATGTAAAGAACCATTACCCTATTTTTTATTTTAATAATTTTATGTTTTTAATATTTTTTTAATCAAATTTATATTTTTATTTCTAAAAATGAGGATAATTTTATATTGACAAAACTTTCACCGCATAATTTTTGTATGTCATAGATCTCTTCAATATGAGCATTTTGATAGAAATATATTATATTTTCACCAGTTAAATTGAAAGATATGATTTTTTGAAGTAAATGCATAGAAGATAAATTTGATATTTTTTTCTACATTTTATGAGTTACTGCATTTCATACATGATATTGACAAAAAGATAACATTTATATGTAAGCAAAGAAGGCTGGATGTTAACACTATACAAAAAAGTAGTCCAACAAGCTTTCCTTTAAATAAAAGATTGGTGGTATAATCCTAGTTATAGCATGTAATTGATTGGCTAAATTATGCCGACGAGTATAGGGTGATGGCTTTTAAATGATTGTTGAAAGTCACCTATAAAAATAAATAATTAATAAAAAAAATGAAAGATAAGATGAGATTGATAGATTGATAGTTATGATATATAATAGATGTACAAAAGAAAATACTATATTAAAGCTACATTATCCTGCATTGCTTTATATTAACTGATTCATAGATAGAACTAAAATTATAGTGGCATTAATTTTAATACAATATAGCATAACATACTAGCATGACTTATTGTGTGACTTTGTTGATTATATTGATTTTTTTTATTTTTTGATATTTTTATTACTCATGTTAAGTGATGATTGATATTAATTAGAACTGAATATATATATTGATTCTTTTGCCTGGCATTGAAAGTAGTGATAGAGTTTTCATTACTTGTTGAGCTTTTATGCTTATTATGTGAATTTTTATGATTTCAGGTCAGTGAAAGGGTCATGACCAGTTGGAGTGAGATTGACAGAGATCTTCCGGTTGATTTTTTTTATATTTTTCTTTATTATTTTGTAGTCAAGAGTTTGTAATATAATAGTAATTGTACTGATCTCTTGGCTATTGTATATTAATTTTGGGAGAATGAATATAGTGCAATATTTTAAGGCATGTAATTGTTAATTGCATTCTCTAGTTATATATATTTATTATTTTGATAATTTATAGAAGCTCTGGTTGATTAATTAAAATAAATAATTCTTCCAAATAGATTTTAGGACGTTACATGTACTGCATACTACTTTCAAATTGATTATCGATGCATTATAAATAGTAACTTATAATTAACATATTATTAAATAATTTGTTAACAAAATTAGAGATTTCTTGTTTTTGATTTAATAAGAATCTGAGTTCGATGTCATACATGCAAGAAACTATTTTTATCACATACAAAAGTTATGATGGTGTTTTGACACATAAGTTTTGATTGGATGCTGGTTAACTTAATATCCATCATCTGAAACATAATTATCTTCATAAAAGTGTAATTTGTTTTATTAATTTAGTTGTTATAAGTGTTATTAGGTTGTTTGGAGATTAGAATACTTAAAATTTTGAGTTGAGGAAGTGAAATTTAGAAGTTTAATTTTTTTTCTACAAGCGCTGCGGTGCCAAATTTGGCACTCCAACACTACAGTCTCAGGAAAAAGAAAACAAAATGGGTTTTGAGGAAAGTGTGGCGGCCTGGTGGTGCTACATTTGGTGTTGGGAAGCAAATGTAGGAAGTTTGGGAGAGTTTAAGAGTTTTGCTGGTGGCATTGTAGCTTTGGGAGATGTAACGCCATGGCGTTAGGTTAAATTAGTGCTTTTTAAAATAATAAATATCTCATTCCACCACCGCAACCCTAAATGCCTAACCAGCTTACCGAAGAAGAAAGGAGAAGAGAATTGTCGAGCTCAAGGTAGGCAACCCATACCCCCTTTTTGTTTTTGATTCTGATATGTATAATAGAAGATATGCTTTTAAAAGCATTTTTAGTTTTAAAAAGTTTTACCATGTAACTTTTGGTATATTATTTTATTCTCCATTCCGAATAATTTGACTATAAGAATGTAATTTCATCGGTGGGTTTATTTCATATGAATTTTTTATTATTCTGGAAGATGATAACATTTTTGAATTGTAGTGCATTTAATAAAGTATGTTATTTTAGCATTATATATAGAATCTATGAATGTGGTAAAGTTCTAAGCATCTTGTGTTGGCAACTGAAATGTGAGAGTTTTCTATACAAGTTAACATATGATGCTACTTAGGAAGTTCAATTGCACACTACATTCATGTTGTCATGCATTTCATGGTATGGAGATTTTTAAATGGAAAGGACAATACTCTGCAAAATCTCTGCTTGGGCCCAAGGTGGAGATACTCTGTATTAGAATACTCTTTTATGGCTCTGAATTGACTCTGTATTGGAATTCTGCTCTGTTTTAGTTTTGCTTTACTCTGCACCTACCTTGAATAGGTGGGAGGTGGAAGATTTGAAAGTTATAAGGGGCATTAGTACACATGCATTCTGCATTCATAATTATTTTCATACCTAAAACTTTAGATTAAACAGTATTCTTACAATTTTGTTTTAATATTTTTAAATATTATTCATTGAATTATGTTAGGGGAATAGGATTGGCCTATTGAGTTATATACTCACTCCATTATTGTATTATTTTAGGCAAAGGTAAATGTTATGTTGAGTAGGTCAATTCCATAGGAAGCAGAAGATCGGGTTTAACAGGTATCTATGATTTTATAGCCTAGATTGTATTTATATTTTTGTTGAAAGTATTAGAATTTGTATTTTTGTAAATGATTATTTTGGAAAGTGAATATGTGATTTGTGTACTCGAATATTTATTTTATAGATTATTGATGTTTAGTTGGCTCTGATATATATGAATTTATTAAGGATGATAAATTTAGAAGTATAAGAGGGTTGGTTCAGATTCCTCCTTTAGGTTCTGTTGCACTACACTAACACATACACATTTCAATAAATAAAACTAATTGTAATAATCAAATTTGATTAACGAACATTCGTGCCAAGTTGAGCAGCTAAGGCTGCAATATCATAAGACAACAATGTAGCTCATGAAGAGGTGTGTTAGTTGGATATGGGTTATGTAATGCTTCATTCTATGATGCACGTATGGAAATAGGTCGGGCACTTTAATGCTCTAAAAATAAAGGGGAGACATGTAGGATGAAGGACTCAATTTATAACTTTAGGGCTTGAAGAGAGGAAGCTTCTCTCACCAACACTGGATAGAAATAAGGAGTTTGATTGATTTTTATCAGAGAAAAACTAAGAGTAGATGAGCCAGTTTACTAAAGGGAAGAAAGAGAAAAATGGAATAGGTGCCATCGAATGGGAGTTTTCATAAGAAATTATGATAAATTTATCTTAGAGTTAACATCATCATAAATCCATCACATATTCCCATAGTTCCCCCAATTTTGTTGCCCAATTTTGTGATGAACTAAAAATGTATAACAAACGTCATCACAAATTCATGTACAATATCTACAAAAAAAGATGCCACAAATTTGTGATATATTTATGACAAAATTAAATTCTTCACAAAGCTTCAAGGGTTTTGTGAGGAAAAATTATGTGCTTCTAATATTGATCATAAATTTGTGATGGAATAAACTCTTCAAAATTTTTCATTATGAAATAACTAAAATATTGAGCTAAAAAGATTGAAAATGAGCCAAATAGATTTAGACAACTTGGCTTGACGAGACGTAAATTCATTCTTCTTTGGTTTCTCAAAAATGGCCTAAGAAGAGAAAAGGGTTTGGTAATAAGCTACGATATGATTACACATAATTGAGGTATTGCAGCCTAAATAAAAGATGCTGGAGAAGGGGATACTTCCAAGTGTGAGAAGAGGGGCTGAGTTTTGTAGTGGGAGTGATAGGAAAATCATGTTAGTTCATGATAAGTGGTTTAGGGAAGGGTAGCTAGAAGGTTGGCGGAGAAAATATGTTGTTAGATGTCATAACCTAAGTTGGGCCTTAGAAATTAACTAAATGATGAAGTTAATGGAATAATGTCTAAAATTATGCACCAAATATCTAGCTCAATATTTGTTAAAGGGTTGTGTTGAACTACAACTTCTACCTCTTCCCACTATTGGTATAGAAGCAAATGAGGTGAAGGGACAAGATTGTTCATCATGTACAACTGTGTGATAGCTCTTATACAAGTTTCCAATAATAATTCACCTCTTGTTTTCTTTTATTCCTATTTTGATCAATGGGACGATATACAATAACTATGAAAAATGGGAGGCTAAACACAAACTTTGGTGATACTCATTTGTTATTGAAGTAATGATAGTAAGTGGGCCCTCATATATACATGAGAAGTAAAATTTTCATTCTAATAATTTAGTGCGAATCCACGAACTTGATCCATATAAGAATCTCATTAAATTCCTATTTAGTTGGATATAAATCCAAGCTTCACTTTTTGTAAAGAAATAATTTTCCATCAATGAAATATAGAATCGAATTCCACACTAAACAAAAATCCTTCATACATGAGAACTTGGAAAAAAATTCCTCAATAAGGATTAATAATTAAAAAGTACTTCTTAGCTTTAATATCTCCCTCATAATTGTAAGATGTGATCTTTTCAAGGGTTGTTTACTAATAGTATATCCCACCACTATATGTTCTCACTCTTTATACTCTATTAAAAGAACATCCTCATAGAAGGAAATTTCTTCATTTATATTATGATATGAAAACTATTTTTTTCAATCAGGCTATATATAATGCCTTTCTATATTATAACTCAAAATTTTGAAAACTGTATTTTTTATCTACAACAGTTAAGAATTTATTCATGAGTCATTATAAGCTCAAATCATAAACCGTCTTCTCCATAACATCTCTATTATTGTGTTTTAGTTTCCCTAATTTTTTTATAATTTTTGGGCACTGGTGAAATTTTTTAAGAAATTAGCACCTAACGATATAAGTGGGGATTTTGGGACCATCGTGTGTCCGTTTTGCAAATTGATTTCACCAAAATTTTTCTAAAAAAATGAGCAATTTTATAAATATTTTTTTTATAATTTTTGAACTTCTTAAAAGAATTCCTATGAATTTTAAACTAAAAAAATATTATAATATCATTATAATGTTATTATTATATTATTATTTTATATAAAAATCTAAAAGCACTCATTTAAATTCCCTTAAGCCATTTCGTTTTCGTTAATAGAGATCTTTTTTTTTTGAGAATGAGATGAAAGAGAAGAGATAGAAAGAAAAAAGCTAGGTTTTGACAACCGTAAAGAGGTTTTTGTCCGTCGGCTCAGTTAAGAAATTTACTCGTCTTGAAGTAGATTACATTTTGCCTATTTTAGTTTTTAATAATTTTATATTTTTGATATTTTTTGATCAAATTTATATTTTTGTTGTTCAAAAATGAGGATAACTTTATTTTGGTAAAACTTTCATCGCGTAACTTTTTATATATTATAGAGATTATGATTATGAACATTTTGAGTATATTCTAAAATTTTTTTATCGGGTGATTTTGAAAAAGCAATGATTTTTGTCTGCTCAAAAATTTATTTTGACATCTAAAAATAATGTTTCAGTTCAATTAAAGCTTCAGAATGATATTTTATACAATCTTTGGTAATTTAGTTATGTTTGAAAATTATAAATTTTTGCTTAGTAGTATTGTTGTTGTCTACCGTTACGATATTTTGGTAATTTCTGAATTGAGTTCAATTATATTTTAATTAATTAAATGCATTAAAAACTATGTTATGAAGTTATTCCGGTGCTAGTGAGCGGTCGAGGTGGGATTGTGTTATCCAAGTGCTAGTGGGCGATCGAGGTGGGATTCTATTATGCTAGTGGGATTTTATTACTGAAGTATTGTTATATCAGAGCCAATGAGCTACCGAGATAGGATTATGTTATGAAGTGTTTGCTTATAATTTAGTTTATTTCAATATTTATTTAATTATATTTAATTTCAGTATATGATTTAGTACAGTGTTCTCTGTTCTTTTGGTTTTAGTTATTGATTTCTGTTTTAGGCTATGATAACCTACCGAGCCACGTTAGCTCATTCTTGTTTTTACTTTTATTTTTAGGCCTAGGAAATGGTAAGGAGCAAGCTGAGTAATTTGGATAGTAAGCTCTAATCTAAACTATAGGTATATTTTGGTTAGTTTTGATTTTTGCAGGCTTGGCTTTTATTTTTGTTATGCTCTCTATTGCCAAGAGCTATTATAGATATATTTCAAATTATATATATTTTAGATGATATATAAAAAATCATGTTGAGATTCAGTAGTCTTTTTTTTATATTACATTCTATAGTAGCTCTCTATAGTATATAAATTAGATATTTTATTTTAGTACTTCTCCAACCAGATCTTGGTGTTAATCTTGTCACAATCAAACACGGTATAACCTCTGCAATTTTGGGTCATATCAGGTCAGGTTGTGACATTCTAGTTGAGGCTATTCTTCTAAAGACTTGTCTAGGCCTCATACATAATGATTTATGATTTAAGAGGCAAGGCTTAAATGAATGGACCCAACAAGATTGTTTAAAGTATTTCAATAAGAGCGGGGGAATGTGTTTAGATAAATTAGAATATGTTATATGTAATAGGTGTGACACCTCCATAATCAGTATACAGTTCTATATGTTCTAACCTAACTTGATTTGAGAAATCTATTAAATTTTTGCATTTAGAACTATTCTACATGTGGCTAAGCATGTTTTGTGTGCATGTGAGAGTCAACATATGTTCTAAAGCGTGTCACGAGGGCCTATTTTATGTTTTGAAATTTTGGAATTTTTACACTAGGACGATGTGGCGCTGGGGTTGGCACCACTACGCTGCTTTGATCTCTACAATTTTGGAAATTAATTCATGTTGCAGTGCTGGGGGTGGCATTGTGGCTTTATAGGTTTCCTAGAGGGAGCATGTGTCAGTTGCTCGATTGGGCGTTGCGATGCTATTTCCACTATTTGATTCATTCCATTTCCCTCAAAATTGCTAGCTAGAGAGAGAGAGAGAAGGAATTCTAGAGAGAGAAAGATATTTTCGAGCAACTTTAAATCATTTTCAAATGTCGGTCTAGTTCTGAAAATTGTCCGACTCGAGGTAGGTAACATTTTACATATCTCAGTTTTCAAAAATAAGAAAATTTCTAAAATTTTTAGATTTAATTTATAATTTTATTAGCAAAAAATAGGAATAACTTATTTTCTACAAAACTTTCACTATGTAACTTGATGTATATTGTAGATATGACAATTTTAAATATTTAGGTATTTTCCTAGAAATTTTTCATTGGATAAATTGGAAAATGTGCGGTTTTTGATAAATTAGAAAATTATTCTACTTTCCAAAATAATATTATAGTACAATTAAAGCTTTAAAATAATACTTTAAATAATCTCTGATAATTTGGTTATATTCACAAATATTGTATTTCTGCTTAGTAGTACATTCTACTTCCTATCGTTAAAGCATTAAGTTAATTTCTGAAATGAGTCTATTTACACTTCTTTTACTACAATGTGATGAATTATTTGTTTATTTGATTGAAATGTATGATTCCAAAGAGATCTGATGTGAGTGGAGGAAGTTCAGATCTGATGTTAAATATATATATTATGGTGTTATATGCACACTCTGTTTATTAGGAGTCATAAGGGTCAAAATTTTTTGATTATGTCTGATGGGAGGTAGAAAGGTCAGAATTCTCTAAATTATATCTGATTTGAAGTACTTGTTTATTTATTCTTCCAGCACTGTTATATAGTTCTGATGAATACAATTACTATTTCACCCAACTCAAAAATTTATTATATTACTTTTAAACATTTCATTAAATGTATAATAAAGGATTTAATTAGAAATGTAGATTGGCAAATGTGGCATGTTGAGCTATGTTAGCTCACAGTTATTATGCCTTCTATTTTTGTGGTCTATGAAAGGGAAAGAGCTATTAAGTAGTAATTTTTCAGGATCTAATCTAAGTCTGTATAGGCATTTCTTTTCTAAGTTTTTGTATAATCATGGCTAATTATTTAATCTGCTCTATTTTATGTTTTGGTCTGTATCCATGTATTGTACTATAATTATTGTATGTATGTATGTCTGTATATATATATATATATATATTGATGATAAATGAAGAAAGTTTTTGAAAGAATTTATTTTCTATATGATGGAAGTAATTAGTAGCTTTTTGGTTTGTGTCACACCCCATAATCTAAATTGAAAAGAATTGTATATTTTATCTTTTAGAAAAATAACTAAAGCTATCTCTTCATTCAATAATATAAAATATTAGTAAAAGTCAATCTATTGACCAAAATATCAATATATATCTATATAATACTCCAAAATTATATATAATAGTTAGGAGCCATACATTACAATACAATATCAATCCACTCATGATTACAAAAGAATATTCAATGATAAAAAAGAGAAAATAATAATAAATCTTGAGAAATTTTGTATCTAATCAGTCTTACACTCTCAATCCTGTTCCATGACCTAAAATTATTTAAATCCCATATAATGAGCTAAAAAATCCAATAAGTCACTAAAATCCTACAATGAACTTAGATTACATAAAAGAAATGGTATACATGAAATCAGTCAATTCATAAATGTTGCAATCAATATAATCATGAATCTGTACAAAATAATAAAACACATGTAGTAACAGTAAAGCCTGTGAATCAATAAATTAGTAAGATATAAAAGGCCAATAAAATAGTATAGTGCAGATGTCGAAATAATAAAGTAGTAAATAATTATTTTTAAATCATACGCCATAACAGTACTATCCTAATAAAGAATTCATTAAACTAATAAAGTAAAAGTACTTCAAAAAACTATC
Source organism: Dendrobium chrysotoxum (assembly GCA_019925795.1). Classification (NCBI taxonomy): domain Eukaryota; kingdom Viridiplantae; phylum Streptophyta; class Magnoliopsida; order Asparagales; family Orchidaceae; genus Dendrobium; species Dendrobium chrysotoxum. The sequence goes on from CM034309.1 coordinate 25,330,332, forward strand.
AAAATCCATATCAATACAATACAATACTATCCAATAATCGTATATGAGGGTACACGTGATGTTTTGTTGTACCAGTATCAGTGCCAAGTAGTAGCTTATATCACTTACTCAGTAATAGGAATCATGTGCTCATTAACAATAAATTAGTAGCAGTGAAACAATATAGTAAATTATATCCAAGCAATTATACTAAACAAGTAAAGAGTTCTAGCTTACCTAGTATTTTTTTAGTAATCAATAATTAATAATTATTGGCTCAGTAAATAGAATCGTCACTCTTGCTCGTCAGCACAATAAGTAACTCTTAATAACTCCTAATAAGTGAATCACATGAATTAAAAGAAGATAGCAATAAACCATATTATTTTAAAGAAAGTCCATCGGTACACCATCCTGTAAAGGTATAAATCAATCTCCAACCAATTTTAGTAAATCGCCAGCTTTTACTTATCTTTATATATATATTTTATTACTACAAGATTATAAAAGTAATAGTACCCAGCTATTATACGATCATATGCCCATATTCATTCATAATACTTATATTATTAATATAATCAGATTAAAATATCAAAATCATTATTTTATGTAATTCATAAAAAAAATGCAATAACTATAATTTTAACTGATGAAATTATGAAACCAACAAGTCAAAATGATCAAAATAATCAGTATTATGATATACAAAAGTTGCACATTAGAAGTTCACTAAATACGGATAATAAATCAATTTGGGGAAAATCAAACAGTCGAAATCAAATCTTTAAAAATGAAAATATGATATAAGTCACCAACAGCGATTCGAGCAATTTTTATAAAAGTGATGAAACAAACCGGTGGCCAAAAACCTAGTTCCTCTCTCCTCCTTCCTTCTCCTCTTTTTTCCTTTCCTTCCACAGCAAGTCGGCCGAGTGAGGGGGTGTGATGAGGTGAGTGGAGAAAATGGTTATTTTATATATATATATATATATATATATATATATATATATATATATATATATATATATATATATATATTATATATAAACTCATTTCAATGCCTGGCACCGTGGCGTCCAAGTGATCCAACGTTGTTGTGCTACATGTGATTCAGAGTTACTATAGAATAGAGGGTCATTGTGTCGAGGTGCCACTATCTGGTACTTCTTAGCGCTGCTCCGCTGGAAAGCATAGTGTCGCATACGCTTTATGTAGTTTTCTCAAAATTTATATTATTCAAAATTAGAGTTGTATAGGTTTGAATATTGTTTGTTTCAAAATTTAAATTGGATGTAGAATTCAGAATAGTTTTCAAAACTTAGATCATGGTGTTGGCCTGTTGCAAACCAACATGATAGAACTTGACCTGTTTGTGGGTCTTATTGAGTTTGGTTGTGACAGTAGGTTTAAGATGGTCAAGATTTTGGAGAAAAGGGCTCCATATAGGTTAAAACATAAATGTGAAACTTTAAAGGGGTGGACAAAGCAATGGCATAAGGCCCTACAACAAGAATTGGAGGCAAGTAAAATCATCTTATATACCATGAAGAGACAATAAGAGGGAGAGTCGTAGTGCCAACAACAAGAGTGTTAGGATGAAGGGAGATAGAAAACCCTAGTAGTGTCAAAAGAGCATGACCTAGTAATGCTAAAAATTATATACCCATCCCCATTTGTAATATTTTTTATAAAGTGATCATCAAGTTTTTTACGAATCATATGAAATTATCTTACCAATGATCATCCACCCCTCTCAAGCCACCTTCATAAAAATAAAGATATTATTAATAACATTTCATTTGCCTATAAATCATTAAAAACTTTAATAACAATCATTATTTTAAACTTTTTTGTATTAAGAGTGCCTTCGTATAATAATTTGGTAGTGTCAATTGAGAAGTTGTTATTCACTGATTGAGACTATAGTTGGGTTGAAGCATGCATCTTTGTTGCATCTTTCATCTATTATCAATGCCACCATTCTTTATGTTAAAACTTGTATTTATTATAATCTTCCAGTTATCATCAATGGTGAGATCCAAGTGTATTTGAAGGCTATTGATGGTTTAAGGAAGATTTGCTCTCTATCTTGTATGTTCTTTACTATTATTGCGGGCTAGATATACGCAGGCGATAGAGTTAGAATTCTAACGTTGCTTGGATATACAACTCACACATAGAGAACACAAGATTTTATGTGGAAAACCCTAGAAAAAGGAAAAACCATGAGGCTGGCCTAGTTGAAATGATTTCACTAAAACTTGATTAAGTTACAGTAGGCTGACTCACCTCTAAGGGTGATCAAATTACAAGTATCAACTGTATGATGGAAGCCAGGGGTATATAAAAGTCCGACGTCACTTTGGTGGAACTTCGGGGTCAACCGATGATCTGGTAGAAGTTGGGCCTCAGTTGGTGGTCTGGTAGAACTCTGGGCCTTAGGTGGTTATTCGGCAGAACTATAGGCATCAGGTGGTGATCCGGCAGAAGTTCGGGGCCTCAGGTGGTAGTCTGGCTGAACTGAGGACATCAGGTGGTGGTTCGGCGGAACTCAGGGCGTCAGGCGGTGGTCCGGCAGAGCTCAGGGAGTCAGGCGGTGATCGACAGAAGTCCGGGCTCAGGTGGTAGTCTAGCGGAGCTAAGGACATCAGGTGGTGGTCCAGCGGAGCTCAAGGACTCAGGCGGTGGTCCGGCCGAGCTGAGGATGTCAGGGAGTGGTCCAGCGGAGCTCAGGGCTTCAGGTGGTGGTCCGGCAGAGCTCAGGGCATCAGGCAGTGATCCTGCAGAGCTGAGGACGTCAGGTGGTGGTCCAGCAGAGCTCAGGGCGTCAGGCGGTGGTTTAGCGGAGCTGAGGATGTCAGGTGGTGGTTCGGTAGAGCTCAGGGCTTCAAGCAGTGATCCGGCGGAGCTGAGGACATCATGTGGTGGTCTGGTGGAGCTCAGGGATTCAGGCGGTGGTCCGGCGGAACTTCAACTCAGGCGGTGGTCTGGCAGAACTCCGACGTCAGGCGGTGATCCAACGGAGCTGAGGACGTCAAGTGGTGGTCCGGCAGAACTCCGACGTCAGACGGTGGTCCGGCGGAACTCTGGCATTACGTGGTGGTCTGGCTGAACTCCAGCGTCAGACGGTGGTCCGGAAAAACTCCAGCTGAGCTCAGGACATCAGGCGGTGATCTGGTGGAGCTGAGGATGTCAAGTGGTGGTTTGGCGTAGCTCAGGGCATCAGGCAGTGGTCCAGCAGAACTCCGACATCAAGCAGTGGTCCGACGGAACTCTGGCGTCAAGCGGTGATCCAGCAAAGCTGAGGACGTCAGGTGGTGGTCTGGCAAAGCTCAGGGCGTTAGGCGGTGGTCTGGCGCAACTCCGGCGTCAGGCGGTGGTCCGGCGAAACTCGGGCGGTGGTCGAGGAGGAGCAAGGAGGCAAGAGCGATCTCCGATCTCTCTCGTTTCTCTTTAGGATTAGGGGTCCCTTTTCAAGAGGAGAGGGGGCTCTATTTATAGGTTTTTGGGAGTGTCATGGCCCATAAATAGGTCGAAGATCAAGGGCAAATGAGGAGTGGTTTGGATGGACGGCCGATATTGAATCCCTTGATCATGGACCGTTTGATGGACATTTGAATGTGTTATTGATATCGGAATTTAGCGATCTTGGGCTTGTTGGATTTGTCTCGTCGAGCAGCTCGATTCGACTATAAGTACGTCAGGTTTGGAGACCGTTTGGTAATCTATATTGTGGTTTGAACCATCTGATAGTGCTTCAGACCCTTGATTTGGACCCATTTGGACTCGTATTGGGTTGAATTTGGTGTCGTTGGGTTTGTATTTTCGAGATGTTCAGTTCGACTATAAGTTTGCTGAAATCGAAGTTGGATGGTCCCAATTTTAATTTTGAAAGTTTCCAACTTGATTTTGCCTCGAGATTCGTGCCCGATGAAGATAATTTTTCGATGATGTATGAACTATATAGGGATTATTTGTGATGTATTATTGAAAATGTTGTTACGAATAAGAAATACACTTTAATTATTGCTCTGCATTTATATATTTGTATTTTGATGTATACGAATGACCTTCTTCTCTTTGGGCTTGCTGATGATCACACTATTAGACCCCTATAAAACATTCTTTCAACCTTAACTACATATATGAGACTTCATGTATTAACAAAAATTAAATATGCTTTTCTAATATTTTAAGGAATTCATATAGCTTTTATAATATTTTTAGATTTTAAAATTAAATATTTTTTATTTTTTATGGTAGGATCAATTCTATTGATTATGCAACATAACTCCAATGTTCATGTGGTTAAAAAGGCATTTATTCACATATTAAGGATGGCCCTTTGGCTAGCTATGTTTGATTCAAATATTGCAGAATTAAATACTCCTCTTTACAGGTGGCTTTACATAATGGCTTTATATATATATATATATATATATATATATATATATATATATGATAATGATCTCATATGATTGCTCATTATGGTACATGTACCTTATAAGGCTAACTTGAATATCTATAACCAACTATTTTTTGGTTGTGACTAGTGACTACTCAATGGAGTTGATTAGAAAAATCTACTAGATATAAAATCTCATCTCTTTGATGCATCCTTGATGCTGATTTTAGAATTTGTGTTATTATGATTTCTTTTATGGTTAAGATTTTATTAGGAATAGTTTTTTTATTATTTTCTAAAACTTTTTTTTAGTACTAAAATTTTTAATTCCAAAATTTTTTATACTAAAAAGTTATTTTAGGCTTCGTTTGAGACGGTTTTCTTACTGCTTCTTAAAGCAGCTTCTTTGTATAAATATTTTATTTTTGTACTAAAAAGCTGCTTTAAGAAGCAGTAAGAAAGCCGTCCCAAATGAAGCCTTAGAAAGTAGCAAAAAAGTTGTTCCAAACAAAACATAAGGTTTCATTTGGGACAGCTTTCTTATTATTTTCTAAAGCAATTTTTTAATACAAAAATTATCTGAACTAGAAATTTTTATACTAAAAAATAAATTTAAAAATCAGTAAGAAAGTTGCTCCAAACAAAGCCGGCCTAAGCCTCTATCTTGGTATTCTCTCTGTTTTTATTTATATATATATATTGTGAAAGGAATGACAGAGCTTACAACAAAGTGAATTCCGTCCATATTGCACTATCATAGTATCAAATCAAAGGTGGCTTTTAAGTCGAGAAGAAGAAAAAACTTGATGGTTGGTCTATTGAGGTTCAAAGCTTGTTTTGATAGTTGGTCCCCAGTTGTACGAGTTCCATGCAAGCTTCCATTTAATTTGTTTCTCTCATTTGTCTTCATCGTCAACTCTGTTTTCGCATATTAATATTTGATTTTGATCGCCTTTTTTTTTTTTTTTGTGTTTTGCTGCCTATGTCCTATAGATCCCACAAACATTTTTTAATATATAAAACCTAAATTTTATAGCACTTTAATTAGTGTATAAATATAACAGATATATATATATATATATATATATATATATAGTTGCGGGTTAGAATATACATGGCGATAGAGTTATAATTCTACGTCTTAGCGTTGCACAGATATCCAGCTCACACACAGAGAACACAATTTTTTTTAGGTGGAAAATTCGGGAAAGGGAAAATACCACGGGGCCTAACATAGTTGAAAATGATTCCACTAGAATTTGAGTAAAATACAATTGTCTAACTCATCCTTGAAGACGACTGGATTACAAATGTCAACTGAAAGTTTCGCAAAAGTCCAATGTCACTCCAACGTCAAGTGGTGGTCCGGTAGCACTCCGGTGTCAGGCGGTGGTCTGGTAGTGGCACTTCAGCGTCAAGGGGGCACTCAAGCTTCAGGTGGCACTTCGATGTCCTTTGATGGTATGGTGGTGGTTTAACAGAACTCCGGCATCCCTTGGTGGTCCGGCGGTGGTGCGGCAGAACCCGACGATGGTGCAACAGAACTCCGACGGTGGTCGAAAAGGAGTTAGGCGGCTGGAGCTTTCTTCCTTCTTCTCTCTTATCTTTGATCCCCTTTTCAAGAGGAAATGAGGTTCTATTTATAGAATTTTTGAGTGGCATGGTTTGTAAATAAATGGAAGATCAAGGATAAATTGGGAGTGGTTCGGATGGACGGCCGATCTTGATTTCTGCGATCATGCATCGTTCAATCGACCTTTGACTATCTTAATGATATCAGAATTTGATGATCTTAAGCTCGTTGGATTCCTCTCGTCGAGGCGCTCGATTTGGCTATAAGCACGTCACGATTGGAAACCATTTGGTAACCCAAATTGTGGTTTGACCCTTCCAAAAGTGCTTCGAGTCTTTGATTTGGACTCATTTGGGCTCAGATTGGGTCGATTTAGGTGTCGTTGGGTTCATGTTTCCGAGACGCTCAGTTCGACTATAACTTTGCAGAAATCAGAGTTCAGATGGTCTCAATTTTAATTTTGGATGCTTCCAACTTGATTTTGCCTCAAGATTTGTGCCTGATCTAGATAATTTTTTGAATATGTATCATATATATATATATATATATATATATATATATATATATATATATATATATATATAATGATTTAGTTTACATTATATAAATTATATATATAATGATTTAGTTTACATTATATAAATTAATAAGAAAATTTTACTTTATATGCCCTATAATAACAAAAATTAGAAAAATGTGTCCAAAACTTTGTTTTGAACTATGTTATCCCTCTTGGATTTACAAAAAAATAATTAAAACATGTTTGAGAGAAAATAGTTCAAAATGATTCAAAATCAAATTCTAATTTGAAACCAATTTGAATATGAGTGCCGTCAAGGATATTGAAGTAGCCATCGTTAAGACTATGACAGGAGTTTAATTAGGGCTCACAAATGAGACTAGCAAAGATTGTTGGATCTAGCACTATGAAACGAGAGTTTGATAGGGATTCTTGAATTAGACTAATGAAGTTTGTTGGTGTGTTAGCAATGCAGTACCACTATGTACCACCCACAATATAATAGGAGTTTGTTAGGGCCTAGTGCTTCTAGACATGACTAACAAAACTCGTTGGAGCTCGCATCGCAAGATGAAACTAGCAGAGGGAACTCGGCGCCAAAACTCAGGATTTATGACTCGTTGTGTGCGAGATCAAGGGACTGTCACATTGGATCGGGCTTGCTAGGGAAGGAATCACAAGACCTACACATGTGAAGGAGGGCTTCAATAAGGTTTGAACAAGGTTTGATTGAACCTTATTTAAATATGGTTTGAATTCAAATCAAATTTATTCACAAAGAAATTCAATAAACACTCCACATATATAAAAGAGAAGAATTTACTTCGAAATGAACTTTCGGGTATATAACCCCAAGAAATAAAAAGCATACATATTTTTATAATTTTAAATATTATGAGTCATATAAAGTCAAATTTCTCAATTAATATTTGTGATATTTTTTTATATGTTTTAAAAATCAAACATTTGTATGAGTAAAAATAAAGAATTAGACATTAGATATATAAATATATAAAAATTATTATACTTCTGTAAATAAAAAAATATTTGAGAATGAGATGGAATAATTCTCCTAAATAACTTACCAACAAGGAAGTAAAAGACATGAAAGGGAAAAAATGTTATATTATGATCAACTTGAAAACTATTATATTTGTCAAGAAATTAGTGTTATATATGAAAATTTTATATGGCGCTAATTAAAAAAAAAATAAAAAGAGTTACAATTTACAGAAGAAGTTAAATTGGATGATATTTAGAAAAAAAAATAAATTAACATGAGAAATAGTTTCTGAGTAATTTTATTTTCGCCTAAATAACATAAGATTTCCTCCAAAAAATTTATTTTTAAGCTTTTTAAAATTTCAATCATTTATTTTTTTCATTCTGACATATATAATATTCTGTATAGGTGACAATTCGAGTAAATGGGTTGGGTTCGGATCGAACCCGACTTGATTCGGCCTTAAATGGATCGACACTAATCCGACCCAGTTTTACAAACGGGTGAGGATTGTCACTCAGGATTACAAATGAGTCAATTTGGGTCAACCTGCGGGTTTCTAGGTCAACCCAAATTTGATCAGTTTTTCAAAAGGATCAAAAATTTGAATCCGGACTCAACCCGTTTCTTAAACGGGTTGACTCAAATTGAAATTTTTTTAGAGTCTTGCCAATTTTTGACACACCTGACTCACGAGATAAATGTTTTTTTATTATTTTATTTGCATTCTATCAGCGTCGACTGCTGTTTTCACTCCGTATTACCTAAAGTTCCCTTCCGCAGCCCCTCAAGTCTCGAAGAAACGATGCTTTAAATTGCCGTAACGGGTGTGGGAATAGCAAAGCAACTACCAATCTAGTCAGACGGCTAGGGTGGTAGTGTAATGCGTCTGCCGCTAAGAAAGAAAGTCTTCACGCATTAGATTTATAGAAAAATATATATGAAAATATCTGTCTAATGAATTAAAAAATATTTTTTATTATCTGAAAATTAAATATAATGACGATAAAAAACGTGGGGTCGCCCTCGCTAAATTTTTTTCGGGATCGTTTAATTAAAGAGGCGGCTCGAACTGGCCAGAACTTGGCCGAGGTGTGTTCTGGCGCAGCTTCCATTTAATATTAAATCTTGAACCTCTGATTGAAGCATTAGCGGTGGAGAAATTTAAAAAAGGAACGAACTTAAAAAGTAATTAAATAAAATAGTGTGATTTTTTTAAATAATAATAATAATAATTGATATATCATCAAAAATTAATCTTGACCGGCATAATCTTGAGGCAAATTTGAGTTGGAGTCTGATATTAAATTCGGGACCATCCAAACTCTAATTTTAACAAACTTATAGTCGAACTAAACATCTCGAAAAGATGAACCCAACGACACTAAATTCGACCCAATCCAAGCCTAAATGACGAATACCTGAAGCGCATTTGGAAGGTTCAAACCATAAATTAGATGACCAAATGATTTCCGAACGTGACATGCTTATAGTCGAATCGAGTGGCTCAACGAGACGAATCCAATGAGCCCCAAGATTGCTGAATTTTGATATCATTAAGACACTCAAATACTCGATAAATAGTCCCCAATCAAAGAAGTTGATATCGACCGTCAATTTGAAACACTCCCAACGTGCCCTTAATCTTCTTCTTATTTACTGATCATGTCACTCCTAAAAAATTATAAATATACCACTCATTATTCATTGTGGGAGAGACGCAATGAAGAGAAGGAAGAGAAATCAGAGTTCTCTTGCCACCAGACAGACTCCTCGTCGACGACCGTCAGGCCATCGACTGTTGTCGGGCTTTCGTCAGACTTCTGCCTGGCCACCGTCTGTCGTTAGACTTCTGCTTGGCCACCAGCTGTTGCCAGACTTCTCCCGGTCACCAACCATCACCCCATGATGGTCATTTTCGACCACCGTTACTAGACAACGGTCTTTCATACCTCTGTTGTCTGCCGACTGCAGTCCTTCCAACCACCGTCGCCTGACTACGGTTTTTTCCGACCTCTGTCGCCCGCCGACTATGATCCTTCCAACCGTCGTTGCCCAACTAAGGTCTTTCCGACCTCCGTTACTCGCCGATTAAGGTTCCTCTAATCAACATTGTTTATCGGCTATGGTCATGCTAACCAAACGATCATGTCAACACTGATTCTTCTAACTCTCACTATATAATGCACTTTATATGAAGTATATTTGTTACATCGAACCAATGCCTTCTTCCCAAGGAGGGGCCTCATTTGTAATCAACTGTAAATACTAATATATTCATTTAAATAAGGCAATGCCCCGTGTTTTTTTCCCCTCCTCAGGCGTTTCCCCGTAAAACTGTTGTCTCTTATGAATGCTACACTTCTATCTTTATTTATTTGTGTACTGGATCTTCGTACAAAATTAAGACATTATAGTTTATATTTTTCTATCACCGTAAATATTCTAGGACGCAACAATAATAATAATAAAAGTGTGATTATTAAAAAAATTTAAAAATGAGTAAATTCGTTAAATCATTTGGCACAATCCTAAATATGCCAAACGATTTGACGAGCGTTAAATGTGTCAAATTATTTAACTCGTGCAATTGTAATAGGAGAAAAGATGATGAGAGAAGAGAGAGATGAGAGTGGAGAGAAAACCAATGGATAGAGAGAGAGATAGGAGAGAGATTTAAATAAATATTTAAATATTTAAAATAATATTTAACTAATATTTAAAAATTAAAATTTAAATAATATAAAATAATATTTAAAAAGTATTATATAAAAAGGCCAACAAAATTTAAATAGTATTTAAATATTATATTTTGATTTAATAATATTTAAATATTATATTTCGATTTGAGTTAAACAAATTTAAAAATTTTGAGACTAAAGGAAAAAGTGTCGTCAAATCTTTTTTATTCTTAAAAATATAAAATGAAGAATGTTCTTAAAAAAATAAAGAAAAAATTAAAAAATTATTGATATAAATTTAAGCTAGAAAACCGATTTGAAAAAAAAAAGAGTAAAATTAAATTTTTTCATAATTTTAGATTTTTTTCAATTAAAAAACAATATAATTCTATTTGATTATAGATTTAAAAAAAATTAAATTTTTATATTGAAAAATAATTTTTTATATTCAAATATGCTATGGTGTGAAGGTTATAATAATAAAATATTTATTTAAAATTTATTTTTAAAATTTAAATACTCATGGCATTTTTAAAAATATTTTTAAAATTATTTTTATAGAGTAAAAATTTAAATATTATCATCACTCTTCTCTCTCTCCTCATATCTCTCCCAATATGTCATCTCTCCCTTTCTCTCTCTCTCTCCCCATCATCTCTCTCATATTACAGCTAAATGCGTCAAATGATTTGACACATTCTTGACTATGCCGAATGTTATTAATAATCATATTTCTTTTGCTTAATATATTTTTAAGTACGTTCTTTTTTAAATTCCTCCCATCAGCAACTCTCTAGCTAGAGCTCGAGGGCACATCCTACTGTCCACTAGATCTCGCAGGAGATGCTACAATACATTTATTAATGGCTAATCTTATGATAAATTTATTATTTTTAGAAGATATTATATTTTTTTTTATCAATGCCATAGTTCTGGATATTCTTTTAAAAAAAGAGTTAAATTGGTGGATCGGCATTATTGAATTGGGGTGTAAATGAGCCGAGTTCGAGTCATGCTTAACTCGAGCTCGGTTCATCAGCCAAATCGTGAGCTTGAACTCGAGCTCGAGCTCAAATGATGTGCTCGAGCTCGACTTGTTGCAATAGATGCGAGCTTATAAGACGTAAGAAGAACGGGTTGACGTGATTCCACCTTCTGCTGCCAATTCCAATTATGCCTTCTGTTTCCGCCCTCTAGTTCCACCTTTCGCTTCCCATACTTCCGCCTATTCGACTTGCTCGACTCGTCAACGAATTGAGGAGCTACTCAATCAAACTCGGGCTCGATTACCTAACAAGCTTGTAAATTTGCTCGAGCTCGAGCTCGAAACTCGATAAGCTTAGCTCATGAGCTCGTTATGATGTATAGCTAGAGCAAGCTTACGAGTAGGCTTGACATGTTTGCACCTCTACTATGGAAATTGTCAAGGAGTTTTGTAAGGAGTGAAATTATTGATGTATCGCTATGAGTTTTCCCTTTTCCTATTAATAAGAAGAAATGGGCGTTAACTAAATGTATTGCTATAAAAGAATAAGGAACGTGCACACAAAATTGATGTTGAAAGAACCAATGTTAAAATATAGAGTCACCATAAAATAAAAAAAAAATTCTTGTCAAAGAATTCTTCCAAACAATTAGAGAATACGATAGACAAATAGCAAAAAATAGCAAACTAAGCTACCAAGTAACCACCATGATGAAGAGGTAATATTTTTGTCAAGAGCACAAAATCATAAAATAATTGAACAATTAAAATCCACTTTGATGAAAGAAGTAACATCGAGCCTTTACTTTATGTTGGAGAATGATTCTATTCCATCTTTAGCTGATCA
>CM034309.1:25342824-25475305 GCA_019925795.1 Dendrobium chrysotoxum
GGTGGTAGTCTAGCGGAGCTAAGGACATCAGGTGGTGGTCCAGCGGAGCTCAAGGACTCAGGCGGTGGTCCGGCCGAGCTGAGGATGTCAGGGAGTGGTCCAGCGGAGCTCAGGGCTTCAGGTGGTGGTCCGGCAGAGCTCAGGGCATCAGGCAGTGATCCTGCAGAGCTGAGGACGTCAGGTGGTGGTCCAGCAGAGCTCAGGGCGTCAGGCGGTGGTTTAGCGGAGCTGAGGATGTCAGGTGGTGGTTCGGTAGAGCTCAGGGCTTCAAGCAGTGATCCGGCGGAGCTGAGGACATCATGTGGTGGTCTGGTGGAGCTCAGGGATTCAGGCGGTGGTCCGGCGGAACTTCAACTCAGGCGGTGGTCTGGCAGAACTCCGACGTCAGGCGGTGATCCAACGGAGCTGAGGACGTCAAGTGGTGGTCCGGCAGAACTCCGACGTCAGACGGTGGTCCGGCGGAACTCTGGCATTACGTGGTGGTCTGGCTGAACTCCAGCGTCAGACGGTGGTCCGGAAAAACTCCAGCTGAGCTCAGGACATCAGGCGGTGATCTGGTGGAGCTGAGGATGTCAAGTGGTGGTTTGGCGTAGCTCAGGGCATCAGGCAGTGGTCCAGCAGAACTCCGACATCAAGCAGTGGTCCGACGGAACTCTGGCGTCAAGCGGTGATCCAGCAAAGCTGAGGACGTCAGGTGGTGGTCTGGCAAAGCTCAGGGCGTTAGGCGGTGGTCTGGCGCAACTCCGGCGTCAGGCGGTGGTCCGGCGAAACTCGGGCGGTGGTCGAGGAGGAGCAAGGAGGCAAGAGCGATCTCCGATCTCTCTCGTTTCTCTTTAGGATTAGGGGTCCCTTTTCAAGAGGAGAGGGGGCTCTATTTATAGGTTTTTGGGAGTGTCATGGCCCATAAATAGGTCGAAGATCAAGGGCAAATGAGGAGTGGTTTGGATGGACGGCCGATATTGAATCCCTTGATCATGGACCGTTTGATGGACATTTGAATGTGTTATTGATATCGGAATTTAGCGATCTTGGGCTTGTTGGATTTGTCTCGTCGAGCAGCTCGATTCGACTATAAGTACGTCAGGTTTGGAGACCGTTTGGTAATCTATATTGTGGTTTGAACCATCTGATAGTGCTTCAGACCCTTGATTTGGACCCATTTGGACTCGTATTGGGTTGAATTTGGTGTCGTTGGGTTTGTATTTTCGAGATGTTCAGTTCGACTATAAGTTTGCTGAAATCGAAGTTGGATGGTCCCAATTTTAATTTTGAAAGTTTCCAACTTGATTTTGCCTCGAGATTCGTGCCCGATGAAGATAATTTTTCGATGATGTATGAACTATATAGGGATTATTTGTGATGTATTATTGAAAATGTTGTTACGAATAAGAAATACACTTTAATTATTGCTCTGCATTTATATATTTGTATTTTGATGTATACGAATGACCTTCTTCTCTTTGGGCTTGCTGATGATCACACTATTAGACCCCTATAAAACATTCTTTCAACCTTAACTACATATATGAGACTTCATGTATTAACAAAAATTAAATATGCTTTTCTAATATTTTAAGGAATTCATATAGCTTTTATAATATTTTTAGATTTTAAAATTAAATATGCTTTTCTAATATTTTAAGGATCAATTCTATTGATTATGCAACATAACTCCAATGTTCATGTGGTTAAAAAGGCATTTATTCACATATTAAGGATGGCCCTTTGGCTAGCTATGTTTGATTCAAATATTGCAGAATTAAATACTCCTCTTTACAGGTGGCTTTACATAATGGCTTTTTATATATATATATATATATATAATAATGAGATCTCATATGATTGCTCATTATGGTACATGTACCTTATAAGGCTAACTTGAATATCTATAACCAACTATTTTTTGGTTGTGACTAGTGACTACTCAATGGAGTTGATTAGAAAAATCTACTAGATATAAAATCTCATCTCTTTGATGCATCCTTGATGCTGATTTTAGAATTTGTGTTATTATGATTTCTTTTATGGTTAAGATTTTATTAGGAATAGTTTTTTTATTATTTTCTAAAACTTTTTTTTAGTACTAAAATTTTTAATTCCAAAATTTTTTATACTAAAAAGTTATTTTAGGCTTCGTTTGAGACGGTTTTCTTACTGCTTCTTAAAGCAGCTTCTTTGTATAAATATTTTATTTTTGTACTAAAAAGCTGCTTTAAGAAGCAGTAAGAAAGCCGTCCCAAATGAAGCCTTAGAAAGTAGCAAAAAAGTTGTTCCAAACAAAACATAAGGTTTCATTTGGGACAGCTTTCTTATTATTTTCTAAAGCAATTTTTTAATACAAAAATTATCTGAACTAGAAATTTTTATACTAAAAAATAAATTTAAAAATCAGTAAGAAAGTTGCTCCAAACAAAGCCGGCCTAAGCCTCTATCTTGGTATTCTCTCTGTTTTTATTTATGATATATATTGTGAAAGGAATGACAGAGCTTACAACAAAGTGAATTCCGTCCATATTGCACTATCATAGTATCAAATCAAAGGTGGCTTTTAAGTCGAGAAGAAGAAAAAACTTGATGGTTGGTCTATTGAGGTTCAAAGCTTGTTTTGATAGTTGGTCCCCAGTTGTACGAGTTCCATGCAAAGCTTCCATTTAATTTGTTTCTCTCATTTTGTCTTCATCGTCAACTCTGTTTTCGCATATTAATATTTGATTTTGATCGCCGTTTGTTTTTTTTTTTGTGTTTTGCTGCCTATGTCCTACAGATCCCACAAACATTTTTTAATATATAAAACCTAAATTTTTATAGCACTTTAATTAGTGTATAAATATAACATATATATATATATATATATATATATATATATATATATATATATAGTTGCGGGTTAGAATATACATGGCGATAGAGTTATAATTCTACGTCTTAGCGTTGCACAGATATCCAGCTCACACACAGAGAACACAATTTTTTTTAGGTGGAAAATTCGGGAAAGGGAAAATACCACGGGGCCTAACATAGTTGAAAATGATTCCACTAGAATTTGAGTAAAATACAATTGTCTAACTCATCCTTGAAGACGACTGGATTACAAATGTCAACTGAAAGTTTCGCAAAAGTCCAATGTCACTCCAACGTCAAGTGGTGGTCCGGTAGCACTCCGGTGTCAGGCGGTGGTCTGGTAGTGGCACTTCAGCGTCAAGGGGGCACTCAAGCTTCAGGTGGCACTTCGATGTCCTTTGATGGTATGGTGGTGGTTTAACAGAACTCCGGCATCCCTTGGTGGTCCGGCGGTGGTGCGGCAGAACCCGACGATGGTGCAACAGAACTCCGACGGTGGTCGAAAAGGAGTTAGGCGGCTGGAGCTTTCTTCCTTCTTCTCTCTTATCTTTGATCCCCTTTTCAAGAGGAAATGAGGTTCTATTTATAGAATTTTTGAGTGGCATGGTTTGTAAATAAATGGAAGATCAAGGATAAATTGGGAGTGGTTCGGATGGACGGCCGATCTTGATTTCTGCGATCATGCATCGTTCAATCGACCTTTGACTATCTTAATGATATCAGAATTTGATGATCTTAAGCTCGTTGGATTCCTCTCGTCGAGGCGCTCGATTTGGCTATAAGCACGTCACGATTGGAAACCATTTGGTAACCCAAATTGTGGTTTGACCCTTCCAAAAGTGCTTCGAGTCTTTGATTTGGACTCATTTGGGCTCAGATTGGGTCGATTTAGGTGTCGTTGGGTTCATGTTTCCGAGACGCTCAGTTCGACTATAACTTTGCAGAAATCAGAGTTCAGATGGTCTCAATTTTAATTTTGGATGCTTCCAACTTGATTTTGCCTCAAGATTTGTGCCTGATCTAGATAATTTTTTGAAGATGTATCATATATATATATATATATATATATATATATAATGATTTAGTTTACATTATATAAATTATATATATAATGATTTAGTTTACATTATATAAATTAATAAGAAAATTTTACTTTATATGCCCTATAATAACAAAAATTAGAAAAATGTGTCCAAAACTTTGTTTTGAACTATGTTATCCCTCTTGGATTTACAAAAAAATAATTAAAACATGTTTGAGAGAAAATAGTTCAAAATGATTCAAAATCAAATTCTAATTTGAAACCAATTTGAATATGAGTGCCGTCAAGGATATTGAAGTAGCCATCGTTAAGACTATGACAGGAGTTTAATTAGGGCTCACAAATGAGACTAGCAAAGATTGTTGGATCTAGCACTATGAAACGAGAGTTTGATAGGGATTCTTGAATTAGACTAATGAAGTTTGTTGGTGTGTTAGCAATGCAGTACCACTATGTACCACCCACAATATAATAGGAGTTTGTTAGGGCCTAGTGCTTCTAGACATGACTAACAAAACTCGTTGGAGCTCGCATCGCAAGATGAAACTAGCAGAGGGAACTCAGCGCCAAAACTCAGGATTTATGACTCGTTGTGTGCGAGATCAAGGGACTGTCACATTGGATCGGGCTTGCTAGGGAAGGAATCACAAGACCTACACATGTGAAGGAGGGCTTCAATAAGGTTTGAACAAGGTTTGATTGAACCTTATTTAAATATGGTTTGAATTCAAATCAAATTTATTCACAAAGAAATTCAATAAACACTCCACATATATAAAAGAGAAGAATTTACTTCGAAATGAACTTTCGGGTATATAACCCCAAGAAATAAAAAGCATACATATTTTTATAATTTTAAATATTATGAGTCATATAAAGTCAAATTTCTCAATTAATATTTGTGATATTTTTTTATATGTTTTAAAAATCAAACATTTGTATGAGTAAAAATAAAGAATTAGACATTAGATATATAAATATATAAAAATTATTATACTTCTGTAAATAAAAAAATATTTGAGAATGAGATGGAATAATTCTCCTAAATAACTTACCAACAAGGAAGTAAAAGACATGAAAGGGAAAAAATGTTATATTATGATCAACTTGAAAACTATTATATTTGTCAAGAAATTAGTGTTATATATGAAAATTTTATATGGCGCTAATTAAAAAAAAAAATAAAAAGAGTTACAATTTACAGAAGAAGTTAAATTGGATGATATTTAGAAAAAAAAATAAATTAACATGAGAAATAGTTTCTGAGTAATTTTATTTTCGCCTAAATAACATAAGATTTCCCCCAAAAAATTTATTTTTAAGCTTTTTAAAATTTCAATCATTTATTTTTTTCATTCTGACATATATAATATTCTGTATAGGTGACAATTTGAGTAAATGGGTCGGGTTCGGATCGAACCCGACTTGATTCGGCCTTAAATGGATCGACACTAACCCAACTTAGTTTTACAAACGGGTGAGGATTGTAACGCAGGATTATAAATGGGTCAATTTGGGTCAACCCGCGGGTTTCTAGGTCAACCCAAATTTGATCAGTTTTTCAAAAGGATCAAAAATTTGAATCCGGACTCAACCCGTTTCTTAAACGGGTTGACTCAAACTGAATTTTTTTAGAGTCGTGCCAATTTTTGACACACCTGACTCACGAGATAAATGTTTTTTTTATTATTTTATTTGTATTGTATCAGCGTCGACTGCTGTTTTCACTCCGTATTACCTCAAGTTCCCTTCCGCAGCCCCTCAGGTCTCGAAGAAACGATGCTTTAAATTGCCGTAACGGGTGTGGGAATAGCAAAGCAACTACCAATCTAGTCAGACGGCTAGGGTGGTAGTGTAATGCGTCTGCCGCCAAAAAAATTAAGAAAGAAAGTCTTCACGCATTAGATTTATAGAAAAATATATATGAAAATATCTGTCTAATGAATTAAAAAATATTTTTTATTATCTGAAAATTAAATATAATAACGATAAAAAACGTGGGGTCGCCCTCGCTAAAATTTTCTCCTTTGACAGAGATCATAAAGAGGCGGCTCGAACTGGCCAGAACTTGGCCGAGGAGGTGTGTTCTGGCGCAGCTTCCAGTTAATATTAAATCTTGAACCTCTGATTGAAGCATTAGCGGTGGAGAAATTTAAAAAAGGAACGAACTTAAAAAGTAATTAAATAAAATAGTGTGATTTTTTTAAAATAATAATAATTGATATATCATCAAAAATTAATCTTTGATCGAGCACAAATCTTGAGGCAAATTTGAGTTGGAATCTGATATTAAATTCGGGATCATTCAAACTCCAATTTTAACAAACTTATAGTCTAACTAAACATCTCGAAAAGATGAACCCAACGACACTAAATTCGACCCAATCCAAGCCCAAATGGGTTCAAATCGAAGACCTGAGCGCATTTGGAAGGTTCAAACCATAAATTAGATGACCAAATGATTTCCGAACGTGAATGCTTATAGTCCAATCGAGTAGCTCAACGAGACGAATCCAATGAGCTCAAGATTGCTGAATTTTGATATCATTAAGACACTCAAATACTCGATAAATAGTCCACAATCAAAGAAGTTGATATCGACCGTCAATTTGAAACACTCCTAACGTGCCCTTAATCTTCTTCTTATTTACTGGTCATGTCACTCCTAAAAAATTATAAATATACCACTCATTATTCATTGTGGGAGAGACGCAATGAAGAGAAGGAAGAGAAATCAGAGTTCTCTTGCCACCAGACAGACTCCTCGTCGACGACCGTCAGGCCATCGACCATTGTCGGGCTTTCGTCAGACTTCTGCCTGGCCACCGTCTGTCGTTAGACTTCTGCTTGGCCACTAGCTGTTGCCAGACTTCTCTCGGTCACCAACCATCACCCCATGATGGTCCTTTTCGACCACCGTTACTAGATACAGTCTTTCATACCTCTGTTGCCTGCCGACTGCGGTCCTTCCAACCACCGTCGCTCGACTACGATCTTTTCGACCTCTGTCGCCCGCCGAATATGGTCATTCCAACCGTCGTTGCCCAACTAAGGTCTTTCCGACCTCCATCCGATTAAGGTTCCTCTAATCAACATTGTCTATCGGCTATGGTCATGCTAACCAAATGAACATGTCAACACTGATTCTTCTAACTCTCACTATATGATGCACTTTATATGAAGTATATTTGTTACATCGAACCAATGCCTTCTTCCTAAGGAGGGGCCTCATTTGTAATCAACTATAAATACTAATAGATTCATTTAAATTAGACAATGCCCCTGGTTTTTTCCCCTCCTCAAGGGTTTTCCCGTAAAAACTGTTATCTCTTATGAATGCTACACTTCTATCTTTTATTTATTTGTGTATTGGATTTTCGTACAAAATTAAGACATTATAGTTTATATTTTTCTATCACCATAAATATTTTAGGACGTAACAATAATAATAATAATAAAAGTGTGATTATTAAAAAAATTTAAAAATGAGTAAATTCTTTAAATCGTTTGGCACAATCCTAAATATGCCAAACGATTTGACGAGTGTTAAATGTGTCAAATTATTTAACGCATGCAATTGCAATAGGAAAGAAAGATGATGGATACGGAGAGAGAGAGAGAGAGAGATTTAAATAAATTTTTAAATATTTAAAATAATATTTAACTAATATTTAAAAATTAAATTTTAAATAATATAAAATAATATTTAAAAAGTATTATATAAAAAGGCCAACAAAATTTAAATAATATTTAAATATTATATTTTGATTTAATAATATTTAAATATTATATTTCGATTTGAGTTAAACAAATTTAAAAATTTTGAGACTAAAGAAAAAAGTGTCGTCAAATCTTTTTTATTCTTAAAAAAATAAATGAAGAATGTTCATAAAAAATAATGAAAAAATTAAAAATTATTGATAGAAATTTAAGCTAGAAACCGATTTGAAAAAAAAAAGAGTAAAATTAATTTTTTTCATAATTTTAATTTTTTTCAATTAAAAAACAATATAATTCTATTTGATTATAGATTTAAAAAAATTAAATTTTTATATTGAAAAATAATTTTTTATATTCAAATATGCTATGGTTATAATAATAAAATATTTATTTAAAATTTATTTTTAAAATTTAAATACTCATGGCATTTTAAAAAATATTTTTAAAATTATTTTTATAGAGTAAAAATTTAAATATTATCATCTCTCTTCTCTCTCTCCTCATATCTCTCCCAATATGTCATCTCTCCCTTTCTCTCTCTCTCTCTCCCTATCATCTCAATGGGTCAAATTATTTGGCACATTCTTGATTATGCCAAACAGTTATTAGTTGTCATACTTCTTTTGCTTAATATGTTTTAAGTACGCTCTTTTTTAAAATTCCTCCCATCAGCAACTCTCTGGCTAGAGCTCGAGGGCACATCCTACTTTCCACTGGATCTCGCAGGAGGTGCTACAATACATTTATTAATGGCTAATCTTATGATAAATTTTATTATTTTTAGAAGATATTATATTTTTTTATCAATGCCATAGTTCTGGATATTCTTTTAAAAAAAGGGTTAAATTGGTGGATCGGCATTATTGAATTGGGGTGTAAATGAGCCGAGTTCAAGTCATGCTTAACTCGAGCTCGGTTCATTAGCCAAATCGTGAGCTTGAACTCGAGCTCGAGCTCAAATGATGTGCTCGAGCTCGACTTGTTGCAATAGATGCGAGCTTATAAGGCGTAAGAAGAACGGGTCGACGTGATTCCACCTTCTGCTGCCAATTCCGATTCTGCCTTCTGTTTCCGCATCTAGTTCTGCCTTTCGCTTCCCATACTTCCGCATATTTGACCCGCTCGACTCGTCAACGAATTGAGGAGCTACTCAATCAAACTCGAGCTCAATTACCTAACAAGCTTGTAAATTTGCTCGAGCTCGAGCTCGAAACTCGATAAGCTTAGCTCATGAGCTCGTTACCATGTATAGCTAGAGCAAGCTTGCGAGTAGGCTTGACCTGTTTGTACCTCTACTATGAAAATTGTCAAGGAGTTTTGTTAGGAGTGAAATTATTGATGTATCGCTATGAGTTTTCCCTTTTCCTATTAGTAAGAAGAAATGGGCGTTAACTAAATGTATTGCTATAAAAGAATAAGGAACGTGCACACAAAATTGATGTTGAAAGAACCAATGTTAAAATATAGAGTCACCATAAAATAAAAAAAAATTTCTTGTCAAAGAATTCTTCCAAACAATTAGAGAATACGATAGACAAATAGCAAAAATAGCAAACTAAGCTACCAAAGTAACCACCATGATGAAGAGGTAATATTTTTGTCAAGAGCACAAAATCATAAAATAATTGAACAATTAAAATCCACATTGATGAAAGAAGTAACATCGAGCCTATAGCTTTATGTTGGAGAATGATTCTATTCCATCTTTAGCTGATCATTTAATGCCTTTCTATATCATATAAAAATCAATTATTCAATTTTTGAAAGTAGGCTAAACACACTCTTTTGTATTTTTTTAAGTGATGAGCACATAAAACATAATTTTATTGATTATTAGTATTGATTATTCAAGCTCTGGTGAATAAATAAAATTTAAATTTTTTTTCAAATTATTTAGTAACTCCTCTATTCATTATGGGTGTCAAAATTGATGCGGAGCATCTTTGCTTATAGGAGTCTGGAGGAGCATTTTATCTTATTACTCATAGCTTCTGATAGAATGCTTGAATCTCCACTACCTAATGCCATAGTTAGTTATATAGTACTATTTACTCCTTTTACCATTTAGGCCTTTTATAGTATAGGAAAGGAAGCAAAGGATATAAGCAGCCAAGTCCGATGGACGAAAGCAGTTTTTTACATATATTTCAATACAGAACTCAGTTTCTCTGTTATTTGCTTGCTTGCTTCTCTGTTTTCATCTTCTTGTAGGTTACCTACATCATAACTGGCATCAGAGCAAGGATTCTCCTACCCTCAGGACCAGACCCACTAGTGGTAGAATATGCTTTTTCTAGCACTACCCTAGTATCTATTCAAACTCTGATTCCCTAGGGATAGATTTCTCTTGCCTTTAGGATCAAAACCCCAGACTTGACCATTCTATTCGGTCAACACCAATATGTGCAATAGAACTACATTCTATTACACATATTGGGGGTCCATTTGTTGACCTCATTTTTGTATGAGCTCAATAGGACCAATCCAGACCTTAGGATCTTTCCAATCCTTAGGATCAATCTTAACCCTAGGATCAATCTGATCTTAAGATCAATCTAAACTTTAAGATCAATCCAAATTCAAATCAATCCTGACCCCAGATCAATACAATTTAAGACAAATCTAGATTCTAGGATTCTCCTAGACTTCAGACCCTAGGATCTATTCTAGACCCTAGGATTCTACCTGACTCTATATCATATGATCCTCTTAGATCCTAGGATTATCCTAGATCTATCTAGAGCTTAGGATTCTTCTAGATCCTAAGACTATTCTAGATCTCAGGCCTTAGGACTCCCAAACCCTAAGATCTTCCTAGAAATCAAACTTTAGGATCTACTCTAAATCCTAAGACCCTTCTAGATCCTAGATCTTAGGACTCCTAGATCTTAGGATTCTTCTAGATTATAGGATGCTTCCAGACCTTAGATCCTAGGATTTCCTTAGGACTTTTAGATCCCAGGATCTTCCCAGACTCCAGTCCTTAGGATCTATTCTAGACCCTAGGATTCCCTTAAGCTGATTTGGACCCTAGGACCTATTCTAAACCCTAGGATTCTTCTAGATCAATCCAAGCTTCAATTCAATCTAAACTTAATTCAAATCCTATCATTCAAGCTCAAAATTCAATTCAAAACCAGATTCCCAGATTCAAATCCAAGGCCAAAGGTCTAAGTCCTGAAAGCCTTTTCCAGCAGATTTTTGAACATTTCAAAACCCTTTCAAATGACCTCTGATTCAAGGTCTGTCAGTTCCACACTGATATGACATGTCCCTAGAGGAAACCCTCCAAATTTGAGTTCATTCTGAGATCTCTAACCCCAGAAACTGAATTGAAATCCAAAGGCTGTAAAACCTTCAAATATTTACAGTCTATGCCACTGGACCTGCCATCCAGTGGATCCTGACCTTGGAGCTTTCTCCAAAGCCTCCAATCACCTCCAGACCCTTGAATATGACTTATTGAGTATTAAACTACATTTTGTTGGACTCAATTTGACCCTTAGCTGACCAGGGGTCAAAATGACCAAAATACCCCTATGGGGTATAAATGGTCATTTGAACCAAATGAGCTCCAAATCAAATGCAACCACCTCTAGCAAGTTTCAAATGTCAAACCAAATCCATTGAACCCAGAACCAGCCCCTGGATCAACCTGGTTGACCAAGTCAACCTAGTTGACCTAGAAGGCCCATTAAGGGCCCAAATAGGTCATTTTGACCAAATGACCTCCCCAGACTTTGAGACCACCACCAGTAGATTCAGAATGTCATTCTGAACTGATTGGACCCAGTTCCTGGCCTTGGGTCAACTTGGTTGACCAAGTCAACCCAGTTGACCCATTAAGCCCTTTAAGAGCTCCAATAGGTCCATTTGATTCAAATGATCCATTTAAATCTTAGAAATACTTCTAACAGATTCAAAACATCAAATCGAACTTGTTGAACCTATACCCACTCCCTGGGTCAACCTGGTTGACTGAGTCAACCTAGGTTGACCTAGGTGTTCCTTAAGGATTCAAATGGGTTATTCCAACCCATTGGATCCAATCAAATCCTTCAAGCTCTCAAATCCATGTTAAATGATATTTTAAACCTGTCTAGACTTATCATGAGTCAAATCAACCTTGGTTTGGCTTGGTCAAACTTCAAACTTTGGTCAAACCCATTCAAAACTCCTTTCATTACCTCAAATTCCAACCTTTGAACTCCCAACCTCTCCAAAGCATCCCAACCAGCTCTTCAAGCCACTCTAGCTGCCACCTCACTAGTCCACTTGACCATTGACTGGTCAAACTGGTCAATGACTAGTCAAATGACCATTAAATGGTCAAAATACTCAAATACTTGTGTTTAAGTTAATCCTCTCTAATCCAAACCATTCCAGCAGCTTAAGTGCACTTTAGAACCTTCTTTGAGCCATTCTAAGCCCTTGGATCTTGATCAAACAACTCTCATCACTCCCACATGCCAAGGTGGGGACCAAGAGGCCTTTCCACTTCATATGTCCTCTTGTCCTTTATTCCTCTGCTCCTAACCACCTTCCAGGACACATGTCAATCATCTAATACTCTAAACAACTGATCTTGGCCCTTGATTCAATCCAAGGACGTTTTGAATAGGGTAAAACATCATTTGAGCTCTCATTATTCGAACTCCAATCTCTCTCCATAGAGGCCTCCCCAGAGCTCAAAATCTTTTCGTTTTGAGCATTCCAGACCTCCTCTTGATCCCCAATCCAAAAGCTGGCAGTCAAAGCTTGCCGGCGAGAGGATTCCAGTTACCTTGAGCTGGGATCCGTCCAATACCTATAGCGTGCGATAGAAAGCTTCTCAGACCAAGGTTTCTGAAGAGGAATTATTCTTGGACAGTCCACAAATTCAGAGATTCTAAAATCCTGCAAATCTCACGGTTAGTTTCTCTTAAATCCTTAACCCTAGGCTAAGATACATTAGCTTAAATAACTTTGTGTTAATAGCATTTTAAGCTTCTAGACGAACTCCACATGATTTCTGTTCGTGTCCATAATCTAGGTTTAAAATTTTAACTGATTTGATGCACCTGATCGAGCGAACGGGCTCAAAAATATGTTTTAGGGCTCAGTTTCTGCATGCCTGGGCTGGGATTTATCTGAGCCGTTGATCCTTTGATCAACGGCCTAGATTCTGCCGCTCCGCGGTCTGGTTCGACAGCGTGATTAATCTGGTGGCTCCGCGTTCCGTCCAGCGAGATCGTAGCCGCTCGTTTAAAACCGCGGAGATCGGACGGTGATTGCGGATTGCTGACGCGGATTAGTAACGTCGCGTGGGGTCCACGCGCTTTTCCAATCCGCGGGTAATGATTGGTGGCGGCGCCAATCATTGCCAATGATTGGGCGCCGCCACGCGGTGTAGCAATGGCCAATCAGGGCTCGCCACGTGTGCTGCCCGCCGCCAGAATTTAAAAAATTTAATTAGAAATTGTTTTTTTTAATTTTTTTTAACCTAGTTTTCTTCAAATAAATTTTAAAAATTAATTTTAAATCTTAAAAATATATTTTAAATGTTTAAAATTTTGATAAAATTAAATATTTTGTTTCAAAATAAATATTAATGCAAAATATTAATTTTATTTTAAATATTATTTGAATATTAAATATTGAATATTTTAAATATTAATATTTATTTAAACTTGGTTTAAATATTTTATGAATTTTAAAATTAAATGTTAAGCCTTTCAAATTACTGAAATAAAATATAAATTTATATATATATATTTTAAATATCTAATTTTAAACTAAATTAATTATATATATATTTATATATGTATATATATACATAATCTTTAATTATTTAAATAATTAGACATTTAATAAATATTTATTTGTAAATAAATTAAAATAATTTTAAATTACTTTAAAATTCCAGAAGTTCTTAAGACATTGTTTAACTTGTTTTAAAATTTTTTTTTTAGTGTTAATTAATTGCAAATTAGCTTAAAATTCATTTAATTAACATAAAACTTCAAGATTTCAAAATAAATTCAAATTAATCCATAAAAATATACATAATACTTTAAAATTTTTAGAGTTTAAATTACTTTAATTTAAAATTTATTTTAAAATTCAAAGCTAAATTTATTTTAAATAATTTGAATTATTTGTTTATTTTAATATTTGATTAATATTTGATTAAGTATTAAACTAATCATTTTCAAAATTGAATATTTATTTTCAAATAACTTCAAAATCAGTGGATCTCTCAAACTATTTTAACTTAAAATATTTTCAATTATCTTATTTTAAAACTTATATTATTATATATAGGTTTTATATATAAGTATATTTTAAAACCCATTTTAAAATTATATGTATTTAAATTCTCAAACCTTGAGAGATCACATGAAAGTTTGAGCATAGATTGAGCTTGATTGAATAGAATTTATGTGGAGTGATGATTAATCAATGAATAATTATTTGATTAATTATTCATTGATTAATCTTTCAATTAATTAAATTTTAACTTGATTTGCATGCATAGGGTACACACACCACCTAGCCTTAAGGCTCTCTTAGTTCTAGGATGTGATTGTGTGTATGTTTATATGTTTTTATTCAAGGGTTAGTGGAACATGGATTTAAACCCAATTAACTTAGTGTCATTAAGGACAATAATTAAGGACCTAAGTGTAGAGAACTTAGAAAAATTCCAAAAATTAGGATTCAATTCCAATTGACTTGAAACTCAAACCATTTGAACTTAGTGACACTTTAAGCCCTAGGAAATTTCCTCACTGACTTTTGAGATCATTAAGCCCCTTAATCAACCTAATCAAACTTAAACCTTAATTAAGCCTTTAAGCCTTCCAGAAATTCTAATAAATCAAATTTAAATCCAAAAAATACAATTAACCTCTCTAACTGACCAGAATTAAACCCTTAATCAATGAAAAATAAAACCCCCTTTACTGGACTTCAAAATTGAGTTTAATTTAATTTTAATTGAAATTCAATATTTAATTAATTTAATTAATTAAAAATAATAAAAAAATTCTAAAAAATTTTCAAACACTTGGAAATCACTCCTTAGGTCATTCCTGACCTTTGGAGTTGATTTCAAGAAGTTTGGAGATCATTTGGATCCAAATCACAAAAAGGGTCTCTAATTAAACAATTTAAATAATTCATTAAATACTCAAAACTTCAAAAATTCATAACTAATTCAAATGAACTCCAAATTGAGCAAACTCAAAGGCATACAACTCATCTTAAGCTCTAATATTTATTAAAAATGTTAAGTTTTTAGAAATCAAACAAATTTAAAAAAGTCAACTTTTGGTCAAACTTAGTTCAAATTCAAGTCAAAACTTCAAACCTTCATAATAAAATGTAGAAAAATCCAATTTCAGTGTACTTACTGTCTAACTGATCGTATTAAGGTCTAGTATTTTAATAAAATATTGAATTTCCAGAAAACACTTTAAATCAAAAAGTCAAATTTTGACCCTTTAATTAAATGATTAAAATAATCCAAAAAATATCAAAATTCAATAAATCATTAAAAATTCCAGAAAACATCAAATCAACATTAAAACCAGCAACCAACTAATTCTAATTAAAATTTAATCAACCTTTAAACCTTAATCAAACTCAAATCATTTAATTATATCGGGTACCACTAGGTAACCCAGGCCTACGAGGCTATTAAATTAGCCCCAAGGAAGGTGAAATAAACTTCACGGCCTTGGTGTGAAACAAAGGTGATATCCAACAAACAATTAAAATCAAATTTAAAATCAATTTCAAGTCATTAATATTTAAATTCAAATTAAATCTTCCCTTAAGCCTTCAACCAACTAGAACTTTAAACAACTTCAATCAAATCATCCTATTTAGGACACATCAAAGCCACACAGCCTACCTCACACACTTTAGATGGTTTGCTAGGACAACCAACTCTAGTCTTAGGCTAGGCCGGTGTTTACTTTTCTGCTGTGTGTCGGATTTTCGAGCTTTTACTGCATGCTGTTTGCTAGTATTAGAATTGATGTGATTGTTTATTTATTTAATGCACTCTGTGATGTGATTGATTGTACGATTAGATCTACCCCTAGGCTAGGAACGATTTGTACTAATTCAATCTTATACAGGTGGCCATGCTCATACAGGGCATAAATTAAAGGGGGCAAAAAAAAATCATGATTATTAAATTGCACAGGTGCTAAGCATGCTTAAGTCCCCCTTTAAATCACAAAGAGCATGGCCAAGCGTGGCTGGTTTGAGCATTTAAATTTCAAATATATTAACTGCTTGGGATGTAAATATAACTGTTGATTATTAGGATAACCCTGCAGGTTGTTGAGTCTAGAATTTTAATTTCAATTGATGTAATTTGATTCAAATTGAGTTGTAAACTATTTAAAGTGCTTTGAGATTGAGATGTTTGCACATCCAATTTGGAATCCAAAGAGGAAGGAACATCCCTTAGGGGAGAGTTCCTATCTATTTGGAGATCCAAATTAGGATGAAGTTCAAGTATCCAAAGAGAAAAGATAACACCCCTATCCAGGGGGAGTTTCTTTTCATTTGGATATCTAGACCCGACGATCCAAGGAGTTCTAAGGAGACGAAGAAGTGAAGAACGAGAAGAATCTCAAATCTCAAAGTCACTTGAGTCTTAGGAGTAGAATCCGGGTTGTAGTCAGTGGTACCCGGCCACTTTACTTTACTGCAGACCCTGGGTTGTATTATTAAGGGCACTTGCCTATGGACTTTCAGTATGAGTATTTATTTAATTAATTTAATTAAATGTTGATTTGATTACTTGATGTTGATTGCGATTAAGGACCCACATATTTTTAGTAGTTTATTTGGCGCTATTGCATGTCGATTTTGATTTAGCCTGGAACCCGATCGGAGGCTCGTGAGGGTACGGTCATTAACTTCTTCTACTTAAACAAAACTTAAAAATTTTTAAGCTCAGATAGAAACTCTAACGCTCTTAAGAAGTAAGCCCGGACTCGCCGGGAGTTTTTCATGCATACATATTGACTTTTCTCATCCGTGTTAGGCACCTCCCCGCCTGCGGGTTCTGGCAGACCACCTGACCTATTAGGGTGCAGTTCTGTCCAAGGGGATGTTGTGCAATCTCTAGGATAAAACCTATTTTTTTAAGCCTATTTTAAAACTGCTTCATATTGATTTAAGCATTTCATCGAGTCAACTAGCATGCATTGCATTAGATACAAATTAAAAATCGAGTCTAAATCTTAATTGCATTTTATTTAGACATTTAACCCAACATATGTTAAGGGGTCAATTAGGATCTGCTCTAGATGTCGACCCCAATTCTTTAAACCAATCTTAATCAATGTCCTTAACCACTCTACATTTAAAGACTTTGACTAATGGTTTTTAAAAGCGTTTAGGTGGTTTAGCTGGCTCCCCAATCCAGGCCGGGGTAAGTCCAGATTGCATTGCATTAGCTAGGTTCTGGGTCACTGATTCTCAGTACCCATTTTAGACTTAGGTTCTGAGGCAATGTTCAATCTTAAGACCTCAATCTTTTGGGAATCTAATTCCCATTTTCTAATAAAATTGATCATTTAAACATTAAATTTCTTTCAATCAAATTCAAGCCCAACACTTAGGACAGTTTGAGGTGTTTCTGAAGTAATTCAGAATCTCAAAGCACCTCCTACTCTTCTTCCTTTGACTCCAGAAATAAGTGTTCAATCTTGAACCAATCCCTGTTGAATTTCCAGTCCTTTAACCTCCTTTGACATCTAGCTTTGAAATTCTTAAAAAAATTCGTATCGCTATTTTAATCGAGAGTATTCGTAGGAAATTTTCTATTTTCCTATGATGTAATTAACTACGAGGGCTTGCGCTCGTAGGAGATTTAGAAACCCAGACCTGATTTCAAAATCAAGTTTTCAAAACCTTTAATTAATTATTTTTGGGAAATCAAAACAAAAAATGGCGATCATTATTTTCATATTCAAACTATTGATAATGATTGATATCTTCTTTCTTCGGATAGATATGTCAATTATAATCATAGTTCTGATTATGAAATTAATGATCCTATTCAGATTAACATAATCAAACAATTGATTAAACATTATTTTGATCCTTCGGGATCATATATTATTTCTCCTTGAGTTTGATTATAATAATCATGATAAATTCAAAGATTTGTAATCTGAACCTATTAGGGAACGATATGTTCACCTTTCGAGGTGATATATCATTCATAATAAGTGTTCGATTATAAAATTTAAATTCCAGAAATTAGATATTTCCCAAAGAAAATTAAACCTCTTTTCAAAACATATATTTTTTCAATCAAACAAAAAATGGCGACTCCGCTTGGGAAAATCTCTCTCTCCATCTTTAATAGCGATACGAATTTTGTTACATCGGTAGTTTTGACTACCTTTCTTCTGTTGGTCCCTCTACCCATTTCTCCCTTGGGTGAGTGTGGCCAACTCAATTAAGACATGTGAAAAGAGAGGTGAGTGTAGGAAACCTCCCTCCAAGCTGGGCTTTGACATTTTGCCTCCAAGTCTATTGGTAGAGCAAAAGAGTCAAGCCAAGCTTGTTAAAATCTTTTTGCATATGTTGCAAACTCGCATGCGAATAAATCCCTGCATGCTAAGTTTCACAATTAAAAAAATCCCTCAGTCTTAAAATCCAGATTCAAAATTTCTTTAATTAAACCTGGATTTTGACATTTCACCCCAAGCTAGTCAGTATGGTGAAAGAGTCAAACCAGGTGTCTAGATTTTCCCTTGAATTTTGTTAACCATTATGTTGAAAATAAAACTCAACATTTTTGAGTTTCAAAAGTCAAGGAAAATCTTTTAAATCAACTTCAATCGTCATTGCTATGTGTCTTCTACAATATTCTGTTGTAGTTGAACACATGCAATTCAAATTCAAAATTCTTCAGTCAATTCTAGGCTTTGATATTTCACCCCTAAATTGTTTGATTTAATATGTTGAGTTCCAAATTTTGAAGGTGATCCGTCCAATTCCAACCTTGAGTTTAAATCTAGATTCAAATTCAAATTCAATTTCAATTTAAATCCAACTTCAAACTTGAATTTGAATCCAAGATTTAATTTTTAATTCAACCTTAAAAATAAATTCAATCTTAAGTTCAAATTCAATTTCAAAATTGAACTCAAATTTGATTCCAAACTTAAATTCAAACTTCAGATTTAATTTCAAGGTCAAATTCGGGACTTTGACATGTCGACCCAAGTTAATTGGAGAAATGAAAAGAGTCGAGCCCGATCCCCGGATCTTTCATATCGATTTTATGCACCTACATGATTGAGTGAAACTCAATCTGTTGAGTCATAAAATTTGAAGAAAGATCCATTTGACTTGAGTTTCAAGTGCAAATTCAAAATTTGAGAACAAACATAATTTCAACCTGAAATTTGAATTCTATTTTCAACTTAAAGTCGATTCAATTTTTATCGGGACTTTGACATTTCGACCCAAGTCAATTGGTGAAATGAAAAGAGTCAAGCTCGATCCCTGGATCTTTCATATCAATTCTGTGTACCTATATGATTGAGCGAAACTCGATCTGTTGAGTCACAGAATTTGAAGAAAGGTCCATTCGACTTCAACCTTAGGTTTAAATTAAAATTCAACTTTAAATCAAAATACAATCTCAATTTTAAGTTCGAATTTGATTGTCACCTCAAATTTTAATTTCAATTTTGAATTCAAGTTTGAGTTTGAACTTTGACATTTTGCCCCAAGTTAATTGGTGTAGCGAAAGTGTCGGGTTCAACCCTTAAGTCCTTGTCAATTCTACGAACCACTGTTTTGAATTTAAGCTCAACATGATTGAATTATCAAATTTTGAACAACATTAATCAAATTTAAAATTCAAATTCAAATTCAAGATTAACTAATTCAAATCATTGTTCATTAATTTCAGGATTTAAGCACTCAAATGGCTGGGAAACTCATTTTCTCTTTAGATAGAAACTTGATAGTCGAAGGAATCACTTCTGGTGATTTCATCCAGTTTGAAATGCAATTCCAAGACTTCAAGTTATCAGTCGATGGAGAAGAAATGATTGATCTGTCTGCCGGAATAAGAAGGAATGTCCCTTTGGTTGAGATTACTTTAGGGTCAGGAGTTGACTCCCCCATCTCCGAGATGGAGGCTGTTGTCACCCCTTTACCCATTGTATCTTTTACTGAGGAGGATAACAACCAGAAGTCAATAACGATAGAAGAGCTACCATCTCAGCCTGAGATTGGGTCAAGTTCTAGTACCCCTGCCGTCAGCAAGGCCAGCAAGAACAAAATGAAGAACTACCTTCGTAGAGTCAGAAAGAAGGTTGTTAAGGCCAGGAAGACTGCTGAGGCGAAAGCCTTAAAGCACGTCAAGTCCGAGGCTAATCAAAAGTTCGTTGCTCCTTCTACAAACCCCTTCCCTGGTGGAAATCATTTCCACCCTTCTCCTGTTACTCAAAGGAGGGAGGTTGTAGAGACGAGAGCACGATCTTCAATACATCTTCTTGACTACTACATGGCGAGAATCAATCAAGCCAGAACTGAACAAACTCCAGCACCAGGCCCTAGGCCCTCAATTGAAGGTTATGACCCGTCCACTCTACTAGATGATGTTAGGTCACGTTTCTATACGTGTCCCACTACATCAACTAGAGAGGAGGAGGTGTAGAAACCACTCGGGGTGCCACTCTCCTAATTACTAGACTACTAGTAATAAGAGAGGGGAAATAATCTAAAATTTTATCAGATAGTGATACCGTTAAAATTCAACTTTCAACGGGGTCCTATCGAGATAAATCTTTTGATTAAAGTGATGCAATGACTTCTAAGGATAGTGCAGACCCATTAGTAGTCTCTCCCTCCAAGGAGATTGTAGGAATTTAATTCCGAACTACTGGGGTCTTGCCACCTAAATTTGCAATTTCTTTTTAAGGAAAAGCTTTCAATTTCTCAAGTGTACTGATTTCAAACTTTCAAGATAGTTGAGTTATCTTTTTAATGAAAATTGACCTCTATTTGAAGTCTTAAGCAGGAGAAAGTTGTAGTTGACTCCAAATGTTTGAATACACCTCCCTCCCACCTCTTTTGTGGGATTGATTCAACTGTTGAGTTAAATCAATATCAAATTTAAGTTGATCTTTGAAATGAAAATCTTCTCAATTTTCTCACAATTTTCTATCCTGATAGACATCTCTTGCGTGTTTAAAATCTGTTCAATGATTTTCAAAAGTCAAGCCAATATTCATTTTAAAAGACTGGGTCCTACCTTGAGGATTATTCGTCCTTGCATAAGAGAATGAGTTTTCTTCTCTTATACTTGAGATGTAATCCCGGTATTGAAATAGAGAAGGTGTAGCCTCTTCTTAAATTCAATTGAATTCAAAAGATGCGCAAAATGCGCCAACAATCAAGAAATGCACAAAGTGCATCAAAAGTTAAAAGATGCGCAATGGGCGCCACAACTTAAGAAACAGTGCAAAATGCACTATAAATCAAAAGATGCGTAGTGTGCGCCACCAGAAAAAGAATGAGGCTCCCTTTTTCTAAATGTTTTAATCTCAAAAGACCCAGTTAAATTTAAATTGCTTGATTTTGAAAGTCTTGAATCCAGAATTTTCACCGGGCATCGATATTCTATGAAGATACAAAAATCTCTCGTGCTAGAGAATTGAAAAGATCAAATTTCTATATTCAACTTAAACCTCTTTGAAATTGATTTTAATTCAAAATACTCAAGGGAGACCCCAGTTTAGTTTCTATGAAACTCGGTCTGGGTCAACAAAATCTAAGTTCTCAAACTTTTCAAAATCAGTTGGAGTCACTCAAACTTTTCACTGTACTTCTGAATTTGTCCCCGCTCGTCATTCTGACAGGGTCCAAATACCTAGAGGAAGTTTTCTAATAAGAAGAATGAATCTTCTACTCTTGATTAAAATTCAAAATCTGGTCCTTGAGAAGTGTGTGTAAGCCCTTCCACATAGGCATCCTTCCTTTAAGGCCTTCTTTATAAAATTACACTCTATGCTGGGTCCAAGTTCAATCCCACTGGAGGAGTATTTTATAATGCTGGAGATTGTCGTTCACAATCAAACCACACCCTGTGCTGGGTCCTAGATCATTCTGATCTAGAAGCGTAGTTTTCTGAGCTGAGACTTGCTGTTTAAAATCAAACTCTATTTGAGCAGAATGCTTGACTCCAATTCAAGGAGCTCAAGGGCATCAAATAAAAATCAATACATGCTCAACAAAGTTTAAAAGTTCATAAGTCACGTTTGATTCAAGTTATTGATAAGTTGTGTCACTTTAGAACTCCCCAAGTAGGAGACTTGGTCGTAGTCTTTTGTAGACCGCTTCTAATCCGTTGTAAACTCAATGGAAAGCTTGAGTCAATGTAGACTGGATCGTTCATTTTTAATGATGATCTTTGAGGAAATTTTCCTTTGACTGATCAACCCTGAAGAATGCCACCCAATATTTTCAAACGTTGGGGAGGCTCTTCAGGAAGTACCATGCCAGATGAGTGTCAAACTCAAAATTAAAGTCAAAACACTTCAAATTCAAAATCAAATTCAAACAAATCAAAATCGAACCAAACACAATCAAAATTTAAAATTTGAAATCAAATTCAACATCAATTAAAATCAACTTTTAAATTCAAATTTTCAAATTCAAAATAATTCAAATCAAATTCAAAACACATCACAAATTCAAAACCTTTCAAACTCAAATTCATCAAATCAAGTTTTAAATTTAAACATCTTCAGATTCAAAAATCTTCAATCAAATTCAAGTTCAAACATCATTCAAATTTCAAATTCCAGAATTCAAATTTCAAATTCCAGAATTCAAATATCAAATTCCAGAATTCAAATCCGATCCTCTATGTGGAGCAAGTTTCCTTCACATACGATCATTTCAGTTGAGATCCTCTATATAGAGCAAGTTTCCTCTATATATGATCAATCCAGACCCGATCCTCTATACAGAGCAAGTTTCCTCTGTATATGATCATTCCAGACTCGATCCTCTATGTGGAGCAAGTTTCCTTCACATATGATCATTCCAGTTGAGATCCTCTATATAGAGCAAGTTTCCTCTATATACGATCAATCCAGACCCGATCCTCTATACAGAGCAAATTTCCTCTGTATATGATCATTCTAGACTCGATCCTCTATGTGAAGCAAGTTTTCTTCACATATGATCATTCCAGATCTGATCCTCTGTATAGAGCAAGTTTCCTCTATATACGATCATCCAGACTCGATCCTGTGTGAAGTAAGTTTCCTTCACATACGATCATTCCAGACCTGATCCTCTGTATAGAGCAAGTTTCCTCTATACACGATCATCCAGATCCGATCCTCTATGTGAAGCAAGTTTCCTTCACATACGATCATTCCAGATCTGATCCTCTGTATAGAGCAAGTTTCCTTTATACACGATCATCCAGACCGGATCCTCTGTGTAAAGCGAGTTTCCTTTATATACGATCACTCCAGACCCAATTCTGTGCGAAGCAATGCTTCCTTCTCACAGGATCGTCCAGTTTTCTTTTCCTTAAAGTTAGATGTGAGTCATCGTGCTTTCTACCCTTAGGATTAGATCCGTTAGTGGTGGAGTACACCCTTTGTGGCACCATCCTAGCATCTTCCAGTTTTCCTTTCCTTGAGGTTAGATGTGAGTCATCGTGCTTTCTATCCTTAGGATTAGACCCGCTAGTGGTGGAGCACGCCCTCTGTGGCACCATCCTAGATTCAAAATCCAGATCTGATTCTGTGTGAAGCAATGCTTCCTTCTCACAGGATCTTCCAGTTGTCTTTTCCTTAAGGTTAGATGTGAGTCATCATGCTTTCTTTCCTTAGGATTAGATCTACTAGTGATGGATAACGCCCTCGGCGGCACCATTCTAGTTTAAAAATTTAAATCTTTAAGTCTGATCTCCTATAGGAAGCAATACTATCTTCCTATAAGATCATCCAGTTCTTTTTTCCTTAGAGTAAGAATTCTCCTTCTCTTAGGATTTGATTCCCCAGTGATGGAATAAGTCCCTTGTGGCCCCGTCCTGGATTCAATTTCAAATTCCAAAATCAAACTCTCTTCTCCTCAAGGTTAGGCTTTTCTCCTTCCTTTAGGATTAGACTCCCCAGTGATGGAATAAGTCCTCTATGGCACCGTCCTTGGTTCAATCTCAAAATCCAGTTCTCTCTTCCATAGGGTAGGTTCTTCTTCCTTCCCTTGGGATTAGACTTCCTAGTGATGGAGTAAGTCCTCTATGGCACCGTCCTGGAATCAATCTCAATCAAGCTTTCTTTTCTTTAGGGCTAGGTTCTTCTTCCTTCCCTTAGGATTAGATCTACTAGTGGCAAAGTACGCCCTACGTGGCACTGCCCTAGTATCAAAATTCAAACTTGATCCTCTATAGCTAGGAATTCTTCATTCCTATACGATCATCCAGACTTTCTTTTCCTTTAGGGATAGGTTTTCTTCCTTATCCTAGGACTAGATCTACTAGTGGTAGAGTACGCTACCCCCAGCACTACCCTAGTATCATTTCAAATTTAATTATCTAAGGTTAGGATCTCCCTTTCCCTTAGAATCAAATCTAGACTCGATCCTCCGTAGTTAGGAATTCTTCCTTTCTATACGATCATCCAGACTTCCTTCTCCTTTAGGGATAGATTCTTCCTTTCCCTTAGGACCAGACCCACTAGTGGTAGAGTACGCTGCCTCAGCACTACCCTAGCATCATTTCAAATTCAAACTTCTAAGTTTAGGATCTCCTTCCCTTAGATTTATTTCAAATTCAATCTTCTAAGGTTAGGATTTTCTCTCCCTTAGAATCAAATCTAGATTCAATCCTTTATAGTTAGGAGTTCTTCCTTCCTATAAGATCACCCAGGTTCCTCTACCCTTAAGGTTAGGATTCTCCTACCCTCAGGACCAGACCCACTAGTGGTAGAATATGCTTTTTCTAGCACTACCCTAGTATCTATTCAAACTCTGATTCCCTAGGGATAGATTTCTCTTGCCTTTAGGATCAAAACCCCAGACTTGACCATTCTATTCGGTCAACACCAATATGTGCAATAGAACTACATTCTATTACACATATTGGGGGTCCATTTGTTGACCTCATTTTTGTATGAGCTCAGTAGGACCAATCCAGACCTTAGGATCTTTCCAATCCTTAGGATCAATCTTAACCCTAGGATCAATCTGATCTTAAGATCAATCTAAACTTTAAGATCAATCCAAATTCAAATCAATCCTGACCCCAGATCAATACAATTTAAGACAAATCTAGATTCTAGGATTCTCCTAGACTTCAGACCCTAGGATCTATTCTAGACCCTAGGATTCTACCTGACTCTATATCATATGATCCTCTTAGATCCTAGGATTATCCTGGATCTATCTAGAGCTTAGGATTCTTCTAGATCCTAAGACTATTCTAGATCTCAGGCCTTAGGACTCCCAAACCCTAAGATCTTCCTAGAAATCAAACTTTAGGATCTACTCTAAATCCTAAGACCCTTCTAGATCCTAGATCTTAGGACTCCTAGATCTTAGGATTCTTCTAGATTATAGGATGCTTCCAGACCTTAGATCCTAGGATTTCCTTAGGACTTTTAGATCCCAGGATCTTCCCAGACTCCAGTCCTTAGGATCTATTCTAGACCCTAGGATTCCCTTAAGCTGATTTGGACCCTAGGACCTATTCTAAACCCTAGGATTCTTCTAGATCAATCCAAGCTTCAATTCAATCTAAACTTAATTCAAATCCTATCATTCAAGCTCAAAATTCAATTCAAAACCAGATTCCCAGATTCAAATCCAAGGCCAAAGGTCTAAGTCCTGAAAGCCTTTTCCAGCAGATTTTTGAACATTTCAAAACCCTTTCAAATGACCTCTGATTCAAGGTCTGTCAGTTCTACACTGATATGACATGTCCCTAGAGGAAACCCTCCAAATTTGAGTTCATTCTGAGATCTCTAACCCCAGAAACTGAATTGAAATCCAAAGGCTGTAAAACCTTCAAATATTTACAGTCTATGCCACTGGACCTGCCATCCAGTGGATCCTGACCTTGGAGCTTTCTCCAAAGCCTCCAATCACCTCCAGACCCTTGAATATGACTTATTGAGCATTAAACTATATTTTGTTGGACTCAATTTGACCCTTAGCTGACCAGGGGTCAAAATGACCAAAATACCCCTATGGGGTATAAATGGTCATTTGAACCAAATGAGCTCCAAATCAAATGCAACCACCTCTAGCAAGTTTCAAATGTCAAACCAAATCCATTGAACCCAGAACCAGCCCCTGGATCAACCTGGTTGACCAAGTCAACCTAGTTGACCTAGAAGGCCCATTAAGGGCCCAAATAGGTCATTTTGACCAAATGACCTCCCCAGACTTTGAGACCACCACCAGTAGATTCAGAATGTCATTCTGAACTGATTGGACCCAGTTCCTGGCCTTGGGTCAACTTGGTTGACCAAGTCAACCCAGTTGACCCATTAAGCCCTTTAAGAGCTCCAATAGGTCCATTTGATTCAAATGATCCATTTAAATCTTAGAAATACTTCTAACAGATTCAAAACATCAAATCGAACTTGTTGAACCTATACCCACTCCCTGGGTCAACCTGGTTGACTAAGTCAACCTAGGTTGACCGAGTCAACCTAGGTTGACCTAGGTGTTCCTTAAGGATTCAAATGGGTTATTCCAACCCATTGGATCCAATCAAATCCTTCAAGCTCTCAAATCCATGTTAAATGATATTTTAAACCTGTCTAGACTTATCATGAGTCAAATCAACCTTGGTTTGGCTTGGTCAAACTTCAAACTTTGGTCAAACCCATTCAAAACTCCTTTCATTACCTCAAATTCCAACCTTTGAACTCCCAACCTCTCCAAAGCATCCCAACCAGCTCTTCAAGCCACTCTAGCTGCCACCTCACTAGTCCACTTGACCATTGACTGGTCAAACTGGTCAATGACTAGTCAAATGACCATTAAATGGTCAAAATACTCAAATACTTGTGTTTAAGTTAATCCTCTCTAATCCAAACCATTCCAGCAGCTTAAGTGCACTCTAGAACCTTCTTTGAGCCATTCTAAGCCCTTGGATCTTGATCAAACAACTCTCATCACTCCCACATGCCAAGGTGGGGACCAAGAGGCCTTTCCACTTCATATGTCCTCTTGTCCTTTATTCCTCTGCTCCTAACCACCTTCCAGGACACATGTCAATCATCTAATACTCTAAACAACTGATCTTGGCCCTTGATTCAATCCAAGGACGTTTTGAATAGGGTAAAACATCATTTGAGCTCTCATTATTCGAACTCCAATCTCTCTCCATAGAGGCCTCCCCAGAGCTCAAAATCTTTTCGTTTTGAGCATTCCAGACCTCCTCTTGATCCCCAATCCAAAAGCTGGCAGTCAAAGCTTGCCGGCGAGAGGATTCCAGTTACCTTGAGCTGGGATCCGTCCAATACCTATAGCGTGCGATAGAAAGCTTCTCAGACCAAGGTTTCTGAAGAGGAATTATTCTTGGACAGTCCACAAATTCAGAGATTCTAAAATCCTGCAAATCTCACGGTTAGTTTCTCTTAAATCCTTAACCCTAGGCTAAGATACATTAGCTTAAATAACTTTGTGTTAATAGCATTTTAAGCTTCTAGACGAACTCCACATGATTTCTGTTCGTGTCCATAATCTAGGTTTAAAATTTTAACTGATTTGATGCACCTGATCGAGCGAACGGGCTCAAAAATATGTTTTAGGGCTCAGTTTCTGCATGCCTGGGCTGGGATTTATCTGAGCCGTTGATCCTTTGATCAACGGCCTAGATTCTGCCGCTCCGCGGTCTGGTTCGACAGCGTGATTAATCTGGTGGCTCCGCGTTCCATCCAGCGAGATCGTAGCCGCTCGTTTAAAACCGCGGAGATCGGACGGTGATTGCGGATTGCTGACGCGGATTAGTAACGTCGCGTGGGGTCCACGCGCTTTTCCAATCCGCGGGTAATGATTGGTGGCGGCGCCAATCATTGCCAATGATTGGGCGCCGCCACGCGGTGTAGCAATGGCCAATCAGGGCTCGCCACGTGTGCTGCCCGCCGCCAGAATTTAAAAAATTTAATTAGAAATTGTTTTTTTTAATTTTTTTTAACCTAGTTTTCTTCAAATAAATTTTAAAAATTAATTTTAAATCTTAAAAATATATTTTAAATGTTTAAAATTTTGATAAAATTAAATATTTTGTTTCAAAATAAATATTAATGCAAAATATTAATTTTATTTTAAATATTATTTGAATATTAAATATTGAATATTTTAAATATTAATATTTATTTAAACTTGGTTTAAATATTTTATGAATTTTAAAATTAAATGTTAAGCCTTTCAAATTACTGAAATAAAATATAAATTTATATATATATATTTTAAATATCTAATTTTAAACTAAATTAA
The DNA here is from genome assembly GCA_019925795.1 of Dendrobium chrysotoxum. Lineage (NCBI taxonomy): Eukaryota > Viridiplantae > Streptophyta > Magnoliopsida > Asparagales > Orchidaceae > Dendrobium > Dendrobium chrysotoxum. The sequence goes on from CM034309.1 coordinate 25,370,933, forward strand.
TTATATATATATTTATATATGTATATATATACATAATCTTTAATTATTTAAATAATTAGACATTTAATAAATATTTATTTGTAAATAAATTAAAATAATTTTAAATTACTTTAAAATTCCAGAAGTTCTTAAGACATTGTTTAACTTGTTTTAAAATTTTTTTTTTAGTGTTAATTAATTGCAAATTAGCTTAAAATTCATTTAATTAACATAAAACTTCAAGATTTCAAAATAAATTCAAATTAATCCATAAAAATATACATAATACTTTAAAATTTTTAGAGTTTAAATTACTTTAATTTAAAATTTATTTTAAAATTCAAAGCTAAATTTATTTTAAATAATTTGAATTATTTGTTTATTTTAATATTTGATTAATATTTGATTAAGTATTAAACTAATCATTTTCAAAATTGAATATTTATTTTCAAATAACTTCAAAATCAGTGGATCTCTCAAACTATTTTAACTTAAAATATTTTCAATTATCTTATTTTAAAACTTATATTATTATATATAGGTTTTATATATAAGTATATTTTAAAACCCATTTTAAAATTATATGTATTTAAATTCTCAAACCTTGAGAGATCACATGAAAGTTTGAGCATAGATTGAGCTTGATTGAATAGAATTTATGTGGAGTGATGATTAATCAATGAATAATTATTTGATTAATTATTCATTGATTAATCTTTCAATTAATTAAATTTTAACTTGATTTGCATGCATAGGGTACACACACCACCTAGCCTTAAGGCTCTCTTAGTTCTAGGATGTGATTGTGTGTATGTTTATATGTTTTTGTTCAAGGGTTAGTGGAACATGGATTTAAACCCAATTAACTTAGTGTCATTAAGGACAATAATTAAGGACCTAAGTGTAGAGAACTTAGAAAAATTCCAAAAATTAGGATTCAATTCCAATTGACTTGAAACTCAAACCATTTGAACTTAGTGACACTTTAAGCCCTAGGAAATTTCCTCACTGACTTTTGAGATCATTAAGCCCCTTAATCAACCTAATCAAACTTAAACCTTAATTAAGCCTTTAAGCCTTCCAGAAATTCTAATAAATCAAATTTAAATCCAAAAAATACAATTAACCTCTCTAACTGATCAGAATTAAACCCTTAATCAATGAAAAATAAAACCCCCTTTACTGGACTTCAAAATTGAGTTTAATTTAATTTTAATTGAAATTCAATATTTAATTAATTTAATTAATTAAAAATAATAAAAAAATTCTAAAAAATTTTCAAACACTTGGAAATCACTCCTTAGGTCATTCCTGACCTTTGGAGTTGATTTCAAGAAGTTTGGAGATCATTTGGATCCAAATCACAAAAAGGGTCACTAATTAAACAATTTAAATAATTCATTAAATACTCAAAACTTCAAAAATTCATAACTAATTCAAATGAACTCCAAATTGAGCAAACTCAAAGGCATACAACTCATCTTAAGCTCTAATATTTATTAAAAATGTTAAGTTTTCAGAAATCAAACAAATTTGAAAAAGTCAACTTTTGGTCAAACTTAGTTCAAATTCAAGTCAAAACTTCAAACCTTCATAATAAAATGTAGAAAAATCTAATTTCAGTGTACTTACTGTCTAACTGATCGTATTAAGGTCTAGTATTTTAATAAAATATTGAATTTCCAGAAAACACTTTAAATCAAAAAGTCAAATTTTGACCCTTTAATTAAATGATTAAAATAATCCAAAAAATATCAAAATTCAATAAATCATTAAAAATTCCAGAAAACATCAAATCAACATTAAAACCAGCAACCAACTAATTCTAATTAAAATTTAATCAACCTTTAAACCTTAATCAAACTCAAATCATTTAATTATATCGGGTACCACTAGGTAACCCAGGCCTACGAGGCTATTAAATTAGCCCCAAGGAAGGTGAAATAAACTTCACGGCCTCGGTGTGAAACAAAGGTGATATCCAACAAACAATTAAAATCAAATTTAAAATCAATTTCAAGTCATTAATATTTAAATTCAAATTAAATCTTCCCTTAAGCCTTCAACCAACTAGAACTTTAAACAACTTCAATCAAATCATCCTATTTAGGACACATCAAAGCCACACAGCCTACCTCACACACTTTAGATGGTTTGCTAGGACAACCAACTCTAGTCTTAGGCTAGGCCGGTGTTTACTTTTCTGCTGTGTGCCGGATTTTCGAGCTTTTACTGCATGCTGTTTGCTAGTATTAGAATTGATGTGATTGTTTATTTATTTAATGCACTCTGTGATGTGATTGATTGTACGATTAGATCTACCCCTAGGCTAGGAACGATTTGTACTAATTCAATCTTATACAGGTGGCCATGCTCATACAGGGCATAAATTAAAGGGGGCAAAAAAAAATCATGATTATTAAATTGCACAGGTGCTAAGCATGCTTAAGTCCCCCTTTAAATCAAAAAGAGCATGGCCAAGCGTGGCTGGTTTGAGCATTTAAATTTCAAATATATTAACTGCTTGGGATGTAAATATAACTGTTGATTATTAGGATAACCCTGCAGGTTGTTGAGTCTAGAATTTTAATTTCAATTGATGTAATTTGATTCAAATTGAGTTGTAAACTATTTAAAGTGCTTTGAGATTGAGATGTTTGCACATCCAATTTGGAATCCAAAGAGGAAGGAACATCCCTTAGGGGAGAGTTCCTATCCATTTGGAGATCCAAATTAGGATGAAGTTCAAGTATCCAAAGAGAAAAGATAACACCCCTATCCAGGGGGAGTTTCTTTTCATTTGGATATCTAGACCCGACGATCCAAGGAGTTCTAAGGAGATGAAGAAGTGAAGAACGAGAAGAATCTCAAATCTCAAAGTCACTTGAGTCTTAGGAGTAGAATCCGGGTTGTAGTCAGTGGTACCCGGCCACTTTACTTTACTGCAGACCCTGGGTTGTATTATTAAGGGCACTTGCCTATGGACTTTCAGTATGAGTATTTATTTAATTAATTTAATTAAATGTTGATTTGATTACTTGATGTTGATTGCGATTAAGGACCCACATGTTTTTAGTAGTTTATTTGGCGCTATTGCATGTCGATTTTGATTTAGCCTGGAACCCGATCGGAGGCTCGTGAGGGTACGGTCATTAACTTCTTCTACTTAAACAAAACTTAAAAATTTTTAAGCTCAGATAGAAACTCTAACGCTCTTAAGAAGTAAGCCCGGACTCGCCGGGAGTTTTTCATGCATACATATTGACTTTTCTCATCCGTGTTAGGCACCTCCCCGCCTGCGGGTTCTGGCAGACCACCTGACCTATTAGGGTGCAGTTCTGTCCAAGGGGATGTTGTGCAATCTCTAGGATAAAACCTATTTTTTTAAGCCTATTTTAAAACTGCTTCATATTGATTTAAGCATTTCATCGAGTCAACTAGCATGCATTGCATTAGATACAAATTAAAAATCGAGTCTAAATCTTAATTGCATTTTATTTAGACATTTAACCCAACATATGTTAAGGGGTCAATTAGGATCTGCTCTAGATGTCGACCCCAATTCTTTAAACCAATCTTAATCAATATCCTTAACCACTCTACATTTAAAGACTTTGACTAATGGTTTTTAAAAGCGTTTAGGTGGTTTAGCTGGCTCCCCAATCCAGGCCGGGGTAAGTCCAGATTGCATTGCATTAGCTAGGTTCTGGGTCACTGATTCTCAGTACCCATTTTAGACTTAGGTTCTGAGGCAATGTTCAATCTTAAGACCTCAATCTTTTGGGAATCTAATTCCCATTTTCTAATAAAATTGATCATTTAAACATTAAATTTCTTTCAATCAAATTCAAGCCCAACACTTAGGACAGTTTGAGGTGTTTCTGAAGTAATTCAGAATCTCAAAGCACCTCCTACTCTTCTTCCTTTGACTCCAGAAATAAGTGTTCAATCTTGAACCAATCCCTGTTGAATTTCCAGTCCTTTAACCTCCTTTGACATCTAGCTTTGAAATTCTTAAAAAAATTCGTATCGCTATTTTAATCGAGAGTATTCGTAGGAAATTTTCTATTTTCCTATGATGTAATTAACTACGAGGGCTTGCGCTCGTAGGAGATTTAGAAACCCAGACCTGATTTCAAAATCAAGTTTTCAAAACCTTTAATTAATTATTTTTGGGAAATCAAAACAAAAAATGGCGATCATTATTTTCATATTCAAACTATTGATAATGATTGATATCTTCTTTCTTCGGATAGATATGTCAATTATAATCATAGTTCTGATTATGAAATTAATGATCCTATTCAGATTAACATAATCAAACAATTGATTAAACATTATTTTGATCCTTCGGGATCATATATTGTTTCTCCTTGAGTTTGATTATAATAATCATGATAAATTCAAAGATTTGTAATCTGAACCTATTAGGGAACGATATGTTCACCTTTCGAGGTGATATATCATTCATAATAAGTGTTCGATTATAAAATTTAAATTCCAGAAATTAGATATTTCCCAAAGAAAATTAAACCTCTTTTCAAAACATATATTTTTTCAATCAAACAGTATCCAATGCTCTAGACCTATCTGATTCGGAAGAGGAACAAGGGGTAGCGAGGAGGCATCGCCCGTTTGCCAGAGACAATTACAACAGTGAGTTTCGTGTCAAATTGGATATAACATTTTTTGATTGTAAATTACATATTGAAGATTATTTAGATTGAGAAAGAGCAGTAGAAACATTCTTTGAATACATGGAGATTGAACCAGAAAAATAATTGAAATATGTGGCTTGCAGGCTAAAAGGGGGTGCCAGCGCTTGGTGGCAGCAAGTGATTCAATCAAGAAGGCGGGAAGGAAAAGGTGTTGTCCGCAATTGGTTTCTAATGAAACAACTGTTGCGAGGTCATTTCTTACCAATTGATTTTGAGCAGATGTTGTACGTGCAGTATCAACATTGCTCACAGGATCGAGAATGGTGAATGGTTATATAGAAGAGTTTTATAGACTCAGTGCTAGAAACAATCTGAATGAGTCGGCCAACCAAATTGTTGCTAGATACATCTGTGGTTTGAAAGATGCTATCTAAGACAAGCTGGAGTTAAATGCTATTTGGTCTCTTTCCCAAGCGATGAACTATGCACTTAAGGCAGAAATGCAAATGAGTAGACACAGCAACAACAGGTCAAGGCGAAGTTCTGAGCATCCAATAGAAGTCAGTAAGCAGCATTTCCAAAATCGACCAATGTTACCAACCCTTTGTCCTTGGCATCAGCAGTTAATCCGCCTCATAGTGCTGGGTAGAGAGTAGCAGATTAAAGGAATTACCAGAAAAATAAGGCGCCAATGAAGGATAATCCCTATGCCAATCCCTCTAGCATCAAGTGTTTTAGATGTTTTCAGCAGGGACATAAATCCAACGAGTGCCCGACCCATCCTCAGTTGCAGTTATTAGAGGTCGAAGATGAGGATAGAGTGGACAATGCAGATGGTAGCCATGAAGAAGAACCTAAAGAAGTGGCAGGGGATGAAGGGGAGCCCATCGTTTGTGTGTTACAAAGACTGCTACTTGCGTCGCAGCAACCAATTGATTCCCAGTGGAATGCCTTGTTTAAAATGAAGTGCACTATTAAAGGAAAGGTCTGTGATCTGCTCATTGACAGTGGGTGCACTGAGAATGTCATTTCTCAAGCGGTGGTACAAGAATTACAACTCAAGACTTCCAAAAATCCAAATCCGTTAAGATAAGTTGGGTTAAGAAGGGAATTGAAATATCTATGACTAATATGTGCAAGGTAGCATTTTCAATTGGTCGACACTATGCTAGTGAAGTTCTTTGTGACGTAGTGGATATGGATGTATGCCACTTGATTTTGGGAAGGCCTTGGTAGTTTGATGTGGGGGCCAATTATGATGTGCAAGGTAGCATTTTCAATTGGTCGACACTATGCTCTGATCAGGAACCTGTCAACCCTACAACCAAAATCGTACTATTTGCTGTTTTTGGAACAACATTTGTGAATGCTTGGTGTGAATCTGCTTGCATCATGGTGTTAGTCTTCAAGGAGCAGAACACTACAACCAAAGAGGGTTTAATGTGTGCTGAGATCAACACTCTGTTTCAGTAGTTTGCAGATATTTGCCCAATCGAATTGCCAGCCGAGTTACCACCAGTGAGAGCAATTGAACACCAAATAGAGTTCATGCTAGGAGCTTCCTTGCCAAACTTGCCCCATTACAAAATGAGTCCAAATGAACACAAAATTTTACAGCAGATCGTGGATGACTTACTAGACAAGAAATTGATCCAACCAAGTCTAAGTCCATGTACCGTATCGGCTCTACTTGTACAAAAAAAAGATGGCATCTGGAGGATGTATATGGACAGCTGCTCCATAAACAAAATTACAATTAAATTCCATTTTTCGATGCTGAGAATGGAAGATATGCTGGACAGATTATCAGAAGCAAATATTTTTTCCAAGCTAGACCTTCGAAGTGGTTATCATCAAATAAGGATTCACCCTGAAGACGAATGGAAAACGACCTTCAAAGCTCGCCAAGGTTTGTATGAGTGGAAGGTTATGCCATTTGGGTTGTGCAACGCCCCGACAACCTTTATATGCTTGATGAATGAAATATTGAAACCTTTTCTCAACAAGTGCTATGTAGTGTACTTTGATGATATCTTAGTCTTTAGTGCCAATTTGGAAGACCACTTACAACACCTATTGGATATCTTCATTACCCTGAGACAGAACAAGCTATTTTTAAATTTCCCTAAGTGTGAATTTTCCACCAAACAAGTATCTTTTCTTGGGTTCAATCTCGGCTATTGGAATAAGTGTAGACCCATGCAAGGTAGCTACTAAAGTGGAATGGACACCGCCTCGTTCTTTCTTTGAAATTTGTAGCTTTCATGGATTAGCTAATTTTAACTGGCAATTTATTAAAGGATTCAGTATTATTATGGCCCCTGTCATTGATGCTTTGAAACAAACTCAATTTAAGTGGTCAGATGAGCAGCAATAGAGCTTTGAAGCCATCAAAGTCGCTTTGTCCTCTGTGCCAGTTTTAGTTCTCCCTGATTTTGATAAGCCATTTACAGTTGACACTGACGCATCAACCATTGGTATAGGTGCAGTGTTATCTCATGATAATAAACAAGTAAAGTTTTTCAGTGAAAAGTTGTGCCCGTCCAGATAGAAATGGACCATGTACAAGTAGGAATTATATGTTATTATTAGAGCATTAAAACAATGGGAGCACTACTTGTTGCACCAAGATTTTGTTCTCTGCAGTGATCATAAAGCTTTCCAATATATTAACACTCAAAAGAACATTAATCAAATGCACACTCGTTGGATTATCTTATTATAAAAATTTACTTTTGTGTTAAAACATAAAAGTGGGACTCAGAATCGTGTTGTTGGCGCCTTGAGTAGAAAGGATGCTCTCATAACCCAGCTTCAAATCAAGTTCTCTGGCCTAGAGTGCCTGTTGGAGCTCTATTCAGCGGATGATTATTTCCAAAGCTATTGGCATAAGTGCTCGAATCAAGAACCTTTGGATGAATATTTAATACATCATGGATTAATATTTAAAGGCAACTTGATGTGCATCCCAAACTCTTCCTGGAGGCAACAAATCATTAAAGTGGTCCACACGGGTGGTTTAGTGGCTCACCTTGGCATAGACAATACCATAGTCCAGCTCCAATGTCGATTCTTTTGGCCTCATTTGAGAACAAATGTAGCTAAATTTATAGAGTGGTGCTCCATTTGCCAGAGTTATAAAGGGGGCGGACATAACACTGGTTTTTATCAACCCTTGGCTATATCAGACTATATTTGGGAAGACTTATGCTTGGATTTTGTGTTGGACTTACCCCGGATGAAATGTAGCAATGATTCTATCAAGGTTATAGTGGACCGATTTTCTAAAATGGCACATTTCGTTGCTTGTAAAAAAACATTCGATGCTCTCAACATTGCAAGGATTTTCTTTAAAGAAAATTTTCATCTTCATGGAATTCCTCGAAGCCTTACGTCGGATTAGGATGTCAAATTCATTAGTCGTTTCTGGAGGGAGCTTTGGAAGAGGCTAAACACTCAAATTCAGCTGAGTTCCTCATACCACCCACAAACTGATGGGCAGATTGAAGTAGTTAACCAAACACTTGGCAATCTACTTCATTGTATAGTTTAAGATCATCCTGAACTTTGGGATGATTTGCTTGGTCAAGCCGAATTTGCATTCAATTCAATAACTAATCGATCCACCGATATGTGCCCATTCAGTATTGTTTACACTAAAATGCCAAATACAATTCTTGATATTACAGTTCTTCCGAAATGTAAAAGTAAGGCTACAGACTTTTTATTTAACATTTGGATAAAGCTTCAAGCCTCAAATGATAAATACAACCATATGCAGATATCCATATGGTGTTCGTTCAGCTTCGAAAGGAGCGTCTGCCTATTGGCAGTTATTCTAAACTCGGCAAAGGGAAATGGGGTCCCTTCCCAATTAGTAAGAAGATAAACGACAATGCTTATGTTGTCGACTTACGATATGAGTTTAACACTTCACATACATTCAATGTAGCAGATATATATGCTTATATACCATTAGATGATAGCACAACACATCTTGATTCAGCTAGTCCAAACAATTTTCTTGGCGGGGGCTCATGATACGGAACATCCTTGCTTATAGGAGTCTAGAGGAGCATTTTATCTTATTACTCATAGTTTCTGTTAGAATGCTTGAATCTCCACTACCTAGTGCCATAGTTAGATATATAGTACTATTTACTCCTTTTACCATAATATAGGAAAGGAAGCAAAGGATAAAAGCAGCCAGGTCCGATGGAGGAAGACAATTTCTTATATATATTTCAATACGGAACTAAGTTTCTCTATTATTTGCTTGCTTGCTTCTCTGTTTTCATCTTCTTGCAGGTTACCTACATCAAAAATGACTTTACAGGTCAGTTACATGTTCAATCTAAAATTGATCTGATCCGTATACACTCAACTTAAACCTAACTTATTTAATAAATGAGTCAAAAAGGTTAACCAGAACCTAACCCGTTACTCTTAAAAAAAAATTATAACTTGTTAACTATAAAGATTAAGATATTTGATAAAAAATTTAAAAAAATTGTACTCACAAATAAAAAATTTTAAAAAATATATTAAATATGTTATTTTCGGATCAAAAACGGATTCAAGGGTCCATTCATTCATTTTTATAATTTTAAAATTATAATAAATTCATTAATTTTAATATTTATTCTATATAAGTTAGTGCTGGAGGAATACCCAAAGCTTAAGCTTACTCTAGGAAGAAAGGTGTAAAATTTATAAATTGAATCATTTTGTTACTTTTTTTGTACTTAAAATTCTTCAATTCATCTTGTTTATAACTTGAATTTTACTTGATATCTGCTGCTATTTTGTCTTCAGGTATTAGAGATTCGCCCCACCATCAAATGGGACAAAGGAAAGGCCTTCGAGTTCTTGTTGGAGTCTCTTGGTATGCTGTGGTTTTGCATTTTTCTTGCAACTGTCTGCTGGAGCATGATCTGGATGTATTATTATCTATTATTTAATATTATGTGCTTGCTGATATTTTGATTTGCTGTAATTATTTGTACTATGTGGTCACTAACTATTGTGATTTGTTTGTAAGTGTCAAGGCTATGAATTTGAGCTAATGGAAATTAAAAAAGTGATCAAATGTTCAAATCAATAGTGATCTATTTGGATATAGATTCTTAATAAATCCACAATGGACTTTTAATTTCATTTCATTTCTTTCATCTTCTTCTTGCATCCAAATAAAAACTCTTGAAATGTTGTAGTGATTGTAATATTCATAGTTCTAGTTTTGCTGCAATGACTAATTTGGCCATAAAAAAGTACCATAGTAGCAATTTAGTTGATAAATATGTGTGGATAGAGGAGCCCTACGTCTTGATCAGTACGACTTTGATTATTGGTTATTGAATCATGATTGTGTGTGCAAATTTTCCTATTTTTTATGTGATATTAGATCTATAAATGTATTTATCTCCAAATCATTTATAGTTTTTTTGAATTATTAAAATATTTATGAAAATTTTCTATTTTTTTAAAAGATGCAACAGTAAAAGCATGTAATACATATTATTTATGCAAATGTCATATGATAATTACCATTAAGGAAGTTGACTAGGAGAAGGGATGTAAGTTCTTCAATAGGCAGGTTTAAGTGGGTTCAAATCCATTTGTCTCTATCTAAGAAGAAATTAAAATTTATTTGAAATTTCATATAGATCTTGCAACTCATATATGCTCTGTTTTTAAAATTTATACAAAATAAAATTCTAAATTTCATGAACTTGGTAGCTTTGTTTTAGAATATCTACTATTATATATTTTTACTCTCTTTTTTTCATAAATAAACATCAAGGACTTGTAATTCAAGCATTTAGATATCATTTCTATTCTTCAACATATGTTATGTTGTCTGCTTTAGTATTTCTTTCCATGTTGTGGCCTCTATGAATCTTTTCTTGTTTACCTATATGTGGTGATTTCTCTTTTGCAATTGAACACCTCAGGCTATACATTTATTTCATTTTCTTCGCAATACATTTAGTTTCAAATTGGATGGTTAAAAAATATATATTGGTTTGGAAATATTAGGGTGCTAGATTGCACTCATATTATTTACTTTTGGATGAAAAATAGATTTTACAATGGGAGTACTTAGCCTAAATTTAATCCTTCTTTTGCTCACTCTCCTTACCTTTTCTCATCTCACAGGTAGCATAATGGGGAAGAATGAGCATGTGTGATGCAGAAAATCATCTCCTTGCAAATGTGCTCCACGATCTCTCCAACGATTATTTTGTTCTTCTTTCAGAGTCATGCATACCTCTCTACAACTTTAGCATAATTTACAGATACCTGCAAAGATCCCCCACTTCAACTACATGGGTGTTTTTGACGACAAAGGCCCTCATGGCAGAGGCTGGTATAATCCCAACATGGCTCCATTTTGTTGCTTTGCTCTTATTTTGATTGTTCTGTTTCTGCTGAATTATATTAAGTACAAAGTTTGCCAGACTCAGAATACTTCAACTTAAATTATGCAGGTATATGTTAATGGAAAATCATCAATATCCGATTATGAGAGGAGAGCCAGTATTAGAGAATTCAGAATTCTATGGTACATATTAAGTTATATTCCTCTTGCTTTTGTAGTGATTATGATGTGTTTCAACTGCCCAGCTTTTATTAACCTCATTTTTGTATGAGGTCACTAGGACCTACCTGGGCTCCTTCTTGGCGAGCTAATGATTGACAGGTGTTCTCTGGTCAATAATGTAGGTCCCACTCAAACTCCAGCCCAGATCCCTGATCAAATCTTAGTTCAGCCTCTAATCCAATCTTCAGCCCTAGACCTCAAATCAACCTTCAATCAAACTCTAATCTCATCCAATCATTAACAATCACTTATTTAATTATTAATGATGTGGATAACTCAAACTCAACCAATCAAATCAAGAACTGCATCCAAATCCAGAATTCTAAGTCAAAATCCAGGGCTAAGGGCCCAGGACCTGAAACCTTTTAAAAGTGATTTTTTTAGTCCCCTTGAAACCTAGTTTAATGATCTTTGATTCATGATCTATTAGTTGCATATTAATTAGGCATGTATATAGGGTCAACCCCCCAAATTTGAGCCCATTCTGAGATCTCTAGCCCCATAAACTAAATATATTTCCAAAGGCTGCAAAATCTTTAAATATTTAGAGCCTATGCCACTTAACCCTCTACCCTGTGGATTTTGACCATAGGACCTTCTCCAAGACCTTTGATCATATCCAGACCCTTAATTATGATATGTTAAATATTAAATTGTATTTTGGTGGACCCAGTTTGACCCTTATTTGACCTGGGGTCAAAATGACCAAAATGCCCCTTAAGAGGTAAAATGGTTATTTTGGACCAAATGACTTTTCCAATGCATGAGACCACCTCCAATGGTCTTTATTGATCAATTCAAATATGTTGGACCCAAATTCAGGCCCTGGGTCAACTTGGTTGACCAAGTCAACCTAAGTTGACCAAATAACCCCTTAAAGGTCCAAATGATCAGTTTGATTGAAATGATTAATCCAGCCTATGAAACCACTTTCATTGGTCTCAAATCAATCATTTAAATTTGTTGGGCTCAAACCTAACCCATGATTTGACCAGGTTGACCAAATTAATCATAGTTGACCAAATCAACCCTTAATCCACCATTTGTTAAATTCAACCATTCAAACCATTTCAAATTAAATCAATATCTTAAAATCATTTAATTGGACACTTCACACATGTACAAAATTTTCTAAGTCAAATCCCCTAAGTTTGACTTGGTCAACTCATTTGGAGGGGTTAAAACCCTCTCTTATCTCCTGTATTTGATCAAAATTCCAAATGTATAGCTCCAAGCACTTGCAAATCATTCAACCAGCCAAATCTACTCCCTTGACTGCCACATCATCCATATTGACTGGTTTGACCAATCAAATGGTCAACTTCTTTTTCAAATGAGCTTAGATGGCAATGCCACCTTGGCAATTCCAAATTGATCAAACTTAGTGTCATTCAACTCCATTTAAGGTCTAGTATTTTTTAAAAATGGCAAACCACCAGAAATAGGTCAAAGTCAACTTTTTGGTCAACCATAGTTCAAATTTAGATCAAAATTTTAAAAGTTTATAACTTAATGTAAAAAATTTTAAATTAAACAAACTCAAAGATTTTGAACTCCATTTAAGGTTTAATATTTACTAAAAATATCAAACCATCAAAAATCAATAAAAATTAAAAAGTCAACTTTTCAGTCTACTCTAATTTAAATTCTAACTCAAACTTCAAAAATTCATAACTAAATATAGAAAAAATCTAATTCTAGCAAACTTAGTGTCTAATTACTCATCTTAAGGTCTAGCATTTTAGTAAAATATTTCTGAATTCATTCTAATTTAAAAAGTTAAATTTTGACCCTTTATTTTAATATATTAAATAATTCAAATAAATAAAAAAAATCAATATTTACTTTAAAATTCTAGAAAAGTTAATCCAATATTGAAACCAGCAACCAATCATTCTAATTAAAATTTATTAACCCTTTAAAATATATTTATAATACATTAATATTTAAACTCAAACTAAATTTTCCTTTGATCTTCAACCAATCAAAACAGCAAACAACTTTAGGACATATCCAAACAACACAACCTCTTGCGCATAATTTAGATGGTTTGCTAGGACAACCGACTCTAAATTTATGCTAGGTCGGTATTTACTTTTATGTTACTTATGTGCCGAATTTTCTATGATTTTCACTGTATACTATTTATTAAATTAGTTGATTGATGTGAGTGTTTATTTAAATTTTGTAATATATGAATTGATGCGATGGGCGATAGATTAACCTTATGATAGGAGCAATCTAGATACTCATAGAGCTTTTTGTTGGTGGTTATGCTCATGCAGGTTTATAAATCAAGGGGGCAAAAATAAAGCTTTAAATTGACAAACTTTATGCAGGTGCTAATTGCTAAAGCCCCCTTAAAATTTAAAAGAGTGTGGCCAAATGTGGCTGAGATTTTATTTAATACGTATATATGTAACTGCATGGGATATTTATTTATATTAATTACTTATGATAACCTTACAGGGAGTCTAAATTTTTATTTTGAATTTTGATGTAATATAATTGAGTTGAGTTGTGAAAGTGAGTCTTTGAGTTGGGATACAGGAATCCAACTTGGAGCCCAAAGAGGAGAAAACATCCCTTAGGGGACGGTTCCCTTCTGTTTGGACATCCAATTTAGGATATTTTAATATCTAAAGAGAAAAAATATCTCTTTAGGGGAAAGTTTCTTTTCATTTGGATATCCTGACCTGAGGAATCTAATGAGCTCAAAGAAGGATAAAAAAGTGAAGACTTAAAGTGTATCCCACTTAAAGCCACTTGTGTTAGTCCTAGGATTAGAATTTGGATTATTGTTAGTAGTACCCGACCGCTTTTAATTTCTCCAGACCTTGGGTTGTAATTAAAAGATATTTGTCTATAGAAATTTATTTAATTTAATTAATTTGATTGATTTATTTATTTACTTTATTTGTACATAGGATTGCCTGCTTTTCTTAATTTCTTTTCTTGCATGTCGTTTTTATTTTTGACTGGATACGATCAGAGGCTCGTGAGGGAATGATCAAAACTATTTTTATTTAAAATTTAAATAAAATTTTTAGGCTAACATAAAAACTTTAACGATCTATGAAGTAAGCCTGGGACATCAGGAGTCTGTATAAACATATTAATACTTTATCTTCCTTGTTAGGCACCTCCCTGCTTGCAGGTTATGGTAGACCACCTGATCTATTAGGATGCAATCCTAATAAGGGGATGTTGTATAATCTCTAGAGAAAAATGTATTGTTAAGCCTTTTTAAAAATATTTCATATGTTTCATGTATTTCATCAAGTCAATTAGCATGCATTACATTAGAAATTAATTTAAAAGTGTCTAAATTTTTAATTACATTTTTCTTAAGCATTTTCATCCCGCATAAAGTTAAGAGGCCAATTAGGATCTGCTATAGTTGTCGGCCCTAACTCCTCAAAACTTTAATTAACAATAGCTCACCACTCTTTCATAAAATGATTGGATTCATAGATTTTAATCGACTAGGTGGTTAGTTGGCTCTCTAATCCAAGTTGGGGTAAGTCCAGATTTTGCACTGTATTAGCTAGGTTCAGGTCACTATTGTCCAGTGCCCAATTTAAATTTAGGTTTTGAGGTAGGTTCAAGCCTTAAGACCTTAATTTTTGAGAATATAATCTTAAATTTTTAATAAAATGATAAACTCAAACTAAAACTTTTCTCAATCCAAAACTTAAAGCCTAACATATAGAATAGGTTGAGGTACTTTTGAACTGTTTCAAAATCCTGAGGGCCTCCTACCCTTCTTTCCTTGGCCTCCTAAAATAAGTGTTCAAAATTCGATCTAATCCCTATTGAAACTCCAAATTCACCTCTTTGATGTCATTCCTTGAAAATTCCCAGATAAAATTTCTGCGGTTATTCTAATCGAGAGTATTTGTAGGAAATTCAACCTTCGTACGATGTAATTAACTATCAAGGCTTACGCTCGTAAGAAATTTAGAGCACACATCTACTTTTCAAAACTCAATTAGTCTTCTTTGGGAAATCTATATCAACAACAATCATTATCATCATGTCCAGACGATCAATGATAGATGATATTTTCTTTCCCCGAAAAGATACATCATCTATTATTATAACTCTGAATATGAAAATGATCCTTTATGCAGATTTCCATAGTCAAATATTTAGTAGAGCATCATTTTATTCCTTTGGGATTATATGTAGTTCTCCCTTAAATTTGACTATTGCAACCTGGGTGAAATTTTCAGTTTCACTATTTGAACTCATTAAGAAATGATATCTTTGCCTCTCAAGATAATATATCATTTATATTGATGTGTTCAATCGTAAGACTAAAAATCTAAAAATAAAAATTTTCAAAGAAGATTAATCTTTTAAAAACCTCCTTTTCAAAACTTTCAACACAAACAGCTTCTTGGTTTCTTCTTCTAACAAATACATGCGTATATATCTTAGGTATCATTTATCCTTCTCTTCAACAACATGAAAGTAACCTGTTGGAGAAGGAAGAGTCCTTTGACAAATTTAGAACCAAGGAGACAGTTGGAAGAAAGAGAGTAGAAGAATGTAGGAAGATTTCGGATAAGGATTTGGAGAGGGATGACGAATGTGGTATCTGCTTGGAAATTTGCACCAAGATGGTTCTTCCTAACAAAATTTAAAAATAATGATTTCAATTTGCGCATTAATTTCTGTTGCTACAAATTGATGTCCATGTTTGATTTTTCTCTTCTTCTAATTGGAAGGTGCTTGGTGTTGAAATCCAGGATCTCGAGCACTTAATTTTGATGATGACAACTAATACTTACTGAATTTATATGGACTTCTTTTAAGAGTATAAATGTTTATCTTTGTCTATGAGCACTAATATTTCAGGTCAGATACACGCTGCTCAAGATTGCTGGAGACTCAAACTGGGTAGAATAGGATATTCAAAAACCTGTATTTTTATTTTCTTTATTTTATTTTCTTGAGTCTGCCACAAAAGCATGTATGTAAAAGGAGCAACCATGCACACACATAGAGGGAGATTTTTTTTAAGTCAATTTTTTTTTAAAACAAATCATCGTACTATACGATGGGTAATTAATACTCAGGCTAACAGCTAATTCTGATTGATTAGTTCTGTGAATTAATCGTACGGTATGATTGTGATCGTACTGTACGATGTGGTTCAATTGAAAAACCCTAACCGCCAGAATAAGTTTGGCAAGTTTATAATTTTGATTTTTTGAACTATTTGTACTGTACGATCTATATCGTACGGTACGATTATTTGAATACTTATCAAAATTATTTTCCATAATCAGGAAATAAAACTTTGGTTTCTTAATTAAATTAGATCGTATTGTACGATGTTATATCATACCGTACAATAGTTAGAGACGATTTCATTCGTCCCTTTGATCGTACCAGATAAAACCAATATTTTTTGTTCTATTCGTCCTTGACGATATTCATATCGTACTGGACGATAGCCTGAAAATGAATTAATCGTACTATACGAATAGTGCAGTGCTGAACGATAGTTAGAGACGAATTTGCTCGTCCCAGAGATCGTCCCACAGATCGTCCTGTACGAACAGTTGAAAATAATATGATCGTCTTGTACGATCTACTGATCGTACAGTACGATATCCGTAGAATTCAAGAACTGTTCGTCTGTGCTCGTACTGGACGAATCTGTCTTTGAACTGATCGTACTGTACGATGTTATATCGTACAGTACGATTAGTCCTCAATGGAATCATATAGTCTTCTTTTTGTCCTAGAATATCCTGAAAATATTCTAGGAAAAGCTAATTTGAAGCATTTCTTTTTGTCCTCAATGGAATCATATAGTCTTCTTGGTCAAAGAACTGCTGTTATATGTTTTAAAGAGTCACCGATCCCAAAAAAATATCTCCAGAATACATGTATTACGCTTAGTTTCTATTTCTTTGTCTATATTACTTATCATTTAATTGGTTGATGAAGTTGTACTAATTTTAGCAATAGTTACATTAATCATGTTATGTATATTTCATCATTGTTAATTAGTTGAATTAGTCATATTTATTCTAATCCCTATGCTATAATTTATTCAGTTAAGTCTTCAGTGTGGGGCTATTTATCTAAAATGAAATGTATATTTTTTATTTGTTTATCTTCCTTGTAAATGTATAAAATCGATTCCATTTGCTTTTTAAAAACGAACTACTAACTCATTCTTTACCATTGGTTGTGAATTGCGGGTTTTTTTCGATCCCTTTAACTTTCATAATTGCATAAAAATTAGAACGATTGTCATCGAATCAATGTTTTTCCATCTGTTGTAACTAATAAGGGGGCTTATTATCCACAAAAGAACTTCCTTAAATCATTCACATCATTTTGTGATTTAGGAAATCCTGATAGTGTCCACATTAAATTTCTTACTTTTTTGTGATACACTGATAATTAGGCGCATCAAATCCTAACTTTGTGGCCTTATCATATCACACTTAGTCAAAATTTTGTCAAGTTGAGTTTGCTTGAAGGGAAAAATGGTAGGCACAATTAATAAAATGAGATGGCCAAAAGATATTCTTAGGAGATTAAGCAAGAATGTGTGAACTATTAGTTGGGAGTTTTGCCTACCAACTAAGAGGAGATTGGCACAGCTTTGCCCGCTTCACGTGAATAAGAGTTTCAAAAGAGTCGCTAAACTAATAATGGAAGCTCACCGGAAAAGTAATAATCTTTTTCTCTTGCACTCTCAGCAAATCCTCCCCCATTTGCCTTCTTCGCCTTCTTGTAGGACATTGTTCCTGTTGGATCAGAAGTCCACAGAATTAGTAATTTCTTTACTTTCTTTTTTCCAATTCTATGAGCTTTTACGGTTTAATCATTTTTCATCTTTTATGATTTTATTTATTTCTTTTAATATTATTTACTTGAAACTTCCATTATATGTAATTTTGTTTCTAATTCTATCATTATATATACTTCTTTTTTCCAATTCTATGGCTTGCAATAACATAAATTATTTTTTTCCAAGTTTGAAGCAGTAATTTCTCTTACAAATATTTTGAGATAATTCCCTGAGAGAGGTTGCTTAAATAACATAAATTGCCTTTTAGTCTATTTTTTAAATATCCTGAGTTATTGAAATTGACAACTTAAGCTACCTATAAAATTGCTGTAACTTCGTTTTGATCTTCTCCCTAAAATATTTTCCTTCAACCCTAAATTGAGTTTCGATAAATGTTTTTTTTAGATTAGCCTAAATTAAGCTATAATGTCATTATTCTCCATCTTCAAAATCTGTTACTAAAATGGCCGAGCCTCCTGATTCGATTCCTTAGGTTTTTTCATACAATCTATTCTTACAGCAGCATGAGATGAAATTTTTTTAGAAGGAAAAGGTAGATTTATTCATAAAAAAATAATAAAGGACTAATCTATATTAAGGTGGTTGCATCCAATTTTTAAGTGTACAATGACAATAACATAAAAAATTCAATTACTTGCATATTTTTCTTTAGAACATTTTCTACAATATTCAGCTAATAAATGTATTCAAGTTCTATTCACTAATTCTCATAGATTCAAAAAAATTATTCATTTTTATCATCAAGAATCATATCATCTTTAGAATTATGCCTCAATTTTCTTAGTTTTATCATTAAGAAAAAGATCATTTGTAGATTTATTAATAATGATAAATTTATTATTTTATAGAGAAGCATGCCCTCCATTGTTGGATCAATGGTGTCACCACCTCCATTGCAAGTGGTTGGTTCTTCTTCCACTGCTCAAATGGAATCGAAGTAGAAGAAGGATAAAGCTTGGGGCTCTGGAAGAAGCATTAGATGAAAGCTATGGGTACTGTTCTTCATCCCTTCATACTACTAATAAAGTGCTTTATGAATGAGAAAAAATGGTTTATTAATTTCAAATTTCTGTAATTCTATGAAGTTTAAAAAAATTTGTTTGCATTCAGTCTCAAGAAAATATCAATTGTTCCCTAATATCAGGGGTGGAACCAGTCTTAGTTCTTAGGGGGACAAGTGACGAACTTATAAAATATATATATATATATATAATGGTACAAAAATAATTTATTTTGCACATAATCGCTTTTCATAGACATGTTTGATAGTATTAAAAAAGTTTAACATAATCGAATGCAAATAGCGGGAGGCTAAGAGGCTTTCTGATTTTTTAAGGAGCAAATTGCGTAAAAAAATGGTCGGCTTTGAGAAAAAAATAAAATTCAGGGGGGGGGGGGGGGGGGGGGGTGCAATTTATAAATAATCATTACTATACTAAGAGTTTTAATATTTTTAGGGGGGACAATTGCCCCCCCTTAGGAGTACATAGTTTCGCCCTTGGTTAGTATATAATAAAAGCCTCATAACTATTTGTAGAATATATCTTAGTCCTTTATTGCACATCTAATAATCACTCCTTTTGATTGAATTTCCCCTTATTTTTTACCTTCTTCTCCTTCTATTTTAGGCATAATTAAAATATTTATCAATATGAAATTGGTCAATGAATATTCTCTTATATATTTCATAAATTCTAAATCCACCATCCTAAACTGACTCATAATTCAATGGCCCTAACCCTCACTATTGTAGGCAATCAACATTTGATTACTATTATAACCATAATGATGATTATCATCACAATAATAAATATCTTAATTTATATTATTAACATATTTAGCAAGAGACAAATAATAAATATCTTAATTTCATTATCTCTCAATTGAATCAGTAATTCAATTGTGTTATTTTGATCGAAGATAGTAAAATAAGAGTGATCAGCTGTTCTTTTGTGAATGAATTAAAATAAATTTGCTCTCCCTTTTATCCTTTTAATATAGTATATAAATATCATGCTATATGTTATATTTATAATGAAAATTTGAGCATTTCTTCTATATATGAATGGATTATTTTTATGATAATATTAGTTCTACGGAGAAAAAAATATGTATTTTAGTATTGAATTGTAAAATTATATTAATATATTTTTTCTACATGATAATTTTAAGACAAATATATAACATTTCATTAATATAATTAATAATTAGAATTATTTAAAGGGATAAAATTATTAACTTTATTTTTTATCAAAAAAATATAATTAAAATTTTCATAAGATAAATTTTTATTGTTAAAATTTTATTTACTTGCATTTAATACACGTGCAATAAAAATAATAATATACAGTAAGTGCACGTGCACTAATATTAATATAATTAATAATATTGATATAATATGTCATAAATCATTTTTAAATTTTAATTATATATATATATATTTTTGAAATTTTATTCACATG
This sequence comes from Dendrobium chrysotoxum, assembly GCA_019925795.1. Taxonomy (NCBI): domain Eukaryota; kingdom Viridiplantae; phylum Streptophyta; class Magnoliopsida; order Asparagales; family Orchidaceae; genus Dendrobium; species Dendrobium chrysotoxum. Next base: position 25,391,477 of record CM034309.1, read on the forward strand.
CACATATATTTATACTAGTTTATTAAATGAGTAAATCAAACATAAATTTTCTGCACCAAATTTAGATCAAATTAATAAATCATATCATTTATTGAAACTACTGCAATTCGCACATCTTTTTATATTAAAATTTGCTCCATTTTATCGCTTTAAAAGTTAAAACCACAAACAAAACAAACAATTTCTTCTCCCTGCAAAAGGTTCGACAATCGCGACATAATTAGTTGACAAACAGTCAAAGCTTTGGTTCGTGGCGGGCCCCACTGAAAGAACTGCACCAACCCTCGTCTCGACGAGATTATTATCGACACACAATTCCTGTTTCTTCCACACTCGGTCACAAGAACTCGGACTGCCCACTACCGACTGCCGGGTGGAGCATCAGGAAAGCTGCCCTTCGTCGACCTTCGGTGAGCCCCTCTTTCTCTTCCTTCGTTACCTTCTAGATTTACTATTCCTCATAACAGAATTCCCCTTTTACTGCATTGGATGTTGGTCGAAATTGGAATCTAGGCATAGAAAATGCCCCCTCGATGAATTTTATGCGAAGCGTGGAGCGTTTCTAGCAGGCGTTTGGTGAGGTTTACTTGAAATTAGCTCGCCATGATTTCAATTATGTAAATATATCACCTTTTAGATGTAGGGTTTTCTGGTTCTGGTAAAGAACGAGCTTGACATGGGGAAATCATATGATTTGACGGCGTTTAACGTTAGGAATTGTTGAGCAGTAATGAGCTATCTTTCTCTCTCATTTGACTCATTCTCGACCATTGCTTCGCTGCGTGAGAGGTCAACGGTACGAAACCATGACTGGTGATTCTTGTCAATTATATGAAAATGTTATAGTAACGCTTTGCTCCCTACTTAAAATATCAAATTTGCAAGTTGATGGAAGTTTTGGCGACCATTCATGGAACTTATAGTGTTACATTTATCTCAAGTAACACACGGGTTCAGGATTTCTGTGGAATCATAGTTTTTGGCGATGGAAACCATCTGGCAACACAAAAGTTAACCATATCAACTTTTTCTGTTTTTTTGGTTGCGATGAGAAATTGAGGCAATAGCAATTCGGATAATGTAGTTTAGGTGCTACAGCTGTCAATTGTAAGCTTTGAAAGTTAGAAATTTTTTGTTTAATGTAAACGTACTGTAGTGTATATAAGTTAAATAGATCCAGAATTTGAGATTTCTAGATCGTTCCCTTTTGCAAAGCAGATATATTCATCATGGTTCCATGTTGACATATGTAATTATTTCGTAATTAACCACATGTTTAAGCTCAATGATAACCCAAGATTCAATTAATTTGCCTGCCTTAGTGAATCATGGTTAATGACCTCATGTCCTTGACAATGTCTCTGAAATACTTTCACGGGAAGCCAGTAGAAGGATTAACATGAATTTGAAAGGCACATGTGAAGTTTTAATACCCATGACGCAGGTAATGCAATGCATGGTTGTGTGATACTATCTTATTCTCCACTGAAAGGAGGTTACATAATCGTTAAACCTATGAGCCAAATGAAATGATAAGGTTGTCGCAGGTTCCATGGATTCTCGTGCTCTTTGAATGATCATTCTAAATAATTTATCCTTTTTCCTTGTTCAGGCAAAATGGTGGTTGATTTAACTTTTGGTTAACAACATTGTTTTAGGTACTAGTATTTTCATATTGCTTTCTGTTTCTGATAGTATTCTCCTAGGGATGTGCATCCCTAAGTTTTTCATCGTCATAATACTTCTTCTAGCTTTTTATTTTTTGTAACGCATAAAGTCAGAATATTACTTATGCTGTTGGAGGCTACTGTAACATTATTCCAACCATAGTTCTGCAGAAAAATAAAGCTGTACTTCTTTACTAGTATTCTCATATTGCTTTCTGTTTCTGATTGCATTCTCGAAGGAATGTGTATCATTAGGTTTTTCATCATATACTTCTTTTGGCTATATATTTTAATTTTATTGTAACGTATAAAGTCAGAATGTCAAGTTCGGAAGGAATTTCTGAAATGACATGAGAATACACATTGACCCTTATTCCTGTTTTATATCCGTGTAGCCACATAAGGGAAAATGGATATTCCTTATGTTCTTTTAGCTTGTTGACATTTGGTTACTGTTTCTTTATGGACATTTCAAAAGTAATAAATATTTATTATTGAAATCACTGTTCATGTAAGTATGTTCTGACGTGTTTTGTTGGAAATGTTTAGTTTAATCCTTACGTTTTGGAAGTGATGCAGTAACATTCATTGTACTTTATTAGGCATTTATCTCGTTCTATGTTGATATTTTTTTGTCTGGTATTGAAAGGGGTAAATTTATTCAAAAATGCATGATGCTATCATTTCTGCTTTGAGGATTTGATATTTTATACTCTTTCTAGGACGTTTCTATTGAATCTCAGGCTCTCAATGCATAACTTGGTCATTGCTACCGGTGTTTTCAGCTAACCTATATAATTTTAGGTGGCTATCATGCGAGTGGAACTCCAAACTGGGAAAAAGCAGCAAATGGACAGTCATTACGTCAATGCACCAGTACCATATGCAGTGGAAGAGAATTTTGAAGGATACCTCCCCGACCATAATGATCTCACACTTGCACAAATTCTTCAGGATCAGGTTAGCTACTTTTTTCACCCTGAACTTTATAATCTAATATATTTTATGAACATACTGTTGATTTGGAAATATTTCCAAATTAAAATTATCCTTGATTTGGAAGGTTTTGATGGCTCATTGATTAGGGATTAATTATTTCCTAATTAAATTGATTTGATTGGAGATTTAATTGATGCATTAATTAGGAGATCTAATTATTGCATTAATTAAGAGATTTGATTTATGTATTAATTAGGAAAGCATTGATTAGGAGATCTAATTATGGCATGATTAGATTTCTTATTGATTAGGCTTTTCTTATTGTATTTGTTTCAAATATTTAAATAGAGCTTGAGGGCTATTGTATTGGATGTATAAGAGAAGAGATAAAGCTTGAGAGCTATTATAATTTCCTCTTGTTCTCCAATATAGTGAAATCATCCCCTCCTTATGGACATAGGCATCTTCGCTGAACCATGCAAATCGCCGTGTTCATTGTATTTGTGTTGTGTGATTTTGTTTCCGCTGTGATTGTTTGCATAACAATTGGTATTAGAGCCGAATTTTGGTGGGATTTTCGGCAGTAGCTTGGAGAACGAGAGTCAATTAGTTCTTTCTATTCGTGTGGTTTGTCCAAGCGAAGGAAGAGAGCCAAATTGGTGTAATTCTGGCTACATGAGACAACTGCAATTTGGTGGAGGCTATAAGATTCGGTGGAGCTATGGATACATCCACTTCGACGGTGGAGAAGGCGTCGATCCATTAAGTGGTTGCACTTCCCGTCAAAATTGATGTGATGAGATTTGACGACAAATGTAACTTTGGCATGTGGCTGTGTGAGGTGATGGATGTGCTGTGCTCTTTGAATCTGGAGGAAGTCCTAATGAACGTCCTGAGGAGATTTTAGAGAGGGATTGGATCAAGATGAACTGAGTGCTTATGGCTTGATCAGAAATTGCTTATCTTAGGAGATCAAATATGTGGTGATGATGGAGACTTCTACTATGAAGTTATGGAAGACATTGGAAAATAAATATCTGAGGAAGAGTATGGAAAATCGTCTCCATATGAAATGGTGGCTCTACAGGTTTTAGACGAGGCATGAGATTACAATTGATGAGCATTTGAATGACTTCACGAAGCTGTTGGCAGATCTTTTGAATCTGGATGAAGATGTTGGGGATGAAGACAAGGTGCTCCTTTTATTGAGTTTGCTCCCGGATGAGTACGAAAATTTCACGATGACACTTATTCATGGGAATGAGGCCTTGAACTATGGTGAGATGACTACTACATTGCTGAATCACGAGTTTCGGTGTCGGGAGAAGGAGTTTGCAAAGATGGATTTTGCTAAGACTCTCACACTCCAATAAGGAAGATCTGAGAAACAAAAGAATAAAAGGGGCGACAACAGCAAGGGGGGCAAATCTAGTGGGTGCAGCCTTAGGAAGAATCAGTGTGCTTTCTGTTTGGAGACAGTTCATTGAAAGAAAAATTGCTCGAAGCTGAAGGAGAAGGGAAAAAGAGTTTCCACTGAGGCTAACTTTAACGTGGAAGAGCGTGATGGAGATTCAGATGTATCACTATTTGCAGTTGCTCAGAGTTTGTATTTAGATGATTCATGCTAGATTGTGGATACTGGTGTTACCTATCATATTTATCTCATTAGATAGTGGTTTTGTACCTATAAGGAGCTTGATAGTGATATTATGACCATGGGAAATGATCAGGCTTATCGTATAGTTGGTGTAGGAGCATCTTCATCAGAATACATGATGATATTGTGAGAGAGCTGATTGATGTGAGGCATGTTCTAGATATCATGAAGAATTTATTATCTGTTGGGGCCTTAGAAATTAAGGACTACAAGATAGTCATTGAGTCAGGGGTTTTGAAGATATATCATGGAGCACTGATTTATCTAAAAGGAGTTCGTCACCATAACCTTTACTATTTTCAAGGAAGAACAATGATTGAATTTGCTATTGTTACTGATAATTCTTCTGATGCCACTGCATTGTGCATATACGTCTAGCTCATGCCGGAGAGGCTTCTCTTATAGTTTTGGAGAAGCAAGGATTGATCAAAGGAGCAAGCACCTGCAAACTCAATTTCTGTGAACATTATGTGTTTGGCAAGAAAACACATGTATCCTTTGGTACCGTCATCTACTGTACAAATGATATCTTGGAGTATGTTCACACAGATGTTTTGGGCTTGACAAAGACAGCATCATTCAGCGGGCGGCGATACTTTGTCTCTTTTGTTAATGATTACTCCATATATATTTGGGTGTACACTATGAGGCGCAAGAGCAAGGTACTAGAGATTTTCAGAACTTGGAAGAAGTGGATTGAGACTCAGACTGATAAAAGAATCTAGTGTATCAGATCAAACAGTAAGGGCGAATACACTTTGGATGCATTCTTGCAGGAGTGCCAGAGATCTGGGATTGAGCACTACTTCACTTTAGAGAGACACCGCAATAGAACGGAGTGGCAGAGAGGATGAATCGGACTTTGATGGAAAAAGTTCGGTGTATGTTATCCAATGCTGGTTTGGATAGAGTCTATTGTGCTAAAGCAATAGACTATGCCTGTCACTTGGTGAACTATCTGCCTTCTGCAGTTATTAGGAAGAAGACACCAAAGGAGATGTGGTTAGGGCATCCTGCTAGAGATTATGAGCACTTGAGAGTGTTTAGGTGTCCAGCTTATTATCATGTTCAGAATGATAAATTGGAATCACGAGCAAAGAAGATGATTTTTATTAGCTTCAAGCGTGGAGTCAAGGGCTTCAAACTCTATGATCCGATAGAGAAGAAGATTGTCATTAGCAGGGATGTTACTTTTGATGAGGTGAGCATGTTGAAGCCTCAGGACTTAAAGCAGGTGGAGATTTTTATTGGGATCACAGATGCACTGCAGAAGTTGGAGTTTAATGAAACTTTATTTGCTTCATAGAGGCAGGTCATTTCTACTCGGGTACCTGATTCAACTGTAGATCAGGAGATAAAAGATGATGTTGAGGATGAGATTCCTGCTCAGGAATCTATTGCGAAGAATAGGATCAGGCGCCAGAATGTCCAAAAATTAGCTTGGTTGAGGGATCACATTGCATTTGCACTTTTAGCCACGGAGGATGAAGTTCTTAGTCACTATGAGGAAGTGGTGGATAATCCTAATGGTGATCTTTGGAAGAGAGCTATGGATAAAGAGATGGAGTCTCTTCAGAAGGATGCTACTTGGAGGTTGGTGAAGCTTCCTTCAAGAAGAAAAACTATTGGGTGCAAATGGATGCATGCAAAGAAGGAAGGATCTCATTGAGATGATGTGCAGTACAAGGCTAAGTTGGTGGCAAAAGGCTCTGTGCAACAGAAAGGTATTGGTTATGATGAGGTGTTCTCCCCAATGGTTAAGAATCCTTAGACTCGTGGTCATTTGGCACTTGTAGCATAGTTTGGTTTGATTTTGAAGCAGCTCGATTCAGATATTGCACAAGCAATTGGCGTTGTGAGCATCTTTATACATGATTCAGGAAAGAGTCATTGGCAAGCTGTGAAGAGTATCTTGGATATCTGAAAGGTACAATTGATGCAAGCTTGGAGATGCAGTCACCATGGTAGTGGTGCAGGACTCATATAACTTATTTGAAAAACTACGCCCGGCTTGATCCCTTGGGAGGGGGGTATGCAGGCAACCATATGGGTGCAATCATTCTGATATTGGAGCCTTGTTTGCCATCTTTCACTTTTTGAAGTGAAAGATAAGGTGGAGATTATTGATTTGAAAATATTTCCAAATTAAAATTAGCCTTGATTTGAAAGGCTTTGATGGCTCATTGATTAGGGATTGATTATTTTCTAATAAAGTTGATTTGATTGGAGATTTGATTGATGCACTAATTAGAGGATCTAATTATTGCATTAATTAGATTTGATTTATGTATTGATTAGGAGATCTACTTATGGCATGATTAGATTTCTTATTGATTAGGCTTTTCTTATTGTATTTGTTTCAAATCTTTAAATAGGGCTTGAGGGCTATTGTATTAGATATATAAGAGAAGAGAGAAAACTTGAGAGCTATTGTAATTCTCTATTGTTATCCAATATAGTGAAATCATCCCTTTCCCGTGGACGTAAGCATCTTCGCTGAACCACATAAATCGTCATGTTCATTATGTTTGTGTTGTGTGATTTTATTTCCGCTGTATTTACTGCACAACACATACTATTTTGTTTTGTTGAGGTTAGATTGTTTAAAATTGGCAATGTGAATGGAATCAACTTGGCTCGTTTAGTTTTATGTTAGTATGCTTCGAAATAATCTTCAAAGAGCTACCTTCAAATTTTAAAAGTTGACAACACTAAGGAAACGAATGATACTTGAATTTCATGTTATTTGATGGAGCCAAAAAAATTTTCTTATCAAAATCAAGATTTAAATTCAAAAAAATTATTTATAAGTTTTGGATAATTATTATGATCATTCTTGGAAAATTTTAAGTTAAAATCTTTGTTACAAAAAGTTGTTAATTTCATGCAAATTTTTTATCCAAATAAAAAAAAAAAGATTGTTACAATGAGAGTTGATAAAAAAAAGAAATTGGAAGACCATTTTTTTACTTTGTTCTTGGTTGAGGTCCTTGTATTTAAAGGATGGCAAAAATGGCGAGAAGCTCAGGTGGTCAACAATGAGCATAGAAAAGCGGGCAGTTTTGATGTTGTTGACAAGTTTTTTGTTGAGATTGATAATGGAGATAGCTTAAGAGGGCATGGAGGAAAGTCATGAGGAGGTTGATCATAGTGGGTTTGACAAGTGCTTGGAGTTTAGGGTTTACGACCAACATTTGAGATCGACAATCAAGACCATTGAGTGATAAATGATTGAGACCTAAGGCTGAAGAAATAAAACAAGGAGGTTTTATTTTTTCATTATTTTATAAGGATTATGAATTTCTTTATTGGTGTTTGGGGATGCTAGGTTTTGTAAAATAATATATAAAAAAGATAGGGAAAGAGAGGGGGTGGGGGAGAGAGAGAGAGAGAGAGAGAGAGAGAGAGAGAGAGAGAGAGAGAGAGAGAGATTGTTGTACCCAACTTGGAACTCGTGAAAAATCTTTGTGTGCCTATAGACATGTGCAAGATAGACTCATATTTTATTGAAAATAGTATATATTAAAGATGGGAAAAGGGAGGGGGAGAAAGAGAGAGAGAGAGGATTTCTTTGTTGTACTCAACTTCGAACTCATGAAAAATCTGTCTCTATAGACGTGAGACGTGTGCAAGATAATTTCATTATTTAACCACATAATTTTTCCATTTTTAAAGTTTCTTATTATGTTTTTTATTCTCCGATATGTTTTCGCCCAATCGACTTTTCCCAACTAGTACTAGTGATCATGAGATCATATATGAATATGAATTTGAGAATGAGATTATATATGAATCTAATTTTGATGGAGATTCAACCTATGAAGATGAACTTATTGTATTTATGTAATTGATGATTTAATTGAACAATTTGAAAAAACAACTCATGATGAATTATCTGATATTATTATTCTTAGATATATGATTAGTCTGATAAGGACTTTTTTTTGTTCTTGATTTTTTGATATATTAATTCATAATAAGAACCTTATGGAGGGAGTTATATTATGCCAATTTTTTAAGAAATTCATTAATGACAGTGGCGAAAAATTATGTATTCACAACGCAGATTCGTATTTCTCCTATTTTGTAATCGAATACTGCATTAAGAACAAAGTACAGTCTCGAAAGACTGATACAATATTCTACAATGGATTCAATATCAAAATAGGATTTTAGAAAATGATATTTCTATAATTAAATACAGTTCAAAGAATAACATATCATCTCGAAAGATGAACATTAAATTCTATAGAATGTGTTTGAAAATAGAAATAGAATTTTTTTGAAAAGTTTATCCATTCTTTTATTTAGACATAACAAGAAGAATATTATATCATCTTAAAAGACGAACTTAACATTCTTCAAGACATCAAAAAGCAAGAATAGATTTTATAAAATTCATCATTTCTAAAGTCGAATATAACAAGTAGGATATTATATTATCTGAAAAGACAATAACATCCTACAAGCATATTTAATATTAGAAACGAGTTTTTAAAGACATCTGCGTTCCCAAAGATTTTTTTTCTTGTTTTATAGGAATAAAACAAGGTTTATTTTAATCTGGAGTTCTCAAATCCCTATAGGGGCAAGCTCCTATAGTTAATTACATCCTAGGAGGGGTGCTCCTAAGAAAACTTTCGATTAAAGCAGCGATTTCATACCCTTTTATTACAAAGTAGAAAACAAGGAAATGATGTAGGAAATTTCCAAGGAGAAAGCTCGATATTGAACAGTTCTTAGCGAGTCAAAGGAGAAAAGTAGGAGGTGCCAGATTCTGAGAAGCTCAGAGACAACCTCAGTCTATCCTATGTTGAGTTTTATATTTTAAGAGAGAATTTTCATATTTAAATTGACATTTTATTAGAAATTTGGATTTTATTCCCGAAGGGTGAGGACTTAATATTTGAAAATCTGCCTCAGAACTTAAATCTAAATTGGGTACTACAGAGTAGTGACCCGAACCTAGCTAATGAAGTGCAAATCTGGACTTACCCCGGCCTGGATTGGAGAGCCAGCTAACCACCTAGGCGCTTTAAAATCATGTGTCCGGTCTCTTTATGAAAGATGGGTAGGGACGTTGTTTAAGTTTTGAGGAATCGGGGCTGACATCTAATACAAATTCTAATTGACCCCTTTACTTATGTAGGGTAAATGATCCTTAAGAGCATAATGCAGTTAAAATTTTAGACTCTTTTAATTTGTATCTAATGCAATGCATACTAATTGACTCGAATGCATAAAATAATTTATGAAGCAGTTTTAAAATCAGGCTTAAAAAATAGATTTTTTCCTAGAGATTGTATAATATTCTCTTGACAGAACTGCACCCTAATAGGCCAGGTGGTCTGTCAGAACCCGCAGGCTAGGAGGTGCCTAACAAGGAAGAGAAAGTAATAATATGTTTTATGCTGACTCTCGGCGGTCCCGAGCTTACTTCTTAAATCATTAGAGTTACTATATGAGCCTAAAAATTTTATTTAAATTTCAAGTAGAAAATATTTTTATCGTGCCCTTACAAAAAAAAATACTCCGATTGTATCTAGGCTAAAACAAAATACGGCATGCAAGAATCCTTAAAAAAAACTACTGCGCAAACAATATAAACAATTAAATTAAATTATCAAAAAATATAATGTCCAATGTCCATTTTATTTACAATCCAGGATCTGCTGAAAAAATAAAGTGGCCGGGTAACACTAACAACAAACTCGGATTCTAGTCCTAAGACTAACACAAGTGATTTTGAAATGGGATATCTCTTCTTTTCTTCACTTCTTCCTCTTCTCTTCTTTATCTTCTTTCCTTCTACGAGCTCCTTGCGTTTGTTGGTTTTGGATACCCAAATGAAAAGAAACTCATCCCAGAAGGGATATTTTCTTTCCCTTTGGATATTAAAATCATCCTAACTTGGTTTTTCAAATAGAAAAGAACATTCCCTTGAGGGATATTCTCCTCTCTTTGGATTCTAAGTTGGGTGTGATATCCCACTTTCAAGTCATTTTCACATTACAACTTTTTCTAAACACATTCACATTACATTACATCCCAGATAAAAAAAATTTAAACCACCTGCATGGTTATCCTAGGCAGTTTTATAATAAATTCATTCCCAAACAGTTATATATTCGCATTTAAATTAAATTTGTCAGTCACACTTGGCTATGGTCTTTTAATTTTAAGGGGGCTTAGCATTTTCTGAAGCGCCTGCAGAAAATTCTGTTAATTTAAATCTTTAATTTTGCCCCTTTTGATTTAGCCCTGCACGAGCATGACCACCTGCATAAAATTTTGTGAGCATCCAGATTGTTCCTAACCTAAGGATAATCTATCATCCATCACATCAATTCTCAGATTGCAGTAATAAGTAAATAAACAAACACACCAACAATTTTACAACCAGCATGCAGTAAAAACTACGAGAAAACTCGTCACACAGTACCAAGAAAGTAAACACCGGTCTAATCTAAAGCTAAAGCCGGTTGTCCTAGCAAATAAATCTAAGTGCGTGTAGTAGGTTATGTGGTTTGGATATATCCTAAGTTAATTATTTAAGTAGAAATTTTTTAATTGATTGAATTTGGTTTGTTGAGAGATCAAGGAATTTTGATGTTCAATTTTAAATTTTAGTATCTTTAATATTTTTAGGGCTCATTTTAGATCGAAATTTAATCGTTAAAGTTGATTAATATGATTGGTTCTTTAATGTATTTTAATTAACCATTTTTTAATATTTAGATTATTTAATTAATGATTTACTGATTTTTTTAAATGATTTATTTAAAGCTTTGATGTTTTGTTAATTTTAAATCATTTATTGAAATTTTAATTGACTTATTCAAGTGATGACGTTTTATTAAAATTTTAATAATTTTATTTAATTTGTTGATGATTTATTAGATTGTTGATGATTTATTGAAGTTTTGAAGATTTTATTTAGTTATTATTTGATTATGAGATGATTAACATATTAATTAGATTCAATTTTAAAATTATGTTCAAATTTAATCTCTTAGTGGTTATGTGTGTTAATTATGATTTGGTTATTAAAGATTATGTAGTTTTCGCATATTTTTATCTAAAATATCATTAGTGTATTTGAAATTTTCATCAATTGATTGTTTAATTTTGATTAGCTTTAATTAAGGTTATATCAATAATATACACTAATCCTAAGGGAAATGTCACTAAATTTTCTATGTTCTGTATTTATACCCTAAAATGTGCTGCATCATAAGTCTAAGTTTTCTAAGACTCAGTCCTTAATTTTTATTTTTAAATGTCACTAATATTATATCGGATAAAAAATTTGTTATTACTAACCCTTAGGACATTGCACACGTGTAAAGGAGTTTAAGGCTCTAAAATAAAATAAGAATCATCCTAATAAAATTGTGTGGACTTTCGAAAGGGAACAAAACACCGCCTCGCGAGGGGAGACAATATTTGCCAATGGGAGGGTAGATTCAATCACACATACGATTAATCATTGAGAATAGCGGCTCTCGCCAGCACACCCTGATGGGTAATAATATGCACGATCTGATCATCACAACGGATTTCCCCCACCCAATACATCAGCTCGAGTGAGGTTTATTTGATAGTGAGATTCGGTTTCCTACGGGCGCAAGCCCCCATGGTTAATTACATCTCAGGCCGGGGCCTGAGAAAACTCTCGATTAAGGATTCTATATTATACTCTCAAATAGGATTGACACATGGGGAGAAGACTAGGAAATCCTACTCAAAGGGGAAGAAGGGTTCAACTAGGCTTAGTCAACATGCACAGCTCAGATCGGCATCCGGAGGGACTAAGGTAGTGACAAAAAACTGGAGAAAAAGAAATAAATCATACACTCAAGGTATACATGAGAGAAGGATGGAAGTGGTGTCATCCGTGTGACGCGAATATGTAGGGTTTATAGCCTCTGAAGGAAAGGAGACTTACTTATTGATGAGGCATACTATGAAATAATAGTAGTCTTGAATCCTAGATCTAGAGTGAGTCTAGTGTTCTACGCAACACTAACACCCGTATCCTAGCTAATGCAATGCAAAACCTGGACTTACCTCGGCATGGATTGGGGAGCCAGCTAGTCACCTAGTCGCTTCAAAACCATGAGTCCAGTCATTTTATGAAAGATTAGTGGGTATGTTATAGTTCTTTAGAAGTAGGGCCAACGTCTAGCGAGTTTCCTAATTGGCCCCATACTTATGCAGGGTGAATGCTACTAGGTCTAATGCAATTAAAAATTTAATTTAGTTGATTTCTAATGCAATGCATGTTAGTTAAAGTATCTGAATCAGAGATGCATAAAATTTTAAAAAGGCTTATAAAATAATTTTTAAAAGTAGACTGGACTTCCACAGGTCCGGCACCTCATCCTCATAGGTCAGATTATCCGGACTCTACCCGCAGGTGGGGAAGTGTCTTACAGAAGGAGAGATGAAATGCATTGATATGTATGTGACCCAGGATGACTCCGGCGGTTCCCTAGGTCGTTAGGTTTCTATGTTACTTAAACCTTAAAATTTTAAATATTAATTGTGAGTAGAAAAGTATTTTAGTCCTTAGAGAGCCTAACGAAATTCCGAGCTAAAACAAAAGCGGCATGCAAATCGCCAAGAAACTAAGAAAAACAGGCAACCTTAAAGGCACACAATCATAAATAACACATCAAGATAGTCAAACTTAATTAAATAAATGTCCATAGGCCAACTGCCCTTAATTACAAACTAAGATCTGCAAAAAATAAAATGGTCGGACACCACTGCCAACAACCCGGATTTCTAATCCTAGAACAGACGTAAGTGACTTTGAGTGGGATACTCTTGGTCTTCAGCTTTTTGATCTTCTCTTCTTTGGACTCCTGGATCTCCTCCTCATCGAGCTCCTTGGATTTATTGTAACTGAATACCCAGGGTGGGTAAGAAGACTCTCTCCCAAAGGGGAGGTTATTCTCTCCACTTTGGGTAGTGAAGTGATCCAAATTTGGACTCCTGAATAGAAAATGACTATCCTCATAGTGGGTGTCCTTTCTTTTCTAGGAATCCAACCTTTGAATCTATGTATCCCCACTCAAAGGTGCACTTTCACAACTCAATACCAATATTACAAATAATTTACATTAAATGAAAGCAGTAAAATTTAGACTCTTATGCAAGGTTATCCTAATAAAATCATCCAAAGCAGTTTATATAGAAATGAAAATACTCATCACAGCCACACTTGACCATGCTCTTAATTGTTTTGAGGGCTAAGCAAACTCTGGAGCACTTGTAGCAATTTATGACTATGATTTTTTTATTAGCCCTCATTTATGTAGGGGGCTGAGCCATTTCTGAAGCCCCTGCATAAAACAACGTTAGTATTTAAATCATGATTGTTGCCCCCTTTTTATTAGCGCTGCATGAGCATGGCCACCTGCAGAAAACATCGTTAGTATCAAAATCGATCATAACCTATGGGTAATCTATCGTGCAATTACATCAATTCCCAGAGTGCTGTAAAAGTAAACAAACACATCAACATTATTCCAATCATAACATGCAGTGAAAACCCGAAAAACTCGGCACACAGCAGTAAAGTAAACACCGACCTATCCTAGATCTAGAAGTGGTGCCCTAACAAACCATCTAAGTGTGTGTGAAACGTTGTGTAGCTGAGATAGATCCTAAGCTGGGTAGTTGGTTGAAGTTATTTAGTGTCCAAGTTTATTGAAGGTTCCTAGGAGAGGTTTAGGTTTGAGTTTAAATATTAATGCGTTAAGGATCAAATTAGGTATGTTTTAAGGGTTCAGTGATTACTACCTTTGTTTCACACCGAGGCCGTGAAGTTTATTTCACTTTCCTTGGGGCTAAGTCAATAGCCTCGTAGACCTGGGTTACCCAGTAGCAACCATGAGTTGATTAAGTCGATTTAGTTAGTTGAAGATTAAAAGAAAAGGGGTATATTAATTTATTTATTATTATGTTAGTATGTTGGCTTTGAGTTAAGGGCAATATTTTCTGAAATTTAAGTTAAGCCGGTGGTTTTCAAAAGGTCCGGGGCCACCCTATCCACTAGGTCAAAGGGGTCCAAAATTGACTTTTGATTAAATGGGCTTTGTGAATAGTTAATATTTTTATAAAATAATAGACCTTAACTCGATTAGTTAGACTGTAAGCATGCCCAATTTGGATTCTTCTATCCAAAGTTATGAATTTTCGAAGTTTTGGTCTCGTTTTGAACTAAGTTTGACCGGATTGTTGACTTTTTTTATTTATGTTGATTTCTGAAATCTTAAAATTTTTAATAAATACTAGACCCTAATGTGAGTTGAGTGTCTTTGAGTTTGTCCAATTTGAAGTTTTCTATAATTAGTTATGAATTTTCAAAGTTTGGGTTATTTAGTAAATTATCGATATTATTTAATTCAAAGCTATTTTAAGGATTTTGATCCAAATCAGTTCCAAACTGCTTGGAATCACCCCCAAAGGTCAGGAATGACCTAAAGAAGTGTTCCCAAGTGTTTGGGAAAAATTTAAAATTTTTAATAATTTTAAATTATTTAATTTAATTAAAAGGTAATTTTTAATCAAAATTAAATTAAAGTTTAGATTGAGGTCTAATTAAGGGGATTTTAATTTTCATGGATTAGGGACTGAATTCTGAAGAGTTTGATATAATATGGGTATTTTTTGATTTAAAATGAATTTATTAGAATTTTTTGAAGTTATCGGGTCCTAATTAAAGGGTAAATTATGGTTGATCAATTAAGGGGTTTAATGAGTCCTAAAAATTTCTAGAAAATCTTGAGGGATTTAGGATGTCATTAAGTTTAAGTGTTTCAAGTTTCAAGTCAGTCTGAGGTGAACCTTAGCTCGTAGAATTTCTCTAAGTTCGCCAGACAGGTCCTTAATTATTATCCTTAAGGTGTCACTATGTTGCACAGGTCTTGAATAAATGTTTGAGACTAACCCTTCGGGTAACATAAAAAGGAATACAATGCAAACATAAACACACAATGTCCTTAGATTTAGGAGAGCCTAAACTAAGTATTTGTGTAACCCATACATGCAAAAGATGATAAAATAAATAAATAAGCACGCTTAACAATGCGATTAGTGAATGATTGAAGCTCAATCATTCACTAATCTCTACCCCATGAATGCTATCTATATTCTCAAGCCAAGTTTAAAATTTCAAATAGTGGATTTTCCCAAAATTAGGTTGATTTAATAATATATAATTTTAAAGTAGTTTTAAAATACATGTAATAAGCATATAGATTTTAGAAAATAATATAATTAAAAAAATAGTTCAATTTATAAACATACATAAATATAGAGGAGATCCACTGGTCAATCCAGCAAGGCTCAAAAAGGGTTTAAAAATAATTTTATAATTTTAAAATAATTACTATAATAATTATTTATATATTGATTAAATAATCAAATAACTTGATAATACAGAAATCAATTAGAAAAATAAATTTTAGTTTCTGCAAATAATTTTAAATTAAAATTCATAATTTTATGAAAAGTTTGAGATATTATACGTTAAAATCTGATTTAAAACGAATTAGATATGAAATTTTGAAATTTAATGTATTTAAAAAAAAAAATTTTAAATAATTTCAAAATAATTAATATTTAAAAATAATTATTAAATTAAATTAAATTAAATTAAGAATTAAAGTTTCTGGAATTTAAAGTAATTTAATAAAAATAATTTTCATAAATTTTGAAAAATAAATGAATTTTGAATTAATTAATTATTAATTAAATAATTTAAGTATTTAATTAATTATAATAATCTAAAATGGGAAAAATATTTATTAATTAAAAAAATAAATAATAAAAATAATTATCTAATTTTGAAAATAATTTAATACAATTATTTATTATAAATTTGGAAAAATATTTTAATTTTAAATTAATTAATCATTAATTAAATAATTTAAGTAATTAATGAAATTATTTAAAATAAGGTATATTTATTAAATTTAAAAGTGTAAATAAATAAATAAATAAATAAAATCTCTGATATGTTAACGCAATTGGAATAAGAGATTGTTTATAAATTTGAAAAATAATTAAATTTTAAATTAATTAATTATTAATTAAGTAAATTAAGTAATTAATAATTAAGAAAAGTATTTAAAATAGGAAATATTTATTAAAAATAAAAAAAATGTAAATAAATAAAAAAAAATTATTTGATTTTGAAAATAATTTAGTAAAATAATTTTTTATAAATTTAGAAAGTAATTAAATTTTAAATCAATTAATTATTAACTAAGTAATTTAAGTAGTTAATAAATTAAAATAATTTAAAAAAATAGAAAAAATAATTAATAATTCGAATTAAATAATAAAAAATAATAATAATTTTCTGATTTCAAAATAATTCAATTAAAAATAATAATTTTTATAAATTTAGAAAGTATTTAAATTTTAAATTAATTAATTATTAATTATGTAATTTAGGTAATTAATCAATTAGAATAATTTAAAAAGGGAAAGTAATTATTAATTCGAATTAAATAATAAAAATAATAATAATTTTTCGATTTCAAAATAATTCAATAAGAAAATAATTTTTATAAATTTAGAAAATATAAAAAGTTTAAATTAATTAATTACTAATTAAGTAATTTAGGTAATTAATCAATTAAAATAATTTAAAAAAAAAGAAAGTAATTATTAATTCGAATTAAATTATAAAAAAATAATTTCTCTGATATTTTAAAATAATTAATGAAAAATATATATTTTTTTAATTTTAGAAAGTAATTAATTAATTATTGATTAAATATTAAGACATTTAAACAATTAACTAATTAAGAATTACTTAAAATAATATATTTTAATACAATTTTAAAATTAAATTATTAAAAAGTAATAATAAAATTTTTCTTATTTTTATTTATTTATTTATTTATTTTAAAATAAAATAGATAAAAAAATATTTATTATTATCATTTTAAAAATATTTAATAATTATTAGTATTAACTAAGTGTTTAGATTTTAAGTAATTAAAACTATTTTAAATAATAATAAATATAATATAAAATATATTTAATTTTAAACTAATGTATTTTAAAATAATTATTAAATTATTTAAACATATTTTACAAAAAAAGTATTTAGTTTTAATAAAATATAAAAAGTAATAAAAAAGAAAGAAAATCAACAACTCAAAACGGATTCCATAACCCTACAAAAAAAAAAAAGAAGATTTCGTTCTCAAGGATGGCTCTATTGATTTTGATGAAATTTTAAACGTAGATTAAGAACATGAACAAAAGTCATAAGGAGGTATTTAGAAGCTCTGAAAAGCGTTTATTAGAAAGATATATGAATCTAAGTGTAGCGGCCTAGATCTAAAGTTTTTTTTTTTTTGAGAAATTCTTACCGTTAGATCTTCGAGATCTTTAAACGGTTGAGCTTGTAGATTGTCCTCGTATATTCCTCTAGTTGAACTCGAGCTCTAATTCGTCTTGGATCGGACGGTAGAAGCTTTGGAAGGGGAATAGACTCGGGTCGCCGAAGATCTCGCGGCCGGCAAAGTTTTACGACGAATTTGAGTGAAGGAAGATGGGGAGATGTTGGAAGAGCTCTCACACTAAGAAAATTAGGGTTGAGAGCGGCTAGGAAAAAGAAAAAGCCAGTCTCCCTCATGAAGCCCTAAAAGAGTATTTAAATGATTAAGGCCTTAGATCCACAGCTAGGATTCATCCTAAGGTTAATTAGGAGGGAATTGAGGTGATTTAATTAGCTGTCCGTTTGATTGCTTGATTTAGGAACAAATTTAAGCTCATGAGAATGAAAAAAAATTTAAATTAAGCATATTAAATTAAAATCAAGCTTACAATCAGATCCGATTCGGGTCAATTTGGGATTCAATTTGATTTACTCAAATTAACCCAATTAAATTTAAATAAAATGAAGACTAGAATCAAATTAACCTCGACGGGGCTAAGGCAAATTAATCGGGCTCAATCGGACACGGTCGAGTCTACTTTGACTCAATTCAAGCTAATTCGAGCTCGAATTGGACTCGACGGGGCTTGATTAAATTAATTAAGGGCTCTCGAGGGCACTCGAATGAAAATCGAGGTCAACAAATTGCAGTTACTATAGGGACTTAAAGGGGAGGGGTTCGCACAAACCACACCGATGGCCTCCTAGGGGCTTTCTAAGTTTTAAGGAAACTTACAATACCGGGGGCTATGACCCGGTGGTTCCGCCCATAGCACCTCTACCCGGTTGGATAGAGGCGATTAACGCCTTTGGTATATTTCTTTTTGCTCATCTGATCGGTACTGTTCCTCGTAGTTCATGCAAACAAAGAGAGCAAAACAGGGATTAGAAGCACATTTAATAATTATTAATAAAATAATTAAAATTTACTAAAAATAAAACATACCTTTCTTCGAGCTTGAACACCGGTTCGACTGTCTACCTTTTTAAACTGTTCTCTTTTGAAAGCATACTATTTTTTTTCCAACATTCACCTCGAGGCACAGGAAGGGAGAAGTAGAAGAAAGAGAAAGAGAGATGGAGAGGGAAAGAGAGCTCTTGCTTTTCAACAATCACCCAAAGCTACCACTTCTTAGCACAAACAATTTCATTTTCCAATGATTAACCAACACAACTCACTCTCCAACATCCACACACCCCATTTTCAACACAAGCATTTTTCAAAACATTTCTCTTCTCAATATCAACACTTTCACAAAATATACACTTTTCCACTTTTCAAATCATATATCTTTCAACTTATATACACACAAGTTACCTTTCAAACATATCATTTCACTTTCCAAAAGATACACATACACTTCACCGCTTTTCACCATTCCTGCACAAATATTTTTTCAAAACACTTTCTCTTTTAGCACCAACACTTTTACTTTTCACACACTTTATCTTTTAAGATATACACGTCACTTTCCAACAATCACACACACACACATACTCTTCCCATTTTTTTTAAACCATACACTTCAATTTGTACATTTCACCTGTTTCATTTCCCAAAACATACATACTCTTCACCTTCCAAAACACACACTTTGCATCAAAGACATACACTTTCACTTTTCCAAAACCCACATAGTTTCCACTTTTCAACACCTCAAGTTTCACTTTTTAACACACACACCCACACACACGTCACTTTTCACTCCAAAACAAAACACTTTATTTTTCACAATCATCACACAAAACCTTTCTAACATATATCTCCACCTTTAAAACAAACAATCTCCACTTCCTACTAGCCAAAAACACATAAGTTCAACTTTTCAAAACACAAACTTTTCCACTTTTTAAAACACACACTTTCCCAAACATACATCTTCCCTTTTAACATACACTTTTCACTTCACTTTATTCACGCATACCATTCACATTTTCAACATTATTTACTTTCCAACACAAACAAGTTATCATCATTTTTCTTTTAATTGAATATGTGTGCTTGCAATCAAAACATAAAGTAGATGAATGGTCTTCAGCATAGTTACCAAATTTCAAGCGAAACAAGTCATTTCAATTATAAACCATTGCAACCAGATGCATTCTTCATCATGCCATCAACGAGTCTAGCAATATTTAATTCATCACAAAATAAAAATAAATAAAAACTGGAAGGCGAAAATATGTTTTGTTTGCCACAGCTTGAAGATAACCATACTCTTTGGATTCTAATTTTAAGAGGGATCAAGCATGATTTGCCATGATTTTCTTTTGATTTTTGAAAGCAGTAAGAAATGAGGGAAGTGGAAAATCTGTAGAAAGATGGAGGAAGAGGGAAAATAGGAAGGAGATAGAGTAGAAGAAGAAGAGGATGGAAAAAAAAACCTAGAGCAAGAAGACTGGAGACTTAGGGACAAGTCGACGAGAGAGGGGTGAGCGGACTAGGGCAAGGGACGGCTAGTGCGGCTTCGACAGCAATGCCGGGGTCGGAGACTGGCGAGAGAGAGGACACTGGACTGGGGTTCGGCCTTCTTGCGAACGGAGAGGGAGACAGAGTAGGGGGGGGGGGGGGGGCGTCTGGCTTGGCGCTGCACGAATTGGGAGGAGGGCTGTGTAGTTTGCGAATAGAGAGAGAACCGAGTGGGGGGGGGGGGGGGGGGGTTCGATTTTGCAAAATATAGAGGAGATTGTGTGGTGGAGGGAGGTTGGACCGGTCCAACTCCTCTCAAAACCATTCTACCCTTTTTTCTTTTTTGATTTCAAAATTAAGGGATGGAATTTGATTTAACAGAATTTTAAAGGATTGAAAGGTAAATCTGATTGAAAATGATTGCATCAAATCAAGCCACATGTATTAGATAGCATTTAGATTTATTTGGTACGAATTATCATAATTATTTGAATTTAATTTTAACTAAATGGCTAATTAATCTAATTAAATTTGGACTTAGAATTATTTGATCCAAACAATTAAACGAATTGATGTCGATTTAGTTAAAGATGAATTTTGATTTGGGTCGAGTCAATGGGTATCCACCTGAAGGAAATCCTGTAGGCGACATCTATGCATTGAAATAGACCTTAATTTAAAGCTACATATGTATTGTCAATGCTAATGATGCATAATTCATTAAAACTCATATTTAAATCATTTTTTTTTTTGTAAAGTTTATTTATCTATATAGCTATATCATAATTGTATGATTTGTCTGCCTATAATGTCATTAGCATTTCATTATCTAAGATGTAGTCATAGGCCATTGTTAGTAATCCTTGGGACATAACTTAGCATTTTAGCATCTTCATTACTTGCCTAATATTATATTTGTCATTTGTATGATTTACATAGATTCCTTGAGAAAATTTGTAGAAAATTGGATACTAATTATAATACATTTAAGTTTTCTACTAATGTGAATAGAAAACATTAAATTTGTATGGATGGTAAATTTATGTTGTGGCTAAATTGAGGAAGGCTTCAATCAATAACTTTTAATAAATTGAACACAAGAAGGACATGACCATTTGAAATTATGTTACACATTAAAATTAATGCTGACAAATAGAAACTCCAAGAAATTTTGATATAATTTAAGCTTTCATTGTGTCTAATTTAATATTATTTCATGAGCCAACTATTAATTCCTTGAATTCTGCATGGGTTTGGGTGCAAACGCCCCAATGTTATATACCCGAGCTCCTCGGCGTTGTAAAAGTTTGCTGGGAGAAATGACATAGAGCGGAGCATCGCAGCGCTCTAAATTTAGTTCCGCAGTGTTGTCAGATATACTGGAGGCAGAGCGTTGAGCGTCGCAACACTTCAATGAAGACTTGATAATTTTCTTTCTCGTTTTTCTCTAGGGTGGTGTCCCTTGGTGGTATATAGAGGCTTTTCTCTTTTGTTAGTATGTGAGAACAATGTAAGTGAGAAGAGAAGCTAGGAGAGAGTCAGAGAGGAGAGAGATCTGTACTTCTTTCTCCCAATTTTTATAGTGGATTTCTTGATGTGGTGTGACTCCGTGGTTTTTTTTTTTTCGATTCCAGGTTTTTCCACATTAAATCTTAGTATCCTTTTTGTTTCACTGCATTCTATTTTTCTTATTTGTTTTCTATTTTTCTTATTTGTTTCGTTGTGTGGTTTACTTCCGCATCCCCAACACTGTATAAGCGCAACTTTGTGATATCATGGAAAGTCATCTATTTGTATCGGCATGATATCTGATTTTCTTAATTTGATAGTTTCTTTTCTTATTCTAATGTATATTTATTTAGTACTCATGATTTTGATCAAAATATGACATCGAAAATCCAATTTATGGATATTAAATTCAGTTTTATCGCTGATTTTAAGTGTTTCTAAACTCCTTGTTGAATTTCCCACATTTTTTTAATCCTTTCATTATTAATTAGGATTTATATATGATAATATTTGTTTATATCTAAAGAAAGTAAGTTGAATTAATTTGTGGCTTGTTATATTGTGAATTCTTTTTTTTTAATTATTATAGAAACTCACACATTATATTAGTTGCATTAGAAAATCCTAAACCTGAGTCATTTTGTGTCACCAGTCATCCAGCAGCATGCTCAACTAAATTTTCTTGAAATATTGCAAACAATATTTGGCAGGAAACTGTCTACGAGTCGTTGCAAAGGGACGGCCAGTTTGATACAGGCAATTCTTCGAGCACCACTACCATGGGAGATCGTGATGGTAGACTTCAGAGCCGTGAAAATTCTTCTCAAACTGTAAATGTTGACTCTCAGTTGGCCATGGATGAAGCGTATGCCAGAGAATTGCAAGAGGAACTTCTGCAACAAGAGTTAGAGAATCAATTTTCTTATGCTTCCCTCAACAGAACTTCTGCAACAGGAACTGGTATGTTTGTATGAAAATGAACTTTCATATGTTTATCTGACTAAAGAGATTTCTTCATGCTTTAGCTTGGAATATTTTATAAGTGATTTAGTAATGAGAATGGGCCATGACTGAGAGAGATATTTTGCTTTACCAACTTAAATTTAACTTTTGTGTTTTACTAATGACAAAGCTGACTCTTTTTCCTCTCGTTTGGGGTAATAATTCTTCAAAGATGTTGCTCGTGCACAGTCTGCCACATCAAGCAGTGACGGCACTTCTGCCAATAACACCGCAACTCAGGTGACTGGGTTCTATCAATAGTACATCATAAGTCATAATACATTTCCCTTCAATCTCTCTCTGTATCTTCTCCTCTTTCTAAAAGAAACTCAATTATATCTTAAATATTGGGCAGGTTGAAAGGCAGGATAATGTTGACCCAGATAATATGACTTATGAGGTGTGTTTGTCTTCCATAATTTAGAAGCACCACTTTAAGAAGATGCTGTAAATTAAGGATTTATTTAGAGCACCTTTCTCACTATTTTGCTCTTCAGACTACTACCACATTTTGGTATGGCTATTACTTTCTTGTTGCTTTTCATTAATTTTTGTGGTGGAGAGCTGCTTTTTACAATAAGATCTACTAGTATATAGTAGCTATAAGAGAACAGTTGTTTGACTTTGTCAAAAAAAGTAGTTATAAGAAAGTCAATGTCCAATTTTGTCAAAAAATAAAATATTTATAATATCTACAGAAATTTTTAAAAAAATTATATTTCCCATAATAAATTTTCAATCACTTTTATAAAAAACTATAACAGTTCAAAATAGACCCTTAATTCATTACCTAAATGAAATTCATTTTTAATTATTTTTAAGTATCCAAGTGGACATTTAATTTACAATTGATGTTTTGTCGGTCCTGGGTATGATATAATGTTTGATCTATCTGATTAGCACATACTTCCATTTACTATTCAGGCAAGCATGCTATTACTCTATTAGCACCATATTTCATTGCTAATAATTAAGAATTACTTCTCAAAAGGACGTTGTAACCGTAGTTCATCTTCTCAATCGATATGATTTCATTATTAATTATTTTTTAAGTAGTTCCTGTGAAATTTAGTTTTTGATTTCCAAATGATATTTCAACGAACCTAGATCTGACGTTTGATTTATCTGATTATCCACCTATTTCAGGTGCTCATAGAGGTGCTTCATGCTATTAATATCTAGGAATTATGGTTGTTGTAAGAATTTCCGGTGAGCAGAATATCATCAACATATATTAAAATGTATAACCGAGTCGAATTCTTTTGATATGTGAGTAACGAAGGATCCGCATGGCTGATTTTGAATCCGAACTGCTGAAGATGCGTGGACAGAGTCGCATACCATTCACGAGGAGACTGTTTAAGACCATAGAGTGCTTTCTTCAATTTACAAACATATGTAGGGTGAAGAGAGTCTTGAAATCCAGGTGGTTGCTCCATATAGACAGTGTCCGATAGATGACCATGTAAAAATGCATTGGACACGTCAAGTTGTAAAATATTCCAGTTGTAATGAAGGGCGATCAGAATAAAGACACGAATGGTGGGAATTTTTGCGACAGGGCTGAACGTCTCCTGGTAATCTAACCCATATTCTTGATTAAATCCTTTTGCTACAAGCCGAGCTTTGTACCGGGAAATGGAACCATCAGATTTGAATTTAGTGCGAAACATCCATTTGCAACCAAGTATATTTTGATTTGGCATGGGTGGAACAAAATCCCAAGTTCCTTGAGTTTGAAGGGCTTGAAACTCCTGTGACATGGCAGAACGCCAATGCTCACATTTGAGTGCTTGTTGAAAAGTAGTTGGATCAGTTGGTTGCATCTGATGAGAGAGGTTGAATATAGGCTTTGATTTTAGAGTTCCAGTTTTGGATCGAGTCACCATATGATGAGATGTGGTGTAGGGAGCAGGTAGGGACGGTTCGGGAGCAGGATTAGCAGGCAATGGAGTAGAGGAAGAATTCATGTGTTGCATAGAAGTGTTGTGTGATTGGGTTGATTTGGGAGAAGAACGAGCCGACAAAGGCTGAGCAGTATAGCTTCCCATGGTTTGACTTGGATTAATATTGATAAGAGAATTAGGAATGACGGCAGTAGGAACAAGAAGTAACGGAGGAGTTTGAGATACGCTATTTTTGCTACTGTTGGACGTTTGAGTGAGTTGTTGATAAGGAAAAATAGCTTCATTGAACATAACATGAGAGGACGTGTAAATGCGTTGAGATGTAGGATCCAGACAGCGATATTCTTTTTGAAAGGGGGCATATCCAATGAAAACACAAGGATAGGATAAATGTGAAAGTTTGCTAGATGAGTATGGTTTGAGCCAAGGATAACACAAACATCCAAACACTTTTAGATGAGTGTAGGTGGGTGGTTTATTGTGGAGTAATTCATGAGGAGATTTATGAGATGTGTTTGGAGAAGGAATACGATTTATGAGGTGAGTAGCCGCAAGAAGAGTGTCAACCCACAAGAATTGCGGAAGAGAGGCTTGAATAATTAAGGTCCGTAGTGTCTCAATTAGGTGACGATGTTTTCGCTCAGCAACACCATTTTGAGCTGGATTATACGGACAGGTGAATTGATGTAGAATACCAAGATTTTTAAAAAGAAGTTGGAATTTCTTATTGATGAATTCACCACCGCCATCAGTGCGCAAAATTTGAATGTTAGCTTGAAATTGACGACTGATCTTGTTTTGAAATTCAAGAAATTTATTGAAAACATCAGATTTGTGAATGATAGGATAAACCCAAGTATATCGCGAAAAATCGCCAATAAAAGAAACATAATAGCGATGTCCCTGAGTAGAAGGCACAGGGGAAGGTCCCCAAACATCAGAATGAACTAAAAGAAATGGTTTAGAGCTGGTAGTATAAGATTGAGACATAGGTAGCCGATGGCTTTTAGCCATACGACACGCATTACAAGTAGAATTTGAGGAAGAAATACAAATATTGCTAACAGTTTTAGCTAAAGTGGACAGAATAGTGCCGGACGGATGACCAAGCCGGCGATGCCATAAGTCTGGAATCGATTGAACTGAAATAAGAGCTAGCTGGGTGGTATGCGTGGGAGCAGAATGTCTCACTTGGAACGGATAGAGACCATTAATACACGGACCCGTGAGAAGAGTTCGGCTGGTCTTCTGATCCTTAATAGTATAACCAGTAGAGGAAAAGGTTATTAGACATTGATTATCAGCTGTGAGACGATGAACAGAGAGCAAATTGAATGATAGATTTGGTACAAGATTTAACTGGGATAGGTTAAGAGTACCTTGAGGAGTTGGTAGGATACCATTACCTGTAGTATGAATGGGAAGAGATTGACCGTTACCAATGACCACATGATTGTTACCATTATACGGCTGTGCAAATTTTAGCTGATTTGGATCAGAGGTTAAGTGAGACGAAGCCCCACTATCAAGATACCAATCTGTTTGCTGAGTAGGAGCAGGAGAAGTGAAGAAAGCTGCACTAGGAGGATCTGCGTTGAACTGTTCATCATGCCGATGCCAACACTTGATGGCAGAATGTCCCATTTTGCCGCATATTTGGCACATAACAGATGATCTGGAGGATCGTCCACCGCGATTTGAGTTTGTATTGGTATTGGGGAACGATCGTTGCGAATACGAGTGTCTTCCTCGAGAGTTATTTGAACGGCCGCGACCACCGCGAGTTCTGGATGCCGTGAGAGCCAGGTTCTTCTCGGAAATTTGCAAAGATTGAAGTTCACGGGCAGCTTCGTGGGCAAGGTTGAGTTCTTCACTGCACAACAGCGTATAAAGATCGTCTAATGTCAGTGGTTGCAAATTTGTGCGGATGGAGGTCTTGAAAGCTTGATATGCCGGAGATAACCCATCCAGCGTATAATGAATAACATCTTCGGCAGCAAGAGGAGCTCTGGCAGCTTCTAGGGAATCAACTTTAGTCTTGATATCTAGCAGATATTGCGCCATCGTCTTATCTTTTATGGTGAGGTAGTGAAGTTCATGCTTTAATTGAATGATTCGGGATCGTGTGCTAGATTGGAGACGACGATCAAGAACAGCCCAGATTTCGGCACAATTTTCTACCGAAAGAACATACGGAAGAATAGTAGGAGAGATGACAGAGTACAACGCGGCAGCCAGATTTTGATCTAAAGAACGCCAGGCTATGTATTTGGGGTTCGAAGTTGCGTGACCTGCATCGTCAGTGATCAACGCGAGCGGAGAAGGTAACGAGCCGTCCAAGAAACCTTCATACCCATTTGCACAAAAAAGCTTGAGAACTTGTGTTCTCCATAGAGGATGATTCTCAGCAGAAAGGGGTTGTGCTATGATGTTCTTGATATTACTCATCAAGAACTTGAGCGATGTAGGGATTTGCGGAGATTCAAACGGAATGTCTGTTTGATCGGCATCGGAATGTCTGTTTGATCGGCATCGGAATGTCTGTTTGATCGGCATCGGAATGTCTGGTAGATGACATTTCCGATGAGATATTCATGAATCGAAGAGGGAAAAAGAAATGAGAAGAGAGAAAAAGATTAGGTAGAGGACAGGCATAGCTCTGATACCATGTTGACGGGAGAAGGAGAGAACACGAGCTTAGAATAAAAGTGATTTCGTCATTTCATAATAGTACAAACACCTCTATATATAGAGGAGACAACAGAGCACTAAGTAGAACTTAATAACTAAATTAATGATATCTAATTACTAGCCACGTATACAAACTGAATACTAACAGTTGCCGCTGTATTAGAACATAAACTATGATAGCAAATCATTGCTTCACACGTGTAGCCCCTTGGGCAACTTCTTGCAACCATTCTTAGTGTGACACGTGTACTAGGCTGGTGTACTATCTATTTATACCCTTGTATATTGATGTCTAGTAATGGAAAACAAATTACCTTTTCTCTATCATTATCTATGTCTTGTCTTCTTCTTCAAGAACAGCAAGCTTCAGCTCAAGATCCTTCTGTCGCCTCCATTCTTCACGCTGCGCTGTAATGTGATAGGAAATACTTAGATCCAAGTATTCCTATCGCTCCGGAAGAGGAAAAACAGCAGAAAACTGCTGTTTTCAGCAGTGGACAGCAGCCAAACGCAGGAAAACAGAGAAAACAGATGAAAATCTGAAGGGAAAACCACACCAATGCTTGTATTTCACTAGTAGATGCAAGAAAACAATAAAAGATACAATGTTCTTCAATTCGAGAGGAAGAACAACTCTCCTAATCTCCGGCAACGCCAAGAGCCCAAGCAAGAAACCCTAGATCTCCAAATTACATTCAAATTCAAGATAACCCCCTCTCCCTCCTAATCCCCCCTAATTAACAATAAAGGATGACTCCAAAATACCTAAACAGCCCTTACTATTCAAAATTTTCCCTCCCACATAAGCAAATCAGCCCCAAGTGGGGCCCACCTTGTCCGCCGCCCCCCCCCCCCCCTTTTTGTCCGTCTGCAGTAAACTTGGACCGGTCCAGGCTGGACCGGTCCAGCCGGCCCCTCCTGGGCCGGCAGCTGCATAACATTACTCCCCTCTCAAAAACTCACCTTGTCCTCAAGGTGAAAAGAGGGGAATTGCTCTTTAACTCTTTCAAACGGCTCCCAAGTAGCATCAAAATCAGGAAGACCTTTCCACCCAATTAGCACTTCTTTGTCTCCCTTTTCATCAGATCTGACGCCTCGGAGCTCCCGCGGTTCCAGTATCACTTGCAAATCCTCAGTCAGTGTCTCTGGTAACTCCATGCTGACTGTCTGCTCTCTTATAACTCTCCTTAACTGGGACACATGGAAAACTGGATGTATGCTAGCTGATGGGGGAAGCTTCAATCGGTACGCCACTGCTCCAATTTTGTCCAACACTTCATAGGGCCCGAAGTATCTTGGAGCCAATTTCTCATTCATCCTTCTCGCCATTGTCCTCTGCCTGTAAGGTCGTAATTTTAGGAAAACCTTTTCGCCCACTTCAAACTGCATGTCTCGTCGGTGCGAATCCGCTTGCTTCTTCATGATCTGTTGTGCCCTCATCAGATGTTTCTTCAATTCCTCTAGTATCTTGTCCCTCTCCTCTAAGTACTGCTCGACCGACGACACTGGTGTACTACCTCTCCCGTAGTGTACTAGGTGTGGAGGGTCCCTTCCATATAGCACTTTAAATGGGGTCATCTGTGAAGCGGTATGGTATGAGGTATTGTACCAATACTCCGCCCACGGCAGCCACTTTGCCCACATCCGTGGAGTTTCAGAGACAAAACACCTCAAATAGGTCTCCAAGCTTCGGTTTACCACCTCTGTTTGTCCATCTGTCTGTGGATGATAGGCGGTGCTTCTCTTTAGAACAGTGCCCTGCATCCTGAACAACTCTCTCCAGAACTGGCTGAGGAACACTTTGTCTCGATCAGACACAATCGATTCAGGAATCCCATGTAATCTCACAACCTCCCTAATAAAAGCTGCCGCTACAGATATGGCGGTGTAAGGGTGTCTCAGAAGGATGAAGTGTGCATACTTGCTAAGTCTGTCAACCACCACCATGATGACTGTGAACCCCTCTGATCTTGGTAGGCCATCAATGAAATCCATGGACACTTCCTCCCAAACTTTGTTTTTAAGTGTCAATGGTTGTAGTAGCCCCCCCGGAGCCATAGCCATGTACTTATTCCTCTGACATACTTCACACCTTGCCACCATCTCTTCAACATCTCTATGCATCCCTTTCCAGTAGAGCTCAGATGCAAGCCTCCTGTAGGTCTTCTGAACTCCTGAATGTCCCCCAACGGCGCTGCCATGAAACTCCTGCAACAAATGGGGGATGTGTATGGAAGTCCGTGGCATCACAAACCTCCCTTGATACAATAGTCTGTCCCCCTCAATGGAGTAGCCCGGATGACTACTCATGTCCTTCCCCAGATCCTCCCTGATCTTCTTCAATTCTTTGCTGAGCTTACTTTCTTCCTTGATGGCCCCCCAATCTATCAACAGCGGAATTGACACCGCTAATTCCTGAAGCTCCTCAACACGTCTGGATAGGGCATCAGTAGCTTTATTCTCCAAACCGGGCTTATATTGGATCTCAAAGTCATAGCCCAGTAATTTGGATAACCACCTCTGATGCTCCTCGGTCACCATCCTTTGCTCCAAAAGATATTTTAAGCTCCGTTGATCAGTCCTTACAATAAAATGCCTTCCCAATAGATAAGGCCGCCACTTCTGAATAGCCAAGACAATGGCCATTAACTCCCTCTCATATACTGACTTCAGTCTAGCCCTGGCTGACAGCACTTGACTGAAATACGCAATTGGTCTGTGGTTCTGCATCAACACTGCCCCCAGCCCATATCCTGATGCATTAGTTTCCATGACAAATACCTGGCTAAAATCTGGAAGTGCTAAGACTGGAACTGTAGTCATTGCTTCCTTTAGTTTCTCAAAAGCCCGGGTGGCTGCCTCTCCCCATAAAAATCCATCCTTCTTTAGTTGCTCAGTCAAAGGCCAAGCAATAGCACTGTATCCCTTTACAAACCTTCTGTAGTACCCAGTTAACCCCAAGAACCCCCTTAACTCCTTTAGGTTCCTAGGCATTGGCCACTTTTGCATGGCTTCTATTTTACTTTGATCGACTGCCACTCCTTCTTGTGAGACCACGTGTCCCAAGTACTCTACACTGGTCTGGGCAAAGCTGCACTTCTTCAAGTTGGCTTGTAACTGATGTTCCTGTAACACTCCCAAAACTGTCTTCAAGTGCTCCAAATGCTCCCCTTCCGTCTTGTTATACACTAAGATGTCATCAAAAAATACCAATACAAACTTCCTGAGGTACTGCTTGAAGACCCTGTTCATCAAAGATTGAAAAGTAGCAGGTGCGTTAGTCAAACCAAAGGGCATTACCAGAAACTCATAATGCCCCTCATGTGTTCTGAATGCGGTCTTGGGAACATCTGCCTCCTTCATTCTGATCTGGTGGTATCCAGACTTTAAGTCTAACTTGGAAAAAACCACTGCCCCAAAAAGCTCATCCAAGAGTTCATCAATCACTGGAATTGGGAACTTGTCTGGCACAGTGCCCTTATTCAGAGCCCTGTAGTCCACACAGAATCTCCAACTCCCATCCTTCTTCTTGACCAAGAGGACTGGACTAGAAAAAGGACTTACACTTGGTCTGATGATCCCAGCCTCCAGCATCTCCCTGATCAGCCTTTCGATCTCATCTTTTTGAATCTGAGGGTAACGGTAAGGGCGGACGCTGATCGGGGTCTCCCCTTCCTTCAAAGTGATGGCATGCTCCAGCTCCCTCTGCGGTGGCAACCCCTGTGGAGGTTGAAAAACATCCCTAAATTGTTGTATGACCGGTTGCACTTCAATAGGAATGTCTCCCTCTTCCCCCACACTGACTTTCTCCAGTCGTTGTAGCTCCACCAAGTATCCACCCCCAACCTCCTGGATGGTTCGGATCATGGACTTGAGAGACACCCCCGTCCTAGACAGGCCGACATCTCCCTGTATCACCATTCTCCTCCCCCCCACTACCAGTTCCATCCGCAGTTCTCCCCAGTTCACCTTGGTCTCCCCCAAAGTTTGCAGCCACTTCATCCCCAAGATCACATCTGTACTCCCCAATTCTAAGGGAAGAAAATCCTCCCTCACCTGTATCCCCTGAATGGTCATCACTACTCCCTTACAAACTCCTCTACCCATCTCAACCTTCCCCGTGCCCATCATCACCCCATAGCCTCCCGTATCCACTAATTTCATTCCAAGCAACTCAACAATCTGGGTGGAAATGAAATTGTGGGTTGCCCCACTATCTATCAAAACCACCACCTCGTGGTCAGCTATCACCCCTTTCACTTTCATAGTGTGACTCGAAGTGAATCCCACTACGGAGTTCAGAGAGACTTCTGCCACATCCAGATGCAACTTCTCCTCCTCCTCCACTTCGGACCTGCTCCCACTTCCCTCTTCGTCTTCCTCGTCTTCGCAAACAAGGAGAACCTGAAGAGTCCGGTCCTTGCACCTATGACCCGGCATGTACTTCTCATCACACCTAAAGCACAATCCCTTTGCCCTCTTCTCCTGCATCTCCTTATCAGTAAGCTTTTTAAAATTTCCCCCAGACCCTCCTCCTCCAGACCTCTCCCTTGGTACCTCTCGTGTACCCCCCGGTGCAGCTCCCTTGGGAGCTAGAAAAGTGGTCGTCATCCGGTAGGATCCCCCGGAGTTGCTGCCTCGGGCCCCTCTCTCCAGATGCTTCTGGTCCTCAACCAGCTGTGCCAACTCCATGGTCTCCCCCAGGTCGTGTGGCCTCATCACTCTAACGGCTGCTCTGATTTCTGGTTTGAGCCCCTTCATGAAGTTCCCCTCAAGCACAGTCTCCGAAAGACGATCCAACCTGCTAGCTAGGTACTCAAACCGGTCACGAAACTCTGCCACTGTCCCCTCCTGTGTCAGAGCAAAGAACAGTTCGTAGAAGTCTCCTCCCCGACTGGTTCGGAAACGCTCTAGCAAACAGTCTTTGAACTCCCTCCAGCTTTTAATAGGTCGCCTCATGTCTCGCCACTGGTACCACGCCAGTGCCTTACCCTCCAAGCACAGTCCCGCCGCTGTCAGTTTCTCCTCTTCCGTCAACCCATTGACGGCAAAGTATCGCTCCACCTTGTAAATCCAGCCATGGCCATCCTCGCCTTCGAAGATGGGCATCTTCAGTTTCCTCACCTTGGGATCTCCCCCGTACCCTCGGTACCCTCCATAACCTCCCATCCCCCGAAGGGGAGGTGCTCCCCAAGTGTCCCGATCGTCCCTTCGACGATTGTACCCAAAT
Source organism: Dendrobium chrysotoxum (assembly GCA_019925795.1). NCBI lineage: Eukaryota > Viridiplantae > Streptophyta > Magnoliopsida > Asparagales > Orchidaceae > Dendrobium > Dendrobium chrysotoxum. The sequence continues at coordinate 25,423,957 of CM034309.1, forward strand.
CCCTCTTCATAGTCCTCCCTTCTACCTTCAAAATCAGCACCTCGGCGATGAAACTCCTCCCTTTTCCCACCAAAATCAGCACCCTTCTGTCATATCCCATGCTCATCTCCTCTCTAGAGAGCGGTTCTAGAGGAGGCATGTCGTTCTCTCCTTCCAGGATCTCCACCTCTGGCATCCTCCTCCCCCGGGGTGGGTTTGGATTTCCTCCGATGCCATGGCCGTCGGATGTCTCTCTTACTTCCGATGTCGCCGGATTGGTCTTCATTTCAAGCAGTTTCTTCATCATCTCCTCCATAGCAGAAAACCTCCCTTCCAATCTTTCATTATTAGTGGAGATTTCAAGGAACTTCCCCTCCAAATCTGATTTCAGTTGTCCGAATTCGCCTTCCAATACTTCTACCTTCTTTCCGGCCATCTTTTTCTTCCACAAACCACAAGTAAACTTCCTTCAAAAGCTCCCAAAGCCCGCTGAAATTTCAGATTTTCAGCCGCCAAAGGTCCCACGACGATGCTCTGATACCAATTTGATAGGAAATACTTAGATCCAAGTATTCCTATCGCTCCGGAAGAGGAAAAACAGCAGAAAACTGCTGTTTTCAGCAGTGGACAGCAGCCAAACGCAGGAAAACAGAGAAAACAGATGAAAATCTGAAGGGAAAACCACACCAATGCTTGTATTTCACTAGTAGATGCAAGAAAACAATAAAAGATACAATGTTCTTCAATTCGAGAGGAAGAACAACTCTCCTAATCTCCGGCAACGCCAAGAGCCCAAGCAAGAAACCCTAGATCTCCAAATTACATTCAAATTCAAGATAACCCCCTCTCCCTCCTAATCCCCCCTAATTAACAATAAAGGATGACTCCAAAATACCTAAACAGCCCTTACTATTCAAAATTTTCCCTCCCACATAAGCAAATCAGCCCCAAGTGGGGCCCACCTTGTCCGCCCCCCCCCCCCCCCCCCCCCCCCCCCTTTTTGTCCGTCTGCAGTAAACTTGGACCGGTCCAGGCTGGACCGGTCCAGCCGGCCCCTCCTGGGCCGGCAGCTGCATAACATAATGCTGTAGGATTTTCTAAAGATAAATTTTTAAATAGACAAAGTGTAAACTTGTTGAATATACATGCCATTTGTATATGCGAATTGAAACCAGATTTACAGATGCTAGATGTTTGCGTATTTCTTCCAATGAGTGACGATGTGTGTGGAGATGCCGTTTTTCAAAATACTTGCATTTAATTTAGCAAAAGTGCAATGAGATTGCTTGAGTCATGTGAACTTCATCAATTAAAATAGTTTAAATGGTCTAATTGCTTATGGTGTTATCTTGTAACACTACATGCTACATATTTTGATCCAATCGTTTGGCTGACAGTCTTTACATAGATGGTCAAAACCATTACATAATGTTTCGTAAATATGATATGCATAATCATTCCTCTTTTTTGTGTCTTATATTTATGTCAGGTGCCGTCTATGTTATTTATGATCCCCTTTCATCTTTTCCAGGAATTGCAATCATTGGGTGAAGCTATTGGTAAGGAAAGCAGAGGATTATCTGATGAGCTAATATCTTACTTACCAACTTCTACATACAAAAATGGGTTATTTTCAAGAAGAGAGAAAATTGAAGAGTATGTTTATAATCTATTGTCTTTATTTTCTTTTATGTTAGGTGTGAAGTCTAATTTCTCTCAATCACATTGATCTAAGAGTCTTGTATAAGATTTGTTTTTCTTTACACTCAAAACTTTTTTCACAACTAATCATTCATACATATTATAACATGTTCTATAAAAGGAGAAGAGATTAATGGTTGTAAAAAATCACTTATTCTTCAGCATTTAGCAAAATGTAAAGGTAGACATTTGGAAAGTGGCTAGTGAAGTGATTGAGAATTGGTATTTATAACAATGTAGCTGGTTTTATGCAAAGGAATTTCTTTTTTGGGTAGTTGACAACGACCACTGGAGAATGGAGGTGATGTGAAACGAGAAGGGGGGTGGAGGAATTTGGGTAGTAAGGGGTCAAGGGCAAGAGGGAATTAATTCCTTGATTAATTATCTTAGGGCAGAAATTAATGAGGGAATTAATTTGGGAGGGAAGGAGGGAGAATTTGAATTTCAAACATCCCTTAATGGAGGAGATTAAAAAAATCTGAAAATAAATTCAGATTTTAATTAATGTAGGGTTAGGGGAATTTCAAATTTGAAATTTGAAATTAAAGGGGATTGGGAGGGAATTAGGCCAAGAGATTTAATTAATTGGATCCTTAATTGGGGTCCAATTAATGTGATTGGAGAGAGAGGGGTGGCCGGCCATAGGAGGAGGAGGGAGGCAAGTCTAGGTTCAATGAATGTGGTCCCCAATGGAATTAATGTGATTGAAATCAAATCTGATTTTTATTTCAGATTTGATTTAAATTGAGAAAGCTTCCTAATGGGGTTTAAATTTTATTTGGAGGGAATTGAAATTCAAAATAGATTGAATCCCAATAAGGTTTCTTTCCTAAATAGCGTGGAGGTAATTTAGGAAAGTAATTATTTGGCAATTTGAAATTTGAAATTCAAATTGGCCAAAAGGGATGCCCGACGGTTAGGAGAGGCTAGCGAAGGCCGGCGGGGAGGGGATTTGGGAGAGGCCGGTAGCTGTCGGATGAGGGGGAGGGTGGCAGCCTAAGGTGAAGGTGAGGGTGGCTGGTTAGGGAAGGCGAGGGGATTTTGGGCTAGGTGGCTGACGGTGGTGTTGGAGGGATTTTGGCCGGCGTCAAGGGAAGAAGGAGAAAGGTAATTTAGGGAAAAAAAGATACAACAAAGAAACAAAGGATAGAACCACGAGCCTTGGACTCTTCCGAAGACTGACGGGTGATGCGTTGCCCTCCCCGAGGGACTTCAATCCACGAGCCCGGACCCCATCCTTCGGCTGGTGGAAACAAGGTTGTCCTCCCATAGAACTTCTCCTCTCCAGAACTCACACAGAGATCCGGACAAAGGCTCCAATGAACTCACTAAGAGATCAAGCAAAGAAATCTAAAATTTCATTAATAATCCATCCCTTCTCATACAAGAGCAATGGCCTCTATATATAGGCCTAAAGATAAAAGAAACAAAAAAAGACAACATTGCCCCTTGGGCTTACATAAGACAACTCCCTTAAGTAAGGATAAAAATGGAAAACTCATAATAATAATAAAAATTACAAATAACAAATTAAGATAAGGTGGAATGATCTCGGCCGTCGATCGTCGTCTCCTCTTTTGATAATCTTCATGATCGGATGTCCGCATCAGGAGGTGACAATCCGAAATTGAAGGCAAAGCATATTCGGTGGATGAATCATGCTCATGTTTAAAGATGGAAAATAGAAAGTGGAAAATGAAATAATACTAGTGAGATAAAATAAAAGTGAGGAAAATATTTGTATTTTATTTCTTTCGGATTTGTGAACTTTTATCTTATTGAATCATACAAATTCTCTTGAGTTCTACTCTTGATTTTCTTCTTGCAAATTATTTTTCTTATTCTCCTAAACATCATTACTCTTGGGGTATGCTTTTCCCCAACAACTTGAAATTTCCTATGTACGCAGTTTTATTTTTGGATGATGAGATATATGATTAGGGATACCTTTAAGCTATCATTATTTTAGTGCAAGAGAACTTTATCCCAAGCTCCTTGTGTTGAAAATTTGTTTGATATTCACTTTCATAATAGTATTTCTTGTGACATAGAAAACGTGTTTGGTTTTTAATGGAGATCTGTAAATTTTTATTGATTGGAAATGTCAATTAAATAAATGATCTGAGCAATGTCTGGTTTAGTTTTATTATTTTCTAGTTGCTTTTTAAGTTTTCAATTTCAATTTATAGAAGCATGCTTATGATGATACCTATGAGAACAGGATGTGTTCTTTATTTTCTTATTCCTTGGATAGGAGTTGGTTTATTTAGTTTGACATATATTCTAGTTGGTCTGTTTGTTGCTGGTTCAAAGTTTTTGATGGTTCCCATGTTTGTTGTTCATAAGTTGTGGCTTAAGGTTTTGATGTGGAACATCATAATTATAGCCTACCTTAGGAATAGGGCTGTCAATATTTGACCCTACCGAAAAATTTCGGGTTCGGGTCAACCCGAACTGGGTCGGGTTCGGGTTAGGGTTTTTGACCCGTTTGCAAAACCGGGTCCGGTTCGGGTTGACCCGAAAACCCAAAATCAACCCGGTTTGACATGTTTTTAATTGATTTAGGAGGGTTTTAAAAGATTATTATGAAATAAGTAAATGTTATTTTCAAAAAATAATAAATCATATTGCCCAAACTGAATTAAACTTGGTTTATTTTAAATTAATTGAAGTAAATCTTATCTTAATTTGATTTAGGTTTAAATAAATCAAATTAAATAAAAAAAATTTAGTAAAACATACCCGAAATGGCTCGGGTTCGGGTTGACTCGGACCCGAAGCAGGTCGGGTTTGGGTCCGAAAAATCGACCCGTTTGCAAAAATGGGTCGGGTTCGGGTCGGGTCGAACAATGTCGGGTCAGTTTTGGGTTGGACTCGAACCCGACCCATGACCCGATTTTGACAGCCCCACTTAGGAATATCTTATCTAATTTGTTACAAGTTTTTCTAGAATCTTCTTAGTAGCTTATATAAGCAAGATATTGTAAGGAGATGATTGTTGGATGAAAATATATTTTCTTTGAAGCTTAGTTCTTATCTTTGTTCCCTGGATTGGGAATTCTTTTCAAGCAGGTTTGATTCTTCCGACAATCACCGCATCAGTTTGGTATTAGAGCCCGGAGCTTGCGAAGAACGATGTACTGCAGAAGAAAGTGGGTTTTCGACGACAATCAAAGCCGAAGAAAATGGGCGGTCGACGAAGATCGACGTCGAATAAGCTGGGCGGTTGAGGAAGATCGATGCCAAGGAGATGGGCGGTTGACGACGATCGACGCCGAAGGAAATGGCGGTCGACGACGAAGAAGACGACTATCCTCTGCTCCAACTTCCATTCTAATGGCGAGATCCGCCGCCCCACTATCCTCATGAAGATAGACGCCAAAGAAGATGTGGGCTCCGAAAATTCCATTGGATGCATTCCCGGCCTCTTCGCGCCATCGATCTATTTTTCTTGTCTTGTTTGACGATGACGGCGGATAGTTTTAACAAAATTAGGTTCCGAGTGAATTTTCAGAAGGCAGATTAGGTTTTTAGATAAGACACTACCCAGAGATTTCGCCCTCATTTTGTGAGGACTTTATGATCTGAGTTCTGGTTTCCTATAGGCGCAAGCCCCTATGGTTAATTACCCCTCCTGATAACAAGAGAGAACTTTCGATTAAGGCTAGTTATTAAAGCGGTCGTATAGGTTATGAACCCATCGTATAATAGCAACAGTTTTAGGGTTTGAATTTGAGATTTAAATTTATCATCATGATTTAGAAATTATCACCATAAATTTAAAACTGGTGGTGGGGGGAATGAAGACGAGCCCGATCAAGATCCCATGGTTCCGTCGTCCCGGGCTGTCATGATCCCTAGTCTACTTAGTCAGAGGAGGTAGTCGACCCAACCTGACAGAAGGTACCTTATCGGCAGCCATGGGTTGCTTCGTCCAAGAATACCTTGTAGACCTGGGTTGGTGTTTGTCTAAGGGAATAGATCTGAATCTACCTTAGCTGACAGAGGGCTTTGTGCTTATCAGATATACCCTATGATTCATAACTCAAGGGTTTGACGCCGTTAGGGAACATATGGGCTTTGGCCGTGATCGTAATATAATGGTGCCATTTCGCGGCAAAACCACCCGATCAGAGGGCACGTGCCACGTCCCTGCTGGCAAGAGACTATTTGAGGATGAATCGTAGCGATACACTCGACACACATTTGCTCTTTGTGAGTTGAGGTTAATTTCAAATTTATCACCCCCGACAAACATTTGCGGGAGGTGGATTGGTTTTTAATTTTTATTTGATAGATTTCATTTCAGAGATTTGGAATTTTGTTTGATTTGAGATTTGAAACCCCTCCGGTTGAGATTTCCGATCGACACGGCCATCATCGGGGTGACGTTAAAGTCACTAGTATTTTCATAGGAATTTTGGGAGGCGTTTTGTAATTTAAGTCGTGTCGACTCCAGTCCTTTCGAGGAGGAGGATGAGACTTGAATTTAGACCCACGCAGCATTCTCAGACCATTAGATTTTAAAATCGTATGCAGTGGTCGGAGCACATGCGGGTTGTAGCATTTGACCCTGCGCAGCATTCTCGAATATCTGTGTTTGTAACTTTAAAATGTTGACCGGAGCACATGCAGGGTTGTGTTGTACTTTCATTTTGAGGGATCATATTTAATACATAAAGGGCATTTAAAAAAAATATTTAAATATGATCCATTGTGTTAGCAATTTCATTTAGCAATGCCCAAGATTTCATTTTAAGGGCCTACGAACGCCTTATGTCCGCTTGTACGCATGTTGCGGATCCGGTGGCGTTAGAGTGCATTAGCTTTTTAGCTATATATATATATATATATATATATATATATATGAGGGATATTGTTTAATTTTATCTCTTTTAAGTGCCATTTAATACATCCAATTAGTACTTAGGAGATCGTGCTCATATTCATATGAGAATTATTTTTGCTTGCTACAAATTCCCATATTCTCTCCCGTTGGTAGACTGATTTATTTGATACAAACTCCTTGTCTTTGCTCAAAGAGTTGTTAGAGAGCTGCTCAGGGAGTGACAGTTGTTTGGAGAGGTTACTTTTGAGAGCCAAAGATTATGTTAAGTTGTTTGTTGGAGAGACATAACCTATACTTAGGTTGGATTTTTGAAAATATTTCATTCATTTTATTTGATTTTGATTGCATTAATTAATTAAGTGAATTAATTAAATGAATTTTAATTTAAGTTTTCAATTTACTAGTTAAGATGTATTTTAAAATTATGTAAGTGTTAAATTTGATTGTGGATTAATTCAGTTAAGTTGATTTGTTCAATTGATTCAATTAATTGAATTGATTAATTGATTAAAAGATTTAAATTTAAAGTTAAAGTTTTAATTAATTAACTGCATTAGATTTGACTCTCAAATTTATTAGTTATTTTAAAATTCATTTTTAGAATTAAAAGGTTTCAATTTGATTAATTCATTTGATTTAGTTATTAAAGGTTTTAATTTTAAGTTAAAGTTTTAACTTTAGTTAAGATTCTGATTGTACTCTGAATTAATCAATATAATTTTGGCAATTGGATTTCACTCAATTGGCCTTTGAGTTAAGAGATTTTTATAATTAATTGATATTTAGTGAGTTATTTGATTTTTAAGTTTGATTAAAATTTAATTTCAATGCAATCATTTTAATTTATTAATCGAATTAATATTATGATGAATTCTAAATTAAAATTTTGTTTTCCAAAAATCGATCTAAGTCCAAAATTTTTCAAGTCCAGAATTTTTGAGAAAATTTCGGCAGCCTCCCGGCTTCCCCTCCCCGGCGCCGGGAGGTAAGGGAGGGCTCGACTCGGCCGGAGCGAATCAACGGCGAGGAGATTTTGGCTCGACTCGGCCGGAGCGAATCAACGGCGAGGAGATTGAGTCTTCAAGTCTTCAATCCCTCGATCGGATTAGCTCGACGATTGAGGGCTTCGGGGGACCGTATCAAACCCCGGGACTTCCTTCAAAATCTTCAATTTGATTTCGTACATGTTTGCAAATTTTTTTATTTCTCTCCATCTCTCTATCTCTCTTTTCTTTATTTCATTTTATTTTTATTATAATAAAATATATTTATTATACTCTAATATAATATATATATATTATTATATTATAATAACAATATAATAATATGACTATACATATATATAATTATACTATATAATATTATATAATATAATTAAAGAGAGGGAGGAGGGGATCGGGCACAGCCCGATCGGGCAGGAGACGGAGAAGGCCACGCACGGGTGGAGCTCGGCGGGCTTCAGGTCAGCGAGGTCGGGATCGGACACGGCGGCGGTGGGAGGCTGGGATCGGTGGCCGACTTAATCCTCTGTTCACGAGAGGGAGATGGCTTCGATGCTAGGGCAAGGCAATAGAGCCGACGTTGAGTGCAGGCGACGGTCAAGTTGGAGTCGCGGCCGGAGATGGAAGAGATGGTCGGCCTTGGCGTCAGATGGAAGAGCTCGTCAGCGGGTGCAGACTGGAGGAAGAGGAGGAGTCTTGCGGCTAGGGATTTGGTGAAGGCAGTCGGTTTGCTTGACAGAGATTGCACGAGGCAGAGGTTGTCGGTCGGAGGATTCGACGGCGGAAGGGGGTCGGCGGGCTTCTGGTCGGCCGATCCTTGGTCTACGGTGGCTAGGGAACGTGGGAATCGATCGTTGGAGTAGATGGAAGTCGATGACTGGTTGAGACCGGAGCAAGAGGTGCTGCCGGAGATTGGAGGTTGAGCGTCAGAGTCGGCTTGCTTTGGCCGGAGCAGATGGAGGCAGGAGCTCGGCGATCGAAGGCAGTCGCTGCGGCTAGGGCCCGATGGATTCGGATGGGTTTCGTCGGTGTAGAAGGACCGGAGGTTGACGGAGATCGGAAGGTATCTTCTGAAACTTCCCCTTGTGTCTGATTTCCTGTTCTCCGAGCGTATGTGTCTGTCCGAGCGAATGAGGGAGGTCCAGTTATTTTTATGTCGTGAAGAGCAGTTACACGATCATGGGATCGTGGAGTTGTGCCGAGTAAGCCGGAGCCGGTCGGGAGCGGGGCTCATGTGTGGATTTCGGTTATAGGTCAACAGAAGAAGGGCGGTCGACGTTGATCGATGCTACGAAGCAATTCGGGTGGCTCTAGTGGAAGCATCACTTGATCGGCTTGATGCTTTATTTGTTGATTTCAATCGTTCTTTAGAACGAATATGCACGTCGGCAATCAAACTATCATCGGACATCTACACGCACTCGCTCTCTCCTTCTGATCTTACATCAAAGGCCGATTTCGCAGCTTGTGTCCAAACCGGTCTCCCACGACATGACTCCGCCTCCGCCTCAGCTTCCTCCCGCGATCCGACACAGCTCCTGTCGTCCGCACCATCCGATCCTCCTACACAACTTCCCCCGCCAATTCCGGTTGCTACTACTTCTAACCCTCCTAGTTCTTTGCCGCTACCACTCGGCTCCAGTGATGATGCACCAGACCCTCCTTTCTCCTTTCCTACCACCGCCGATTTCGACCCCGTCACTGATACTAACATCGTCGAGGGAGAGCTATTCGTCGGGCCTTCTCTGCCTCCCGCACGTACGAATCAACCTCGAACCCAGATCTGCGCGTCTCCAGCGTGCCCAATCTTGCTTCCGCTTCCAGATTTGCAACCTCCCTCGACTTCTTCTCGCCACTCGGTTCGCAATCAACCTGCGACCTAAGCCCACGATCCAGATCCACTCCAGCGCGATTCTGCGACGATAGGAAGTAATCAATTGATTACCAGTTCGGACAAAGGCAAGCCCAATGTCACCTTGGTCGATTTACCTTTCGATATATCAGATGATGCCATCAACGAAGAGGCGCAAATGTCAGGTGAAATTATCTGGATCTCCGAAAATAATCATTTGGGTGTTGCGCAATATGATCATGGATTCTCTGCTTATGCTACCCTCGGCAACGAACGACGCTTCACCAGCGTCGCACTCTACAATAAAAATGCCATGGGAGAGAATCCTGCGCTTGCCGTCTGTGGAAACGGATTTCAATCCAAAGCCAAAAACAATAGTAAATTGTGCTTGTCTAGTAGTCTAGAGTTGGCAGAAGTGAAAGGGCACGTGGTGAACGATGCTGGAGAAGTTGAAATGATACCGGCAAATACCACGGCTAATGGTGAGCAGAAGCTGATCAGGATTGATCACTTTGATGTTGAGACGCTTGAGGTTCCTGGTGTCCAAGGCATGATTACAAGGACTTCAATTCAAAGCTATCAGAACTTCTCTATGGCCAAATTTTCTTTTCAATAATAAGTCAAAACGGATGGGCTAGAGTCAATGGAAACACGTAGCCTAGTCTCGTGGAGCACGATGATGGATGCACAAGTGAAGCTTGGATTTGCAAGAAATTGTTAAGGAGATGAGGTTCTTCAGTACTTTGGATGTGCCATTCGTAATGGCTTTGAGCCATTTGTCTATATTTCCAATGTTTTAGTGAGCATGTATGCTAAATGTGGTGACATCAAAAGTTCCAGCAAAGTGTTTGATGAAATGGCTGAGAAGAATATTTTCTTATGGAATGCCTTAATTGGTGAGTTCAACAATAACCAGTTGCCTCAAATGGCACTAGAGTTTGTGGATGGAAGCATGAGCTTACTATGCGATTCTAGTTGGGATAAAGAATTCATTCTAAGAGACAAATATGTTGTTATTTCTACCAATGGAGGCTCGCAAATTTGTGGAAATCCAAAGGAACTCATTCGACTGATGAGCAGGCTTGCGGATGGGTATAAAAGACGCAGAATCTTTGACCCAGGAGGATTGCTTATGTTCTCTACACTTACCTCCCTATCGATGACATGTCTCGACGAAGTTGAGTTCTTTTGACACTAGGGGAGTATGATGTGGAACATCATAATTATAGCCTATCTTAGGAATATCTTATCTAGTTTGTTACAAGTTTTTCTATAATCTTCTTAATAGCTCATATAAGCAAGATATTGTAAGGAGAGGATTGTTGGATGAAAATATATTTTCTTTGAAGCTTAGTTCTTATCTTTGTTCCCTGAATTGGGAATTCTTTTCAAGCAGGTCTGATTTTTCCGACGATCACCACATCAGGTTTATAGCTACAATATTGCTAATTGTGACTTATGGGGATTTACCTAGGAAGAAGAAGCTCCTTGAGTTTCTTGGAAGAAAGAGAGGGAGGAAAGAGTGCAAAACAAAAGAAAAGGAAATTTTATTCACTCGGCTTGCTCACCTAAAGCCTATTACAACCTCTCTATATATGTAGTTTTATTAGGATAAAATGAACCTAGGAAATAACTATCATAAAATTGGACCAATTTCTAACAATCTCCACCTTGGTCTAGATTTTATAATACATTTGAATCAATCCATCCATCTTCCAAACCTGCTGCCATTGCTAAGTTGGCGTCTTCTTTGAGCTTAGCTCCTTGCCATTTCAAAATATCCGAGCAATTTCACTTGAAATGCCCTTCTTTATGGCAATAGAAGTATTTCTTGCTGAACTTTGATCTTCCTCTTGCAATCAGAATGGTACCAATATTTTCTTCTTTATCCTCAGTCCTTCTTTGAAGTTGTTTGGACATCAAAACCGACATTACCTCGGTCATGGTCAACGTCTGCTTACCATATAGTCATGTATCCACTATATTCTCATATGATTTTGGCAAAGGAGCTTAGGATAATAATGCCTCGATCTTACTTCTTAATCTTGACATCTACATTCTTGCGATCAAGAATAATTTTGTCAAATTCATCTATGTGCTTTTTCAAATCTTTGCTTTCATTTATCTGCAATGTGTATAAAGATTTCTGTAGATACTACCGGTTGGCCAACGATCTCTTCAAATACAACGATTCAGCTTCTCCCAGACTTCTATAGCTAAACCCTCTTCAGCTACTTCCCTCAACACTTAATCACCGAGCAATAAAAGAATCGCACTATGAGCCTCCAATTGGGTTTGCCTAGCCCTTGCCTTATTGGTTACTGTAGCAAGATCTTCCCTGAAAATCACCTCAGAAGTTCCTTGATGAACAAGGAGAGCCTTCATTTTGATTCTCTATAAGTCGAAATCATTTTCATCGATAAATTTGTCAATTTAGTATCTTTGCGTCGACCAACTACCACGACCCGCCAATCCACGAGTCTTCTCCCGACCAAATGAGCTGCCACGCCTCCCGCGTGAACCCAGCCTCCTCACGCTGCTTTCTTGCGCACGGTATTAACCCGTACGCCCACTTCCAGGCGACCATCATACTCTGTCGTCCGTCTACTTACTGCTGGTCCTGATTGCCCGTCCACCCTGTGCCCCGCACGTCCCCCTTGTGCCTCGTGCCCGGCGCGTATCTACCCACACCCACCTATTGCGAAACTACGGCCCTTCTCACCACGGAAGTCCGTTCCACTCTTCTACGCATGGCACAACGCACGTAACCGAGACACCAGCCTTTGCGTCCTTGGCCCGACCCTTCTCCGTGCGGCGGACACAGCCCGAGCGGACGGTTTCTTTTCTTGGACAAGAACCTTCCTTCACCTAGCTCTGATACCATTTATTGGTTTCTTAGGAGGAAGCTTCTTGGAAGAGAGAGAGGGAGGGAAGAGTGCAAAATAGAAGAATAGGAAATTTTATTCACTTGGCTTGCTCACCTAAAGCCTATTACAACCTCTCTATATATAGAGTTTTATTAGGATAAAATGAACCTAGGAAACAACAATCCGAAAATTAGATCAATTCCTAACAGTTACTCGTTGAGTTAGGGTATACTAGGTTCTGATGGTTGACGGGTTATTTCATTTTTTGCTTTGGTGCTTTGCCATGTTTAGGGGTTGTTTCATCTTTTAGTTTTGCATTTATCCACATTATAACGAGAATTGCTTGTGGTTTGCTGAAATTGAACGGCACCTGAACCCATTCTTGGCCGCATCTACTGGCTTAGAGGAATAGTGAATGAGATCTTTATAAATAGTTTACCTGATGCATGCATTAATTATTCAGTTCTTGCTTTATAAAATTTTTGAATTTCCTTCAATGTTGTGATCTTGGTTGATGTAGATTCCTTCAAGTATGGTAGAAGAATAACTACTAATTTTTGGGGAAATCCTCTCATTATACTGATGTGGGGCTTGATTTTCTTTCTTTTCTATTCATTATCGACTTCTTATTTGTGATTGATTTAATCATATCCTTTACAATTATATATATATATATATATATATATATATTTGTGGTGTGAATCCTAATCAACTTATGTTTTTAGTGGTTTCAATTTATTGTCGAATTTCTTAAACCAAATCAATCATTAACTTATTCTTTGGTATTGATTATTTGCATTTTCTTAAGTTCATCAATAGTTAGCAAATAATTGTTTAATTGGTAAACTTTACATTTGCAAAATTTAAATCCGAATTTTATTTTTGTACATTGAATCATTTGTGACTATTTGGTTGCAAGTATTTAACTCTCAAGGGTATTTTAAATAGAGTGTAAAGTAAATAAAGTATATTTGAGATATTTAAAGTTGTTTGATTTATTGTAAATTAAACTTATGAGATCATTTTCTTATATTTGGTTTGAAGTAAAATGAGTCTCTATGGCCTAGGGCGTGACACCAATGGCAAGTGTCGAAGGTGTCGTAGTGAGTGACAAGCATCGTGTGAGTGAGTTTGCTTGGAGGTTGCATGTGGGTTGTGAGTGTGCTTGGTCCCAAAGGCAATGGTGACAAGCCTCCGAGCGTGGTGTGGTTCTGGCAAGCATCAGAGGTGCAGGATATAATAGTTGCAGTGCAAGTGTCACCGGTGAGCGAATTGGTAGCGATGCAGTTGCGGTGCGTTTTATTGCTAGTGAGTGGCGAGCATCGCTGGTGCCATGCAGTGGCGGTGAGTTTCCCAGAGGTGCCTTAGGATGATTGTGAATGCTTATTATAGTGCGGTGTATTTGGGAATCGTCTGAATTGGATGTTTCATATACATTAAAAATAAATTATGGCGTGAGTATCAAATCTCTCAACAAGTAACCATTTACATTAGAACCTTGTGATAACTTTATGAAGTCCATAACATCATCAGTGAAAGTATATGAAATTTCGTAGTTTTCTATGCTCTTTTTTATTTAGTATTTCCACATGCTTAATTCTTAATAATACTTCTATAGTAGTCACTGTCATTATGAATCACCTTTTGCATCCAGCCACAATTGAATCCATATCGTGAAAATATAAGTTCCTCTATGCGATTAGTCATGGAAATCAGTTTTTTCTATATATTTGTTTCATCATTGATTTTTTCTGATATTCATTTATAGCTTGTTCTGCTGTCATTTACGGAATGTTTGTATGCTGCATGCAGATGCGTGATTTGTTATATGCCTTACAAGAACAGAGATAAACTGATCACATTACCCTGCCAGCATCAATACCACAAAGATTGTGTTAGTCATTGGTTAAAAATCAATAAGGTAATTTTGTAAGGTTATATACTTATATCATTTTTTTTTTCTTGCATAGAAGGCAATTCACGCGTCTTTCCTCTATATTCATGATAATCTATTTTTCGTTGTTCTAATTTACAGAAACTTATAGAGTGAAATCAAATCATTTAGTTACTCAATGGCATTGATTGTACATCTAGCTAATTCTCAAATGCACATTTCTTGTTCTGGTCAACATCTGCCGACCCTGATTTTTACACCCTTAGTCTTAACCTGAACTTTTTACATGCATTATTCTTCACTAAATTTCTTCAAACTTATATGCCAAGATATACCTTGGCACAGCTGAGATTAGACTTGTAGGAAGCTACATTCTAGTCCAGGAGTTTGTTCAGAAACCAAAAATATGTGGCAATTGAATTGAATTTGTCTAGGAGGATCAATAAAAACGAGAATAAAAATTAACATATTCATAAATCTATACTTGCAATGATGTAAGCGGGAAGAAGTATTCACGGTAGTGCAATAGAAATAATGGGTTATAGCCTATCAGCAATTGTATCATGTCTGTTCTGTTAATTCACCACCTTATGCAAAGTTATTGCTCATTGTATGGATTAGTATCTTTATCTTTGGGTATGCCCACAGTACAAAGCTTATTGACGAGACAGAATTTTCATTCACACCATTCTTGTTACAATGTTTGCTCTCCAAACTACAACTGGTTATTCAACCTCTTAACTTTTTTTATTGTTCCACTTGGAATTCAATCCATATTAAGCTTTAGTTTGGCTTTTTTCTAATTTCAGGCATGTCCCGTATGCAATGAGGAAGTGTTTGGATCTTAGTGGGACTATGTTTTCATAGGCTAAATAACATTTGGCGCTGAAGTACCCTTTTTTAAGCAAAATTTGTAACTTGAGTAATGTACCCATATTTTCGCCCTGAGACATAATTCTGTGTGCATGTATTGGTATTCGGTACTTCTATATATCATGTTTCTAGATTTAATAAAGAAAATTATGGTTTTATTGGCTTATTTTATTCACTTCAGTAGATTTTTCCACTCTAACTATATGCAAATGATTTATTTTGATAGATTAACTGATAGATACACTAAAAAGCAAATTTTAATAGTGATAATGCAGTTGAAATAGTATAAAGTAATTACATAAATATGTGATGCTATGTTAGAGTTAGCCGCTATTTAAAGGTGTAATGGTGGTTTAAATATAAACTAATCCGAAAGAAATGGATTAGAATTTTAGTTAAAGTCTCATTTTAGTTCTTGCATTTAAATGCCACTTTTGAGGTGTATCTCCTAACTTCAATGAATAATGGCTTTTCAGTTTGATTCCATTCATTCGAATGTGAGTTAATAGTAGGTCTAGATTTTGTTTGGGATAACTTTTTTGCTGTTTTCTAAAATAACTTTTTAATATAATAGAAAACTGTTTTAAAAAACAGTAAAAAAGCTGTTGGAGCCTTAGTTTATAAAACCGTATTTCTTTTTCCATCTGTGCCATACAAAATTTTGGCTTGAGAATCCCGAATTGAATAACATTACTAAACTTCAGTTTAGAAATAATTGCTTGCACCATTACAATGCAAAATATGAATATATGATCACTTCCTATACAATTTTTGCCATTCTCATCTGCTATGATCGCTTCTTATCAGTAATTATTAGCCTGATCTACTTGTCTTAGTCTTACTAATTTTTATTTTCTTTGAATTTCTGTTGTGTTGTTTCTGCACATCTTTTTACGTAATTATTATTCTTAGTTTTGTTGCACATTCATCTCATATAGACCACTTAAAATTTTCTATTACTATCAATGAGGCTCAACTCTGCTGCTGATTTTAAAACATTTTCTTTGAATCATACAACTTGTACAGTCAATCAGATTGTATTTGCTCGTAGTGTTTCTTGAAAGAAAAATGATTTACTCTTCAATTCATGTTTTAATTTGTTTTTTTTTGTTGTTATGCTTAAAATTGACATGGTTGTATACTCTTTCTTTTTTATTTATTTATTGATTAATATAATTTGTGGAGAAGAAATAAGAAATTTCATTTAGGACCTAAAGAAAATGTTATTGTGATATTTCAACCACATAAAAAATGAAAATAATTATTAGTAGGTGTTATAAACTTTTTTTTTTTGAAAAAAATTGACAGTAATTATTAATATTTATCAAACTGTAATTTCTCATTATTAAATTTCGAAAATTGAAAAACAAATGCTGTAATCAAATAAAAACATTACAGCAATTATAAAATAAAAATATAAGCAAATTATTCAAATGCAACCTATTCTCAGCATTTAGTGGCCCATAATAGGGTGCAACTAGTCCTACTTCACGAATAGGCCCTACCAGTATCTCTTTGAGGTTGGAGAAGGTTTTTTTTTTTTTAAGATTCTGTTCTGAGTGTGTAATTGAGCTTAGGGTTTCAAATAAGGGATCTTAAATTCAAGATTTATATAAAATAAATTTATGAATATTGATATGTCACCAAAAATCGCCTTGATCAGGCATATTCAAGTTGACAACTTTCAAAATTAAATTCGGGATCATCTGAACACTAATTTCAGCTAACTTATAGTTAATTTGAATGTTTCAGTAAAATGAACTCAACGATGCCAAAATTGTTCTAATTAGAGCCCAAATGCCAAATGGATCCAAATCAAGGGATCAAAGTATATTTGAAAGGTTCAAAACATTAATTAAATGACCAAATGATCTCTAAATATGGCATACTTATAGGTCGAATCGAGCAGCTCGACGAGACAAGTCCAACAAGCCTAAGACCGCTTAATTTTGACATCATTAAGGCACTTAAATGCTTGACAAATATTCCATGATCGAGGGAATCAATATGGGTCGTCCGATGGAACACTTTGAATTTGTCCCAGATCTTCTCTATATTTACGAAGCATGCCACTCTAAAAAACTTTATAAATAAATCCCCACTTCCCATATGAAGGGGGCTTGGAGCTTTGGAAGCTTGGACCTTGGGCTAGAGATAAAGAGAGCTATAAGGTTTGAAGAATCACCGGCTATAATCCCTCCGACCTTCGTCGCCCCCTCACTACGATCCCTCCGACCACCATTGCTCGCCCACTACGGTCCCTCCAACCACCTTCGCCCGCCTATTATAGTCCATCTGACCACCATCACCCACAAACTACGGTCCCTCCAACCACTGTTGCCCGTCGACTATAATCTCTCCGCCCACCCATGAGGGTTCCTTTATAAATATAGAGAAAATCTAGGACATAATTGGAGTGCTCCATCAAACGGTTCGTTTTGATTCCTTCGATTATAGAGTTTTTGCCAAGCAGTTAGTGTCTTAATGATGTCAAAGTTTAAGTGATCTTGGGCTCATTGGATTCGTCTAGTCGAGCCGTTCAATTCGACTATAAGCACGACATATTTTGAGATTATTTGATTACCCAATTAATGCTTTGAAGCTTCTATATATGCTTCAACCCCTTGATTCGAGCCCATTTGGACTCGGATTGGATCGATTTTGGTGTTATTGGATTTGTCTTGTCGTGATGTTCGGTTTGACTATAAGTTTGTTGAGATCAGAGTTTGAATGGTCCTAAATTTAATTTTGAAAGTTTTTTATTCAAATATGTCTCTAGATTTATGCCAGATCAAGGTGATTTTTGGTGACGTATCAGTTGTCCCCCTATGTTTGGACATTGAAGCTTACAGAGTTCAAAAGTATATTTTGAGTCTTCAAAACTTAAGAGTCAGTGCATTGATTGGAGCAAAAATTATTGAATTTTTCTCTCCAAAATCTTTAAATTAGCTTGAATTTGATCATAAAGACTCTATTTGGCTCTGAAAGTGCCAAAATTAAGTTTAGAACGTCAAAAAATAGTTCCAAGGGCCCAAAAAATGTTGGAATAGGCTTGTTTGGGCCTGAAATGGCCAACCACACACTGCCGGCCCCATTGACACACCTGAGTATCCGCCTGCGCAGCTTTATCACGAGTAACTGGTGACGATGCTTGGAGCCGTAATGCAACCCCCCCCCCCCCCTCCCAATGCACTTTTATTTATTTATTCAAAATATTTTTTTTTTGAAAGAAAGATTTTCTTTTCTTCTCTTTTTTTTTTATATAATTTAAAATCATATAACTCTCTTCCTTAATACTTTATAGCTTTCCCATTGAAAGTTATGAAACTCTTCTCCTCCCCCGTCAAGTATAAATATCCCTTCATGGGATGAGGAATTTGCACTTCTACTCTTTAATCTTTTCTTACTGTTCTTCTTCTTACATTAGATACATTTCACTGTCTTGGATAGACAATATCCTCTTTTAAGCTCCAGTGTCTCTCTTTATGTAAAAGGAGTAGCTTTTATCTTTCTTTTCTTTTCTTTCTCTTTTTCTTCTTACATCAGAGATATTTCACTATCTTGAATAGACGGTATCCCCTATCAAGCTTCAGTGCTACTATCTTGAAGAATTTGCTCTTGCCCCCCTTTTTCTTCCTCTTTTATCCTTCTTCTTATATTAGAGATATTTCACTATCTTGAATAGGCGGCATCCCCTATCAAGCTCCAGTGCACCTCTTTGTATATTAAAAGTTGCTAAGAAAGCTGGCACAACCCGACCTTGTATGACCTAATATCTCACAGGTCATACCATATTCGATTGTGACAAAACTGACTCCAAGATCTGGTTTGAGAGGTGCTAAATAAAATTTTTAATTTATATATTACACAAAGCTACTACTAAATGCAATATAAAGTGGAAGACTACTGAATTTCAAAATAATTTTGTACATATCTTTCAAAAATATATATAATTCGAAGTCTATCTACAACATCACTTGATAACATAAAGAATAACAAAACAAAAGTCAAGCCTGTAAAAATTAAAATTAACCAAAACATACATACAACACATACAGAGCATTTCATCCAAACTACTCAGCTCACTTCTTACCCTTCTCCTGGCCTGAAAAATGAAAGCAAAAGCAAGAATGAACTAACACGGCTCAGTAGGCTATTACAATCTAAAATAAAAATTAATAATTGAAATCAAAACAAAACTGAAGATTGTGCTATAAAAGTACTGTATAGAAAACTAAAATTGAAACTGAAACTAAAATTGAAGCAAAAGCTGAATTGAAACCAAATGAATTATAAGTAGATATTCATTTTATCAGAATGACTCTCAGCCTAAATATTTATATATCTTTAAAGCTTCGTTAATAGAATCCCATCTCGGTAACCCATAGTCCTTGGCGTAACAAAATCTCATCTCGGTCACCCCCAGCATTGGTATAAGATCACATCACATCATGTCATATCTATTACATTTCTTTCATATTTTTTCATGCATTTCATTAATTAAAACATAATTGGACTAAATTCAGAAATTATCAAAATGCCTTAACGGTAGGCAGAATAAATACTACTGAATAAAAAATTCACAATTTCAAAATAAAACCAAATTAACAGAGATTGTGTAAAACATCATTCTAAAGTTTTAACTGAACTAAAATACTACTTTTAGATGTCAAAATAAATTTCTGAATAGACAAAAACTACTATTTTTTTAAATCACCCAATAAAAAATTTCTAGAATATACTCAAAATGTTCATAATTTATCTCTATAACATATAAAAAGTTACCCGGTTAAAGTTTTAACAAAATAAAGTTATCATCATTTTTCGGTAACAGAAATACAAATTTGATCAAAAAAATCTTGAAAATATTAAATTATTAAAAATTGAAATTGACAAAATGTAACCTACCTCATGACGAGCAAATTTTTTAACTAGGCCGACAGAAAAAAATGGATCTACGACCGTCAAATCCTAGCTTTTCTTCTTCTCTCTCCTCTTTTTCTCTCACTTTCAATTTTTTTTCCTCTGTTACTTTTTTGTTAAATGAAATGAAGAAAAATAATTGGTTTTTAATTAGTGACTTTAGATTTTTATTTTTTTAAAATAATAATATGATAATATTATAATAAATTTTTAATATAAAATTCATAAAAAAAATTTTGGGATTAAAAAATTATAGAAAATATTCCTAAAATAACCCATTTTATTTAAAAAGTTTCGATGAAGTCGGTTTGTAAAATGGATACCTTGTTGATATTGCCTACCTCATGACCTATTATAGTAATTTTGATGATAATAAATATCTGTTTGGATATTCTAATTTATGTACTAAGTATTTTAGGCGTAATGATTTGATGGATGTACATAATAATTATTTATATTACATATACATTGCACAACTCAAATTCAATCAAAATTTGAGTTGAAAGAACTCAAGATGGATCATGATTGATAGCTCGAAGGTTTTTATATTAACGTAGGAGTGTCTTAGATGTCTATTGATATTTACTTCATAGTTTGATTTGCTTACAATCTAAATATCTATTAAAATTATTTAATATATTATTAATTAAGGGTAATAAGCTTGATTTAGAAATTTATAAGATTCTTTTATTAAATAATTTTTTATATGCTTCATAGATTATGTAAATTTTATCAAATCCAAAAAGATATTTAATTAGGAAAATTAATTATAATAAGCATATATAATAAAAATTTTATTAGGTATTCATTTTGAGTTGACATTGTTTCACATAAATTTACTGATATACAATTAAGTTTATCTAAATTATATCATATTGCTATATAAATATTTAATATATCCTTAAATACATTAAAATATGCATAAGTTTTTATTTTGTTCTATATGATATTATTTTGATGGAAATATAGCTTAATTGCTATTGCATTAGATTTCTTGAATTCTGTAAATAAAAATTGATAGATTATATGATCGACTATAGAGCTAAATTGAATTTATAATAATTTTTCAAACATTATCTTATTTTAATATTACATGTTGGGTAGCCATTTTTGCTTTATTTTGGATGTATATGAATATTTTTTGATTTTTCTAAGTAACTAGTCATTTTATAGCAATTTGAAACTTATATTCATTGAATATAAATAAATAATTTATTAAATATAATATTATTAATTGATAAAATAATATTAGATTATTAGTTTTATTTAAAATTAATTTTACTTACTCTTTTTCTTTAAATATCTCTCTTTTACTTTTAGTGATGGCTGTTCAAAAGACGAAACTCTAGCATTTTCTCCATTCATCTTTCCTTCCTTACATTCTAAATCTTGTGATGAGAAACTTTGATCTTCGTTTCAAGAGCTCTTTACATTTGCAAGATCAAATTCTTGGATCAAAAGCTTCAATACATTCAACTGAGCAACTCAGAAAGTTTATGAGTTTGTTTTTTCATTCTCCAAAGTTTTCTTTACTATAATTTTAGTATTCACCTTTTATATTTCTTGAAAATATTTATTATTTGGTGTAATACTAGTTGATAATCTTATATTTAAATTTTTTATGCTTAAATCTCTTTCATCTATAAAACTAGCAAGCTAATCTTTTTATTTTTAGCATAGATATGCCATCTAAATTTAATTAACTTTTAAATTATTGTATGCATATTTTTACTTACTTAATATATTCATCTTATATGATTTAAGGAGTTTATAGTATAAATCTATAAAAAAAATATTTTTATTTAAAATATTATTCATACTAATATCAAGATATAAATCTATCCTAAAGTGAGCAAATTTAATATTCCGTTTACAAGAAGTTAGGTGATTGAAATTAAATTGTAAGATCACCTCAAAATATTTTAGTCAATTTTATTGTAAGATAATTTGCGTTTATATTTTTTACATCAAATTATATATTTTTTCTTAATCTAAGTCATTTAGCTTAGTGAAATTTAAATTGTAATTAGATTTAGTTGTACTCGCCTACGTATGAGAGTACTTAAATTGTAAACAACTTTTTTGGTTTAAAGAAGCGAGGTTTATAAGGTAAACTTGGATTAGTGGATTCTAGCTAGAGAGTTGGCTAGCATGGACATAGATCGGATTAGAATCTAGGCCGAATCACATAAAAATATTATGCATATTTGGGGGTCTCCGAAAGGACTCTACTCGTGGGGAACAGAATGTAAAAGGTACGACCGCACTATCCCGTAGGACAAAACGATCGTAGGCCTTTACACTCTACCCAAGCAGGCCAATGGAAGAGCAGATGGAGTCATACATATGATTAGCCATAGAGGATAGGGGCTTTCGCCTACACACCTCGATGGATAATAATATATATGACCCAAAATATCACGAGATTTCCCCCATTCGATACATCAGCTCGAATGGGGTTTATTTGATGTGGGGATCAGTCTCCCACGGGCGCAAGCCCCCGTGGTTAATTACATCTTAGGCCTTGGCCTAAGAAAACTCTCGATTAGGGATGATGTATTATTCTCTTCTTAATTTGGTGTACAGAAAAAGTTCCTAAGTTATCTTCCAAAGGTGATAAACTCTTCTCTTTATCCTTAATGGTGGTTAAATATTTTTAAATGTATAGAGATATGATTAAAATTTTGAGTTTAAAAGATCAAAAATCAGATTACTATCCTAAAAAAAATGACAGACTCAGAATTCATCAAAGATGAAAAGAAATACATTGAGGGGTATACAATCTGGGCTTATGCTTGCCTGGAATGAGCTGCCAGCTAACATCCTAAACACAATCAGTCGCCCTACATGCATGTAAGATAAGGAGGCTCTATCCTAAGGAATCAAGAATTTTTAGTTCAGAGGTTTAAATCAGGGACTCTGTAATATGCAAATAAATCTATCTAGCGCCATATATGATGCATGAGACGGATGCATAAGTGAAAGTGTTCTAAAGATTACTAAGAGACAATGTGACATTTACATTCGAGTAATGCTAAAGCAATGCATGTGTGTAGATGGAGTGCACTGTGGAGTAAAGTGTATAAGAATGCATGCATGACATTCAGAGTACATAAAATAAATAAATAAACACACCGAGGATACCCTCCAGGCAAGGTATCCTCATCACATCACAATAGAAAATCATCCTAGCGGTGCCCACTTCGTGTGGGAAAACAACGATGCACATGGCACAAGTAGGTGGCCTACACTACAGGCCTAAATGACCCTAATGGTCTCTAAGGCTCACAGAAGGTGGGGGTATCATACCCAAAACCAAGAGAAAATGGAACATCCTAACGGTGCCCACTTCGTGTGGGAAAACAACGGTGCCCATGGCACAAATAGGTGGGCCTACACTACAGGCCTAAGGTGACCAGAAGGGTCTCTAGGGCTCACAGAAGGGGGGGCAAGCTTTGGCCTATAGGGCCAAAGCTTCGTTAGTGCACTATCCTATGGCCAGCTATCTAAACATGCTAGAATATATATTAAACTAAAAGCTAATAACAAGATGTGTGTGGAGTGTAGCAGTTTCGGTATGTAATTAGAAATTTTCTTTACAAGTTGCAGAGATTATACCTGACCGTGGCGCAGCCACTTAAAAAAATTCCAAGCAAGCGAGCTATCCACTGATTATCAACCTTGCAAGATTGTGGCGCAGCCACTTAAGAGCTTTAAGCAAGCGAATTATTTATTGATTCTTGATCATGCGTAGCCCAGTGTACCTCGCAAGACAAGATAAAAGAAAAAATACACAAATGAGCGTAGATGCCATTCAGAAAATAAATGCAGGTAAATAAAAATACGACTAACAGAAGATTCAATATTCATATTCATAAAACATACACATATTATTGCTAAGACATAGAACAATACAGGAGTTTTCTAACTTGGCAGGGGTAATTGGTATCAAATAATGAAACAAAACATCGGCCTAACCTAGGACTAGGAGTCGTGTCCTAACAAACAAGCCTAGGTGTGTGTAGGCTGTGTGATTTTATGTGTGTCCTATGTAGGATAGTTTAGTTAAAGTTGTTTGTAATTTGATTTGTTGAAGGTTAAAGGGATGCTTTAATTTAAATATAAGTATTAATGTCTTAGGATTAATTTTAAAAATTTTATCTTAGTGTTTGATTGATTACTACATTTGTTGCTCACCGAGGCCGTGAGGTTTATTCCACCCTCATTGGGGCTAACTTAATAGCCTCGTAGGCCTTGGTTACCCAGTAGTAACCAATTTTGTTGAATTATTTTAGTTTGTTATAAATTAAAAGAAAAGTAGATTAAGCAATCTATTATTGGTTAAGGGAGATTTCGTTGGTTGATTATTAATGAATTAAGGCACAACAAACTTAGAAAAATGTGTTGCTAAGTTTATGTTTTGATGTCTCTATCCTATAAGGAGCATGCACCCTAAGTCTATGTTATCTAAGACTCGATTCTTAATTTTTGTCCTTAGGTGTTACTAGTGTTATAGGGGACAAAAGGAAGTTCTTTTCTAACCCTTTGGACATTCGTACATATATCAATAAATTTAGAAATCTATGAATAAAATAAGATAATAAGTAGAATAATAGTAGAGAGAAGAGAAGTAAAAAGACAGGCGATAAAATATCGAAAGAAAGGAATGAATGAAAATCAGAAATAAAAAAAGGAATATAGGCGTCTCATTATTGGGCATACCTCTTTGAAGTCAAGCATGCCTCTAAAACGACCTTCACCCCAATTTGATATAGTACAAATAGAGAAGAAGGTGTTTTGGCGCCCTTTGCTGTCCCCACATTCCAAGAATAAGCACTCAAATGACTCAATGACTCAAACTATATCCTATACGAAACCCAAAGTGGCGAAGAGGAAAACCAGCTCCCAAAACTAAAACATAAACAAGCAACTTTCATTTCATATTCAACCCAAACTCAACTTTAGAAATAAATACTAATAAGAGAAAGACAATTCATACACTAAATATCACTTCATTCTAAAAAGAAAAGATATTAAAGAGCTCTCAGAAATACCACTTTATCCCAAAAAGGACTTAAAGAACCTCCAATACAAAACCATTTATAAAAGAAAATAATTTCAATTCCAAAGTAATAATTGTAAGAATTTCATAAACAAAGCGACCCAAATTCTTCTCATAAGAAATCCACAAAAGCCCTTCCAACATAAGACATTGAGTGCTCTTATTTTGGTGTGGGGTAAACTCATCAAAAACTTTCCAAAAGAAATTCGTAAAACCTCTCGTTATGAAGCATTCAAGAAACTTATCATAAAGCTTTTCAACACAAAGTAAATCTAAAGCCAATCATAAATCTCTCAACACAAAAACCTGCTCTGAAATTCATGAGAAACGTTTCATGTCACATATGAAAAGGTAATGCAACTTTCCTCTCAAATCACTATATAAAACCGCACAAATCACCTCACATTCACTTTCATCATAATGTATAACAAGTGCATATAATCAGTTCTTGCAAATACTTCTAAATTCTCCTCCAAAACACTTATACAACTCACCGAAAGAGAAGGTTAATAGCATCATTGCATTAAATCTATAATAGCAACTTTTATATAAAAGATAATCCCAATGAATACTTTCCAACACATAACCAAAATGGATACTTTTTATCATACAACACTCCATAAAACCTTTCCACCGTAAGACAATTTATGAGGTTTTCCAACATAGAGAAAGTTATGAAATTTTTCAACATGAGGAGAATCATGAATGTTTTTCAACATAAGGTCACTTGTGAGACTGTTCATCGTCAAATAGCTCACAATAACACTTTCCAACCATAGGACAGCTTATAAGATATTCATGCATAAAGCAAATTCTGTGATTTTTCAACATAAAATGAATTGTAAACTCATTCCCACATAAAACAACTCATAAACATTTCCAATATAAATCAACTTATGACATTTTCCATTCTAAAGACAACTCATGAAGTTTCCCAACACAAAGCCCCTCATAAAACTTTTCAAATAACTCATAAGATAACTCATAGATCTTTCCGATCACAGAGCCAACCATACATTTTTCTGACTTAAAACAAACCAAAGCTTCTTTCGACATGAAGTAAACCATAGCTCTTTTCAACATAAAACAAACCGTAAATCCTTTAAACATAAGGCAAGTCATCGAATTTCTCGATAAAGGGTGAATCATAAGACTTCTCAACATAAAGTTCATAATCCCTTTCAAAGCTCAAAGAGGACTACTCCAATTATGGAAACAAATGATCTTGTATTGAATCAAATTGAGCTTGCATACGGATCATAAAACACATGTAATCCTTCTAATCTCATTGGGATATAACAAGCAACCAAATAATCTCATGAAACAAAATATAATTATGCATGCTAATCCTTACCAAATACTCAAAAGCTTTCATCCATATATTAAATGTACACATAACCCACATCATACTCCAACAGAACATCATTAAGATTTATGAGAGGAAACAAAAGAATAACATTCCTTCTTGGAACCGATGAAATCCGTAAGTAAATGATAACTAACCAAGGCTTTAAAGGAGAGAAGTCACTTAATCTCTATTCATCGAACAAACACACCAAAGCTAAATGGTGGCATAAAGTGATTCACTATCTTTCCAAATTTTTGAAGAATAACCATAAACTCTCTATTGGACATATAAATGTAGTGTTGAGGTACAAAGCACAAGTGTATGAAACAGGGATTTGCATCCAATCGCATTATCTTACTAAGGCATTTTGTCGAACAACTGATATACGACACTACAAAATAACTTGATATGAAAGCCATACTCTACAATCACACAATTATGAAGGAATACAAGCTTCATTCATACCTCTCATTTTTTTAAACTAACAAGTGTATAAATGAAGAAATGATGAGAAGAAATATCTATTCAAATATATTCATGCGTATGTATGCACACATATCTAATATTGGAGTTAGGCATAGATGAAACTAGAAAATTAATCTCTTTTAAAGCATTTAATCAAACATCTTGCATGCATTCCTTTGGTAATAAACAAACACAACTTCTCACAATCCTTCAACATCTACACATAAGATTTTAGACAACTCAAGCATGAATAAACACAAGTTCCATAAAAGAATCCTCACTTCAAAACATACAAGTCTACATAAATCGATCTACAAGTCTCATCAACATCTCATAAAGCTATCTAAAAAAAAAAAGGGCATAGGTTTGATTTTAGAAACCATTCCACTGGATGAATCCATCATTCATTGCCACTACTCCTTTGTTGCTATAATTTCTTAAAGAAGGAAGAAGGATATGAAGGAGGTAAAGAGAAGGAAAAGGAAATAAGAGAAGAAAAAAAAAATAAAAAAAAAGAAGGAAAAGTGAGAAGAGAAAGAAGAAGAAGAGGGAGAAGCAAAGAAGAAAGAAGAAGAAGTAAAAGAAGAAGAAGAAGAAGAAGAAGAGGAAGAAGGAGCAGCTCACCTTGCAAGAGGGAAAGGGGGCGACGGCTAGGGCCGAGGGTTCACGAACAACAGCAGCAAGCGAGGGAGGGGGTTCTACCTTGGCCCGGGTCCGGCTAGGGCAGGCGAAGTCGGGTCCTGCAGCCTTGAGGAGATCAGCCGGCTAGGGCTGAGGGTGCGAACCAGGGAAACGAGAGAGAGAGAGGGAAGGAATGGGGCTCGGGTCTTGTCCAATCCAGAAGGAAACGAAGGGGTCGCGGGAGGCTGGCTCCAGCGTATAGGGAGCGACG
The DNA here is from genome assembly GCA_019925795.1 of Dendrobium chrysotoxum. Taxonomy (NCBI): domain Eukaryota; kingdom Viridiplantae; phylum Streptophyta; class Magnoliopsida; order Asparagales; family Orchidaceae; genus Dendrobium; species Dendrobium chrysotoxum. The sequence goes on from CM034309.1 coordinate 25,451,663, forward strand.
AAGGAAGGGGTATTCGGCCGCTCCTAGGCTTCGCGAACGAGAGACCGGGAGGAGGGAGTTCCACCTCTGAGCTCTTGAGCAGAGAAGTCTGGCCGCGCCAACCGAAGGGAGAACAGGAGTCCGAGCCGGAGGTCTTGCGAGAAATCCCCCTTGAATCGAGACCCCCTGCCCGATACCTGCTCGAGCCGCAGAAAGAAAAAAAAAATCTCCGGATTGCAGGGTTTTTGACCGACAATGTAGAGCACGCCAGCTCAAAGCAAGATCGGGCCATTCGCTCGATTTCCCGATTTAGAAATGGATTCAAAAAAAAAACTTAGAAAGTCAAATGAAATTTAACTAGCATCGAGTTGGATTGATTAAATCAAAATCAGGTTTAAACCAAACCTAATTCGACTTGATTCGGGCTAACTCGAGCTCGACCAAATTAACTCAATAAAAACAAACTCGAATTGACGCTGATTCGAATCGAGTCGAGCTTGACGAGGCTCGCTCAAACGCGCTCGAGGGCAAATCGAAATAAAAACGAGGTCAACAAACACAACCCCAACAGGTGCGGTGAATGATAAGTGAACCGTACGTGTTGGCGTTGACCTCCTTAGCCCTAAGAAGGTACAACCCAACAACCAACGAATGAGACTCACTAGGAAGATGCAACCCTAGACTCACTAGGAAGATGCAACCCTAGACTCACTAGGAAGATGCAATCCTACAACCAACTAATAGGGATTAAGGAACATACAATCACACAACAATCATACAAAAAGCATCCCACCATGCTATGATCACACAATCACACAATGCTCATGCAACCATGCATCAATCACATAATCATACGATCAAATAATCACACCACCAAATTACAATATTATATAATTAGACAAACATCACATAACCACGCTACATTCAACTAATCATATAGCAATAATTTAATCATATTTCAATCATGCGATCACATAGTAACCACACAATCATATGATAAATAAGTGATAATCATCTAATCACATCAAATAATATGCTAGCAAGCAAGTGATCATGCAATAATCACACAATGATCATAAAACTATGCGATGATTACGTGATCACACTATCATCGAATCATGCAACAATCATATGATCATGCAACAAACTTAAATATCCAACAATCACTCAATCGTACAACAAGCAATCCAACATACAATGATCATCCTACAATCATGCAATGAGTAATCAATCTCATAACCACACAATCGAGCAATGACCACACACACATTCAACCAATCAACCAGTTATGCAATGATCATACAATCATGCAAGCATGGTGGGAGAGAAGGAAAAGAGAAAGAAACCCAGCGCTCGCCTGACCAAATTGAAACGACGAACAAGAACTACTCGAAACTCACCTGACCAGATCAAAACAGTGAGGAGTAAGGAAAGTAACTCAACAACCACTAGGAAAGTGAACCACTAGGAAAATGAACAACCACTACGAAAGTAAACAACCACTAACAAACTCAACAGCCACTAGGGAAGTGAACAATCACTCCAAAAAGTCAACAACCACTCGACCGGAGGTCGAGGGTGGGAAAGGACAAGGGACACTCGATGATCACCTAGAACAAATGTCTAAGATGGAGCGAGGAAAGAGTCTAACAACAATTTCAAAATCATAGCAAATAACAAAGAGTAACAATCAAGGGAAAGCAAGGAGAAAGAATAATCCAAGAAAATAATGAAATCATCTATCTGCCTGACCACATCGCAACAGCAGAATAGAGAAAGGAGAAGGGAGTCCCACATCCACCTGACCATATTCGAAAACGGCGAATGGGGATAACTCGATGTTCGCCTGACCGAATTCGAAAACGGCAGAACAAAGAGTGAAGGGAGAAGGGAGTCCAACATTCGTCTGACCAAATTCGAAAACGACGAATGAGAATAGTTCAATATCCACCTGACCAAATTCGAAAACGGTGAATAAAGAAACTACTCAATACACACCTGACCAAATTCGAAAATGGAGTGTAAAGAGCGTCCCAGGATCTAATGTCCGCCTGACCAAATTCGAAAACGGCGGGACAAAAGAGAAAGAGTCCAACACTCACCTGACCAAATTCAAAAACGGTGAATGGGATGACTCAATGTTTGCCTGACCAAATTTAAAAACGGCGAAACAAAGAGTGAAAGAGAAAGGAGAATTCAACATCCGTCTGACCAAATTCGAAAACGACGAATGAGAATCGTTCAATATCCACCTGACCAAATTCGAAAACGGTGAATAAAGAACCTACTCAATACACACCTGACCAAATTCAAAAACGGAGTGTAAAGAGTATCCCAGGATCTAATGTCCGCCTGACCAAATTCAAAAACGGCGGGATAAAAGAGAAAGAGTCCAACACTCACCTGACCAAATTCGAAAACGATGAATGGGATGACTCAATGTTTGCCTGACCAAATTCGAAAACAGCAAAACAAAGAGTGAAGAAAACTCAACAACCCCCAAGCAGGAAATGAAAACAGGGGGAATGAAGAGGTGGTGAAGTATGCCTCCCAGGGACTCTGTCGGGCACCCAACCAAAAGGGGAAGTTCAGCATTCGTCTGACCAAATTCGAAAACGACGAATGAAAAATAGTTCGATATCCACCTGACCTGTATTCGAAAACAGTGGATAAAGAACAACTCATCACACACCTGACCAAATTCGAAAATGATGTGTAACAAGCTTCCCAGAAGTCTAATGTCTGTCTGACCATATTCGCAACAGCAGGACAAAAGAGAAAGAGTCCAATATTCACCTGACCATATTTGAAAACGGTGAACGAGGACTACCCAATGTTCGCCTGACCACATTCGCAACAGCGAAACAAAGGGTGAAAAGAGAAAGGGGGTGAATTCAACATTCGCCTGACCATATTCGCAACAGCGAATGAGAACAGCTCAATGTCCACCTGACCATATTCGCAACAGCGAACAAAGAGCTTCCCCAAAAGTCTAATGCCTGCCTGACCAAATTCGAAAACGGCAGAGCAAAAGAAAAGAAAGGTCCAACATTCACCTGACCATATTCGCAACAGTGAATGAGGACAGCCCAATACTCACCTGACCAGATCGAAACAGTGAGTAAGAGCAAGGAAGAAAAGAATCAACTGTCTGCCTGACCAGATCGAAATAGCAGAATAGAAGGGCGGGTAAAGATCCCATATTCACCTGACCAGATCGAAACAGTGAATGGGAGAAACTCAATGTTTGCCTGACCAAATTCGAAAATGGCAAAATAAAGAGTAACAGGAGTGACAAAAAGGGACTTCCTGAACAAAGGAACCCCAAAAGTAACATCGAAGGGAGAACACCCCATACGGGTCTGTCCGTAGGGGAGCACCAATATGGAAAGAAGATGAGTATTCTTATGCAAAATCAGGGAAACAATGTCATGACATCAATATGAGGAAGAACATAACAATCACATGTAGAAAGATCAAGGGAATGAACCTAACTAAGAAATAGAATCAGGACTTGAATGGGAGAGGGACACCTAAACAAGTGAAATCAAACAACTACTTGAATGGGATAGTGGATCCCAAACAAGTGGATAAAGCTCAACAACTTGAATGGGATGGTGACTCCCAAACAAGTGGGGAAAGAGAGACGACTTGAATGGGATGATGACACCCAAACAAGTGAACAAAACTCAACAACTTGAATGGGATATTGGATCCCAAACAAGTGAATAAAACTCAACAGCTTGAATGGGATAGTGGATCCCAAACAAGTGGACAAAACTCAATAACTTGAATGGGATAGTGGATCCCAAACAAGTGGACAAAACCAACAACCTGAATGGGAGGGTGGCTCCCAAACAAGTGAGAAAACTCAACAACTTGAATAGGAGAGTTACTCCCAAACAAGTGGACAAAACTCAACAACTTGAATGGGATAGTGGATCCCAAACAAGTGGACAAAACCAACAACCTGAATGGGAGGGTGGCTCCCAAACAAGTGAGAAAACTCAATAACTTGACTAGGAGAGTGACTCCCAAACAAGTGGACAAAACTCAATAACTTGAATGGGATAGTGGATCCCAAACAAGTGGACAAAATCAACAACCTGAATGGGAGGGTGGCTCCCAAACAAGTGAGAAAACTCAACAACTTGAGTAGGAGAGTGACTCCCAAACAAGTGGATAAAAACCAACAACTTGAATGGGATAGCGGGTCCCCAAACAAGTGAGCAAAGAGAGACGACTTGAATGGGATAGTGGCTCCCAAACAAGTGAACAAAAAAACAACAACTTGAATGGGAGGGTGGCTCCCAAACAAGTGAGAAAACTCCACAACCTGAATGGGAGAGTGGCTCCCAAACAAGTGAGCAAAACTAACAACTTGAATGGGAGAGTGACTCCCAAACAAGTGAGCGAAAACAACTTGAATGGGATAGTGACTCCCAAGCAAGTGAACAAAACTAAAGAACTTGAATAGGAGAGTGACTCCTAAACAAGAAATGGCGGCATATAGGATATCAAGAAAATAAATGCACACCAAATGGTCATTTCTAAGCAAAACAACCATGACTCAAAACAACCAGGATTCAAAAAGAGAGTGCAATCGGGGAAAGGATCATATCAACCCATAAGAATAAGATATAATCAAATGTTGGGATTCAAAAATTTTTATGCATGAATTTTCAAAAGAATAAGGTGAATATTTAAACATACTCAATAGTAGAAATACTAAAAGATGTTAAATACTCACCAATTAATTGAGATAAGTTTGATTCACATATATTTTAAAGAGTAGAAATTTAATCAAAGAGTAGGAGCATTATTTTTAAGAATGAAAGATTTACCTCTTGATTATACGAACCCAGTCAAAAATGACAAATGGGACCAAATTTGAAAATTCAGTAAGAAGTTGATTGGCTTCATCTAAACCCAAAAAGATTAGGGATTTAAAATTTGCTAACCCAAGTCAAGCTCCCTACAAGCTAAACTGGGTTTTCTCCCTTAGACATGAAATTTTTGAATTGAAATCTAACTCAAAAGAGATTTAAATTAGAGAAAGAAATTGAATCTTCTTCAATCTTCTTGCATGAAAAAAATATCTTATATCTTATAGAATATCATTGCATAATGATGAATCCAAAGTCATGATTTTCAAACTCAGGTATCAAAAATATCAAAAGACACATGAGTTTTCTGAGATTTAAAGATTTACAAGAAAGGGAAGTCAATTACTTATTCATTTTGGGCTTATTTTGTGCCTCTTTCTTAATTTTGATGTACTTTGTACATCCTTTCACTTTTTTGATACACTTTGTGTATCTTTCAAATTTGGCGCACTTTGCGCATCTTTTCAATTTTTGGCACACTTTGCGCATCTTTTCATTTTTATAATTGACTTCCTTTCTAAATCTCTAAAAAAAGATTTTCTCAGTTGTGAAATTATCTTCCAAACATAAGAGAAGAAAACTCACTCTCTTATGTAAGGAAGAAAAATTCACAAAACAAACTCAATCCTATGATAAAGGTGAACAACCTGATTAAGAAAATTATGAGGTAGATTCATTAATATGTAAAAGATGCCTACAAGATAGAAAATTATAAGATGATGGAGAAAATTTTCATTTTTATGCCCAATTTCAATTTGACATAGATTTTAGTTCAAAAATGAAAATCGCCCCATACAAGGAATGGGAGGGAGAAGACGTACTCTTTCATAGATCATCAAAAATTTTCTTTAAGTATTTAAAGGAGTCAACCAACACCACTTCATATTTTAAATAAAATAGGGGTAAATTTTCATTAAGAAAACTAAGTCACATACTCTCTAAGAAAATTCATTCAATAGTTTCTCTTGTATTTTAAACTTTCAAACTTTTCTCAAATTAATTTTCCATTTTGAAAACTTTGCATATGTCAAATTTAAGAATCCCACCATTAAAAATGAAAATTAGATTCTTAATTGGACTGATATAAATCAAGATCAAATCTACAAGAGCTCAAAAAAGAGAGATGATGGGGACTAAAGGACATGTAGAGTATATAAGCTATATAATCAAAAATAGGATATGAACTTTCATTTGAAATGATATAAATCAATATTGAGCCTAAGAGAATTCCAACTAAGAATTGATTGAAATTGAAAACTTGATTTGAGTAAGGAGAATTAAAATAAATTGATCTGGATTTAAATTTGATAATTACGAACAAAGATCTAATAAACTCAAAATTTTAATTAAATCTTTATGCGTTAAAAACATCTAATCTTCATTAAGGATGCAGAGAAGAGAGTGGAATAAAAGTGAGGAACATAAACCATGCACCAAACTAGGAATACCTACAGAAGAGAATAATACAGCATCCAAAGATGGAAAGAGAAACTTGTCCCACCGTGGTCGCCAGAAATCTGGGGGTCTCCGAAAGGACTCTACTCGTGGGGAACAGAATGTAAAGGGTATGACCGCACTATCCCGTAGGACAAAACGATCGTAGGCCTTTACACTCTACCCAAGCAGGCCAATGGAAGAGCAGATGGAGTCATACATACGATTAGCCATAGAGGATAGGGGCTTTCGCCTACACACCTCAATGGATAATAATATATATGACCCAAAATATCACGAGATTTCCCCCATTCGATACATCAGCTCGAATGAGATTTATTTGATGTGGGGATCAGTCTCCCACGGGCGCAAGCCCCCGTGGTTAATTACATCTTAGGCCTTGGCCTAAGAAAACTCTCGATTAGGGACGATGTATTATTCTCTTCTTAATTTGGTGTACAGAAAAAGTTCCTAAGTTATCTTCCAAAGGTGATAAACTATTCTCTTTATCCTTAATGGTGGTTAAATATTTTTAAATGTATAAAGATATGATTAAAATTTTGAGTTTAAAAGATCAAAAATCAGATTACTATCCTAAAAGAAATGACAGACTCAGAATTCATCAAAGATGAAAAGAAATACATTGAGGGGTGTACAATCTGGGCTTATGCTTGCCTGGAGTGAGCTACCAGCTAACATCCTAAACACAATCAATCGCCCTACATGCATGTAAGATAAGGAGGCTCTATCCTAAGGAATCAAGAATTTTTAGTTCAGAGGTTTAAATCAGGGACTCTGTAATATGCAAACAAATCTATCTAGCGCCATATATGATGCATGAGACAGATGCATAAGTGAAAGTGTTCTAAAGATTACTAAGAGACAATGTGACATTTACATTCGAGTAATGCTAAAGCAATGCATGTGTGTAGATGGAGTGCACTGTGGAGTAAAGTGTATAAGAATGCATGCATGACATTCAGAGTACAGAAAATAAATAAATAAACACACCGAGGATACCCTCCAGGCAAGGTATCCTCATCACATCACAATAGAAAATCATCCTAGCGGTGCCCACTTCGTGTGGGAAAACAACGATGCACATGGCACAAGTAGGTGGCCTACACTACAGACCTAAATGACCCTAATGGTCTCTAAGGCTCACAGAAGGTGGGGGGTATCATACCCAAAACCAAGAGAAAATGGAACATCCTAACGGTGCCCACTTCGTGTGGGAAAACAACGGTGCCCATGGCACAAATAGGTGGGCCTACACTACAGGCCTAAGGTGACCAGAAGGGTCTCTAGGGCTCACAGAAGGGGGGGCAAGCTTTGGCCTATAGGGCCAAAGCTTCGTTAGTGCACTATCCTATGGCCAGCTACCTAAACATGCTAGAATATATATTAAACTAAAAGCTAATAACAAGATGTGTGTGGAGTGTAGCAGTTTCGGTATATAATTAGAAATTTTCTTTACAAGTTGTAGAGATTATACCTGACCGTGGCGCAGCCACTTAAAAAAATTCCAAGCAAGCGAGCTATCCACTGATTATCAACCTTGCAAGATTGTGGCGCAGCCACTTAAGAGCTTTAAGCGAGCGAATTATTTATTGATTCTTGATCATGCGTAGCCCAGTGTACCTCGCAAGACAAGATAAAAGAAAAATACACAAATGAGCGTAGATGCCATTCAGAAAATAAATGCAGGTAAATAAAAATACGACTAACAGAAGATTCAATATTCATATTCATAAAACATACACATGTTATTGCTAAGACATAGAACGATACAGGAGTTTTCTAACTTGGCAGGGGTAATTGGTATCAAATAATGAACAAAACATCGGCCTAACCTAGGACTAGGAGTCGTGTCCTAACAAACAAGCCTAGGTGTGTGTAGGCTGTGTGATTTTATGTGTGTCCTATGTAGGATAGTTTAGTTAAAGTTGTTTGTAATTTGATTTGTTGAAGGTTAAAGGGATGCTTTAATTTAAATATAAGTATTAATGTCTTAGGATTAATTTTAAAAATTTTATCTTAGTGTTTGATTGATTACTACCTTTGTTGCTCACCGAGGCCGTGAGGTTTATTCCACCCTCCTTGGGGCTAACTTAATAGCCTCGTAGGCCTGGGTTACCTAGTAGTAACCAATTTTGTTGAATTATTTTAGTTTGTTATAAATTAAAAGAAAAGTAGATTAAGCAATCTATTATTGGTTAAGAGAGATTTCGTTGGTTGATTATTAATGAATTAAGGCACAACAAACTTAGAAAAATGTGTTGCTAAGTTTATGTTTTGATGTCTCTATCCTATAAGGGGCATGCACCCTAAGTATATGTTATCTAAGACTCGATTCTTAATTTTTGTCCTTAGGTGTTACTAGTGTTATAGGGGACAAAAGGAAGTTCTTTTCTAACCCTTTGGACATTCGTACATATATCAATAAATTTAGAATCTATGAATAAAATAAGATAATAAGTAGAATAATAGTAGAGAGAAGAGAAGTAAAAAGACAGGCGATAAAATATCGAAAGAAAGGAATGAATGAAAATCAGAAATAATAAAAGGAATATAGGCGTCTCATTATTGGGCATACCTCTTTGAAGTCAAGCATGCCTCTAAAATGACCTTCACCCCAATTTTGATATAGTACAATAGAGAAGAAGGTGTTTTGGCGCCCTTTGCTGTCCCCACATTCCAAGAATAAGCACTCAAATGACTCAATGACTCAAACTATATCCTATACGAAACCCAAAGTGGCGAAGAGGAAAACCAGCTCCCAAAATTAAAACATAAACAAGCAACTTTCATTTCACATTCAACCCAAACTCAACTTTAGAAATAAATACTAATAAGAGAAAGACAATTCATACACTAAATATCACTTCATTCTAAAAAGAAAAGACATTAAAGAGCTCTCAGAAATACCACTTTATCCCAAAAAGGACTTAAAGAACCTCCAATACAAAACCATTTATAAAAGAAAATAATTTCAATTCCAAAGTAATAATTGTAAGAATTTCATAAACAAAGCGACCCAAATTCTTCTCATAAGAAATCCACAAAAGCCCTTCCAACACAAGACATTGAGTGCTCTTATTTTGGTGTGGGGTAAACTCATCAAAAACTTTCCAAAAGAAATTCGTAAAACCTCTCGTTATGAAGCATTCAAGAAACTTATCATAAAGCTTTTCAACACAAAGTAAATTTAAAGCCAATCATAAATCCTCTCAACACAAAAACCTGCTCTGAAATTCATGAGAAACGTTTCATGTCACATATGAAAAGGCAATGCAACTTTCCTCTCAAATCACTATATAAAACCGCACAAATCACCTCACATTCACTTTCATCGTAATGTATAACAAGTGCATATAATCAGTTCTTGCAAATACTTCTAAATTCTCTCCAAAACACTTATACAACTCACCAAAAGAGAGGTTAATAGCATCATTGCATTATATTCATAATAGCAACTTTTATATAAAAGATAATCCCAATGAATACTTTCCAACACATAACCAAAATGGATACTTTTTATCATACAACACTCCATAAAACCTTCCCACCGTAAGACAATTTATGAGGTTTTCCAACATAGAGAAAGTTATGAAATTTTTCAACATGAGGAGAATCATGAATGTTTTTCAACATAAGGTCACTTGTGAGACTGTTCATCGTCAAATAGCTCACAATAACACTTTCCAAACATAGGACAGCTTATAAGATATTCATGCATAAGCAAATTCTGTGATTTTTCAACATAAAATGAATTGTAAACTCATTCCCACATAAAACAACTCATAACATTTCCAATATAAATCAACTTATGACATTTTCCATTCTAAAGACAACTCATGAAGTTTCCCAACACAAAGCCCCTCATAAACTTTTCAAATAACTCATAAGATAACTCATAGATCTTTCCGATCACAGAGCCAACCATACATTTTTCTGACTTAAAACAAACCAAAGCTTCTTTCGACATGAAGTAAACCATAGCTCTTTTCAACATAAAACAAACCGTAAATCCTTTAAACATAAGGCAAGTCATCGAATTTCTCGATAAAGGGTGAATCATAAGACTTCCCAACATAAAGTTCATAATCCCTTTCAAAGCTCAAAGAGGACTACTCCAACTATGGAAACAAATGATCTTGTATTGAATCAAATTGAGCTTGCATATGGATCATAAAAACACATGTAATCCTTCTAATCTCATTGGGATATAACAAGCAGCCAAATAATCTCATGAAACAAAATATAATTATGCATGCTAATCCTTACCAAATACTCAAAAGCTTTCATCCATATATTAAATGTACACATAACCCACATCATACTCCAACAGAACATCATTAAGATTTATGAGAGGAAACAAAAGAATAACATTCCTTCTTGGAACCGATGAAATCCGTAAGTAAATGATAACTAACCAAGGCTTTAAAGGAGAGAAGTCACTTAATCTCTATTCATCGAACAAACACACCAAAGCTAAATGGTGGCATAAAGTGATTCACTATCTTTCCAAATTTTTGAAGAATAACCATAAACTCTCTATTGGACATATAAATGTAGTGTTGAGGTACAAAGCACAAGTGTATGAAACAGGGATTTGCATCCAATCGCATTATCTTACTAAGGCATTTTGTCGAACAACTGATATACGACACTACAAAATAACTTGATATGAAAGCCATACTCTACAATCACACAATTATGAAGGAATACAAGCTTCATTCATACCTCTCATTTTTTTAAACTAACAAGTGTATAAATGAAGAAATGATGAGAAGAAATATCTATTCAAATATATTCATGCGTATGTATGCACACATATCTAATATTGGAGTTAGGCATAGATGAAACTAGAAAATTAATCTCTTTTAAAGCATTTAATCAAACAATCTTGCATTGCATTCCTTTGGTAATAAACAAACACAACTTCTCACAATCCTTCAACATCTACACATAAGATTTTAGACAACTCAATCATGAATAAACACAAGTTCCATAAAAGAATCCTCACTTCAAACATACAAGTCTACATAATCGATCTACAAGTCTCATCAACATCTCATAAAGCTATCTAAAAAAAAAGGGCATAGGTTTGATTTTAGAAACCATTCCACTGGATGAATCCATCATTCATTGCCACCACTCCTTTGTTGCTATAATTTCTTAAAGAAGGAAGAAGGATATGAAGGAGGTAAAGAGAAGGAAAAGGAAATAAGAGAAGAAAAAAAAAATAAAAAAAAAGAAGGAAAAGTGAGAAGAGAAAGAAGAAGAAGAGGGAGAAGCAAGAAGAAAGAAGAAGAAGTAAAAGAAGAAGAAGAAGAAGAAGAAGAGGAAGAAGGAGCAGCTCACTTGCAAGAGGGAAAGGGGGCGACGGCTAGGGCCGAGGGTTCACGAACAGCAGCAGCAAGCGAGGGAGGGGGTTCTACCTTGGCCCGGGTCCGGCTAGGGCAGGCGAAGTCGGGTCCTGCTGCCTTGAGGAGATCAGCCGGCTAGGGCTGAGGGTGCGAACCAGGGAAACGAGAGAGAGAGGGAAGGAATGGGGCTCGGGTCTCGTCCAATCCAGAAGGAAACGAAGGGGTCGCGGGAGGCTGGCTCCGGCGTATAGGGAGCGACGAAGGAAGGGTATTCGGCCGCTCCTAGGCTTCGCGAACGAGAGACCGGGAGGAGGGAGTTCCGCCTCTGAGCTCTTGAGCAGAGAAGTCTGGCCGCGCCAACCGAAGGGAGAACAGGAGTCCGAGCCGGAGGTCTTGCGAGAAATCCCCCTTGAATCGACCCCCTGCCCGATACCTGCTCGAGCCGCAGAAAGAAAAAAAAATCTCCGGATTGCAGGGTTTTTGACCGACAATGTAGAGCACGCCAGCTCAAAGCAAGATCGGGCCATTCGCTCGATTTCCCGATTTAGAAATGGATTCAAAAAAAACTTAGAAAGTCAAATGAAATTTAACTAGCATCGAGTTGGATTAATTAAATCAAAATCAGGTTTAAACCAAACCTAATTCGACTTGATTCGGGCTAACTCGAGCTCGACCAAATTAACTCAATAAAAACAAACTCGAATTGACGCTGATTCGGATCGAGTCGAGCTTGACGAGGCTCGCTCAAACGCGCTCGAGGGCAAATCGAAATAAAAACCAGGTCAACAATATTATTTCCTTTCTTGCATCTATTTTTATTTATCTTTTATGTAAAAATTTGTGTGTTTATTTTCTTGCAAATAGTATCTAAATTAGTTTAATTATTTTCATTTAATAAAATTTTTTTAAAACCCAATTCATCCCCCTCTTGTAGTGCCATAGTCATCCAACATACTTGACGGTCTCAAAACTCCTACTTGAACTAACATGTGTTAATTTCTTAAGCAATTACACTAGTGCTAAAAAATTATGAAAAATTTAGTAAAACTAAAACACAATAATATCTATGCTTTAATGAAGACGATTTATGATTTAGACTTATAATGACTCATACAATAATTTTTTACTATTATAGGTAAAAATATCTTTTTTAAAATTTTGAATTATTATAATAGCAAGGGCAGATGGCGTGATGTCTACAGTCAATGGTGATTCTTTGATCATATTGTATAAGAAATTTTATTTTTCCAATGATCTGGTGGTGATTTGCAAGAAGTTTTATGATGTGCTGATCATAGCCCCAAAGAGGTTCGATCAGACATGCGCTCCTTCATTGAGATTTATTACAGTGTACGAGATGACATTGATAAAAGTGCTTCACTTTATTCAATTTTAATTTCAGCTCTTTTTTAGATGAAGATGATTGTATGCTTGAATCTGATGTAGAACTTTGGAGACCATCAATCGTGATAGAAGTATGATCTCTTTCATCATAAGTTGATTAGGGCTTGTACATATATAAATCTAAAAAGAAAGCTTTGAAGATACTTGGAGAGAAAAGTTTAATAACTCAAATATATGAAATAAGTTTATTTGAAAAATATGAAAATTCTGAAGTTGAACATTTTGGCACTGATCTAGTGAGTGTTGCGGCGCTAGGTCATGAACAGTATATATATATATATATATATATTGTCTCACCCCACTGACTCCCTCACTTAGTTGCTTGGCTAGGAAGAAATTGAAATAGGGAGAGAGGAGAGAGGAGAGAGAAAAGTCTTTATATCATATTTGCCATCCAATTTTGTTACAGATTTTATTCTATTCATTGAAAGTGACTAACATCTTATTTTTATTTTTAATGATTTTAATTTCTATGAATTTTATCTATCTTAAATATGTCAAAAATGCATTATCTCTTGATTTCATAAGTTTTCACCGTGCAAGTTTAGATATATTATAGATTTGATCATTCTGAATGATTTAATATAATTTTATTATATTTTAAATAAAGTACTGAATGATATTAGATATATAATATGATAACTCCATATAATATCATACTGATCTACTTGATTCACTGATTGGGAGTCATAAGGAGCTGAAAATTGATTGAGAGTTATAAGGAGTCGGGGCAACTGATTCACATGATTCAAAAGGAGTTATAAGGAGTACATTGATTAGGAGTTATAAGGGACGATTGATTGAGAGTCATAAGTGTAGGAGGAAGATACACTCACTGAATATCTGAATATTGATATCGACACTGCTACAAACACTATACTGATATTGTGACTAATACTAATATTGTTTATTGTCATTAATATTATTTAACATTATTGATCATGATACTAATATTATTACTAGCATTAGTACTGTTGATTGTTACTGATGTTATGATTGATAATGTAATGGATTGAGATGTGATGAACTATAGAAGGATAAATTGATACAGATAATGAGTTTAGATATTGATGCATATATTTTTTTATATGATTTATAATATATTATTCTTTTTTTATCTTGCATTGATTTCAGTTGTAAGATTTTAGTAACTTGCTCGGCTATGTGCTCATTACGTAATTTTACATATTTTTAAAAAGTGTAAGGATCCTATGATATAAGGCTTCAGATAAGACAAAAATACAATTATGTTTATTTACCTTGTTCATTGGTAAGCTCTAGTTAAATGATTAAAATGAAAGATATATGTAATTTTTTCAATATAAATCCCAGTGTGTGATTAAATGGTATCAGAGTAATGGTTATTAGAGAAATTAAAATATAACTAGAGCTTATGAGCAAAATAAAAATATGATTTTTGGTTTATAATTAATTGATTTGAGTTTAAATTTTTATTTTGAGCATGCTCACTCTCTCTCTCTCTCTCTCTCGTACTGATATAGAAATATTGAGGATAATATTTTTTGAAGGTGGGAAGATTGTAATAACTTAAATATGTGAAATAAATTTATTTGAAAAAATTAAAAGTTTTGAAGTTGAGTGTTTTGGTGTTGATCTGGTGAGAGTTGCGGCGTTAGGTTATGAATAATATATATATACCTGTCTCACCCCACCAACTCTCTCACTTGGTTTCTTAGCCAGGAAAAAAAAATAAAAGAGGGGAAGAAGAGAAAGGAGAGAGAAAGGTCTTTGGATCATATTTGTCAGCCATTTTTGTTACAAATTTTATTCTATTCATTGTAAGTGATTAATCTCTTACTTTTGTTTTCAATGATTTTGATTTTTATAAATTTTATCTCTCTTAAATCTGCCAAAAAAGTATTATCTCCTGATTTTATAAGTTTTAATCGTGCAAGTTTGAATATGTTATAAATTTGATCATTCTAAATAATTTAATATGATTTTATTATATTTTAAATGAAGTATTGAATCATATCAGATACATGATACGATAACTCCATGTGATACCCACGTGATTCACTAATTGATAGTCATAAGGAGCTGGGGATTGATTGGGAGTTAAGGGAGTCGGGACGAGTGATTCACATGATTCAAGGGGAGTTATAAGGAGTACATTGATTAAGAGTTATAAGTGATGATTGATTGAAATTCATAAGTGCAGGAGAAAGATACCTTTAAGATACACTCATTGAATATCTGAATATTGATACCGACATTGCTATGAACACTGAAATGATATTATGACTGACACTAATACTGTTTACTGTCATTAACACTATTTAACATTCTTGATCATGATACTAATATTATTACTGTCATTAGTGATGTTGAATGTTACTGATATTATGATTGATGATGTAATGGATTGAGATATGATGAACTATAGAATGATAAATTGATATAGATAATCAGTATACATATTGATGCATATATTTTTTTATATGATTTATAGCATATTGTTCTCTTTTATCTTGCATTGATTTTAGTTACTTGCTGGGCTATGTGCTTATTATGTGATTTTACTTATTTTCAAAAAAGTGTAAGGATCCTATGATATGCGGCTTAGGACATGACAAAAATATAATCATGTTTCTTTATGTTGTTCATTAGTAAGCTCTGATTAAATGATTAAAATGAAAGGCGAATGTAATTCTTTCAATATAGATCCTGGAGTGTGACAAAGAATGCCCTTCAAACTTATGAGATCATCTTTTGGAGAGAGAAATAATCATATTAGATGTTGAAGCTCGAACAACGATCATATCATTAAAGGTTATAGAAGAGTTTAAGAAGTCTTTAGCTTATCGTTAAGAAATTCAAAATTACATCCAAGTTACTCAAGATAAATTATTTAATGCTCTAACGTCTTAATGAAGGCTTTGTCCGTAGCTTTTTGAAAGGAGATCGACTAGTACAATATAAGATTGATGTTATAGTTGACGGGCTAACTCCTAGCCAGACATCCAAGGATTGTCTTTCATATTCAAGCGATGACAATATTGAAAGTGAGCCGATTATATCTCTATAGAGATCTTTATATGAGATTGATGCTTGATTGAAGTAATGAATATTCCATCTTTTTGTAAGAATAACATTGATTTTATAAACTTGCCCAAAAAAAAGTATTTTATGGATTTTTGAGATATGCTTTAATATATTGCCCCTAATTTAACTAGATTAAAGGAATTTATTTCTTCTACAGCTTTTAGCCTTTTGAGATTTTTGGAGAATCAAAGAAATATATATTTTGTAAGGCTTTTGGCCTTCTGAGATTTTATGTACTTGTATTTTTTGAAGCTTTTAGCTTTCTATAATTTTTTTATAACTATACCTTTTAAGACTTTTAACCTTCTAAGATTTTCATGTACATATACCTTCGAGGCTTTTAGCCTTCTAAGATTTTTTGTGTACCTATACCTTTTGAGTCTTTTAGTATTCCAAGGTTTTATTATGTACCTATACCTTTTGAGGTGTATGCCTTTAGATATTTTTGGATAATCTTTATGTTTTATGGAACTTTTATCTTCTAAGGTTTTAGGTTGTTGTAGGTTAGAATATACGCGGCGATAAAGATTGAACTTTATGTCTTAGCGTTGCACGAATATCCAGCTCACACACAGAGAACACAAGATTTTTATGTGGAAAACCCTGAAAGAGGGAAAAACCACGGGGCCTGGCCCAGTTGAAAAGATTCCACTAGAACTTGAGTAGATTACAAGGGGCTGACTCGCCTTCAAGGGCGATCAGATTACAAGTATCACCCTTAGGGTGGGAGTTAGAAGCTTGTGAGGGCCTAAGGTTGTGCTGGCAGAACTTCGGGGTCACCCGGTGGTCTGGCAGAATTTCGGTCCCTAGGTAGTCGTTGGGCAGAGGTGAGGACGTCAGATGGTGGTCTGGCGAAGAGCAGGGTCTCAGGTGGTGGTCCGGCGAAGAGCAGGGCCTCAGGTGGTGGTCCGACGAAGAGCAGGGTCTCAGGTGGTGGTCTGGTGAAGAGCAGGGCCTCAGGTGGTGGTCCGGAGAAGAGCAGGGCCTCAGGTGGTGGTCCGGCGAAGAGCAGGGTCTCAAGTGGTGGTCGGGCGAAGAGCAGGGCCTCAGGTGGTGGTCCGGCGAAGAGCAGGGCCTCATGTGGTGGTCCGGCGAAGATCAGGGCCTCAGGTGGTGGTCCGACGAAGAGCAGGGCCTCAGGTGGTGGTCCGACGAAGAGCAGGGTCTCAGGTGGTGGTCCGACGAAGAGCAGGGCCTCAGGTGGTGGTCTGGCGAAGAGCAGGGCCTCAGGTGGTGGTCCGGCGAAGAGCAGGGCCTCACGTGGTGGTCCGGCGAAGAGCAGGGCCTCAGGCGGTGGTCCGACGAAGAGCAGGGCCTCAAGCGGTGGTCCGGCGAAGAGCAGGGCCTCAGGTGGTGGTCCGACGAAGAGCAGGGCCTCAGGTGGTTGTCCGGCGAAGAGCAGGGCCTCAGGTGGTGGCCCGGCGAAGAGCAGGGCCTCAGGTGGTGGCCCGGCGAAGAGCAGGGCCTTAGGTGGTGGCCCGGCAAAGAGCAGGGCCTCAGGTGGTGGTCCGGCGAAGAGCAGGGCCTCAGGTGGTGGTCCGGCGAAAAGCAGGGCCTCAGGCGGTGGTCCAGCGGAACTCCGGTGTCAGGCGGTGGTCCGGCGGAACTCCGGCGGTGGTCGAGGAGGAGCAAGGGGGGCAATAGCTCTCTCTTTTTCTCCTTAGGATTAGGTCTCTCTTTTCATGAGAAATGGGGTCTCTATTTATAGATTTTCGTGAGTGGCATGGCTCGTAAATAGGTGGAAGATCAAGGGTAGTTAGGGAGTGGTTGAATGGATGGCCGATCTTGAATCCCTTGATCATAGACCATTTGCTGGACATTTGAAGGTTTTATTGATGTCGGAATTTGGCGATCTTGGGCTCGTTGGATTCGTCTCGTCGAGACGCTCGATTAGACTATAAGCATGTCACATTTGGAGACGGTTTGGTAATCCAAATTATGGTTTGAACCTTCCAATAGTGCTTCTGACCCTTGATGTGGACCCATTTGGGCTCGGATTGGGTTAAATTTGGTGTCGTTGGGTTCGTATTTCCGAGACGCTCAGTTCGACTGTAAGTTTGCTGGAATCGGAGTTCGGATGATCGAAAAATTAATTTCGGAAGCTTCCAATCTTGATTTTTCCTCGAGATTCGTGCCCGATCAAGATAATTTTTTGATGACGTATCATAGGTATACATTATCTTTTGAGGCTTTTAGCTTTTTAAGATTTTACATACACATGTTCCTTCTGAGGCATTTATCTTTAAAGTTTTTTGAATAATCCTAAACCTTATGAAGTTTTTATCTTCTAAGGTCTTTGAATGAGTGGTGACCCTGTTAACTTGCTCTCATGGAGTCTTTCTAGTGAGGACCTTATCCAATATTAGCTTTCCTTTGAGGATACCTCATGGGCATGCCTTCCTGGGATTATGGGTGGAGACCTTATCTTCCACTTGCCCTTATACAGTCCTTTTAGTGAGGACCTTGTCCACTATTAGCTTTCCTTTGAGGCTACCTTATGGGATTGCCTTCTTGGGGTTATTATTATTTGCAATATTATATATATATAATTTTATTAATAATTCAAATAAAACTTACTTCAAAGATACATAAGTTGAAAATTCTAAAGAGTTTGGATTATTTAAGTAATTTCAAATATCAAGGTATTCCTAGTTAATAATGCCTACAATTTCTTTAGCACGACTCTACTGATCTCCTCTATTATGAGGCTAACGATTTGCAAGTTGCTCTTGTAAATAATAATCTACATATCATTGATGAATCATACATTCATTCTTATCCTTCAATTAAAAGTATTTTTCAGTTGAGTGTCCTTTTGAATGATGAAAGTTATAATATTGAGATTGATCTCCACTGATTGGATTTCTTAGGGGATTTGGCCATTTGAGATGTTCAGTATTTTCAATCTCTATCAGAATATTAGTTCTTGATGTACATTAAAGGAGTGTAGTTAGGTGACCCTTGATGAATTTGATGAGAATGATCTTTTGATTTATCATGTCTTCTTTTTTGTACAGGATTGATCAAACTCTTATGAGTTTTTATGTTTAGAGGTTGATTGTGTAAATTGCTTTTGATGAGCATTAATAGCTTCATCTGTAATAGTTTGTGCTTCCACTCCGTGAATAAAATCAGTATAAGAACGTACGGTTTCTCACATCAACAAAGTGTAAAATGGTTCAAGATGAAGTCCTCCAAGAAAAATACCTCGCAGTAACTTAGGATCCACTCCTAGGATTTGACGAGCTTAAAAAGAAATCTTTGAAAGCACTCTTTTAAGGATTCTCCTTCATTTTGGCAGATTCCAAAGGGATGTGAAGAATCCTTAATAATTCTTCTATTGGCAATAAACTATTCGATGAAAAGTCTCGCAATAAGAGTGAAATTATGGATTGTATTTTCTTAGAGTGAGTAGAACCAAGTGTGAGCTTGACAATTGAGAGTAGTAGGAAAGACCTAGCAAAGAAGCACATCAGAAGCTTATAAGATATGCATGATGGTCCTAAAATGATTAATATGTTCGTAGGGATTAGAGGATCCATCATATGAATCAATTGCAGGTAGCTTGAATCCCATGAAAATAGGATGTCAGAGAATTTCATTTGTTAAGGGTGAGGACTCTTAGAAGCTGCATGGATGAGTAAATTGATTTCATTCCCTCAAAGAAAATTCTTCCTGAATAAGGCTTCGTAATATATCTCTCTTATACCATCCCTAGGGGTATTAATAAAATGATGTTGATTTAAATCCTCCATAATGGGTGGAGGATTATGGGTTAGCTGAATAATAAAGGGAGGATGTGTTGAACTAATTGTATTAAAGAGACCTTGATAAGCTTGTGGGGATGGTGGTACTCCTCAATTAATGTTGTCTCTAAATTGTTGTTGATATTTTGGAGGGAGAACTCCATCGTATTGTGAAGGTACCCTCTGTTGTCCAGTCTCCTCTAATAATTGAAGGATTTGATTTTGAAGATCTTCCATCCTATGCATACGATCCTCTAAAGTGAGGTATAAGGGGACTTGATCACCCACATTTTATTATTCTTGATTAAGGGGTTGATTGTTGGCCATTGAAGAAGTATGTTGGGAATGTTTCCCATAGACAATGTCAAATTATTGCGTGCTAGAAAAATTCAATTGGTAGAATATATATTTTATGTCTTAGCATTATACAAAGTAATAGGACTAAAGAATTTTTACATAGAAAATCTAGAAAGGGAAAAAATCATGGAGCCTAGCCCAGTTGCAAAATCCACTAGACATTAAGTGATACAAAGATATTCCCTTCTTCATTGTTTGAGAAAGAGGAGAGTATAGAAAATCAAGTATGACAATTAATACCCAACAATAGGGTTTAATTTTCCCAATAGAGATTATAAATATCCACAGATGGACTTTTATACCCAATAGCATGGTTAAATTTTGTCGATGATAGAGATTTCTAATGCTGATTCTCAGTGATGATGGTGGTTGTTGGTGGCAATAGTTGGTGATTTTTGGTGGCGTTGATAGCTAAAAAATGCTAGAGAGCTCTCCCTTGTTTTCTCCTCCCCCCTCATGTGAATAATAAGAGTCTATTTATAAGTTTTTGAGAGTGACATGCTCCATAAATATAGAAAAATCTAGGGCAAAGTTGGAGTGCTCCATTAAACGGTCCGTATTGATTCCTTCAATTATAGAGCTTTCGTCAAACATTTAAATGTCTTGATGATGTCAGAATTAAGTGATCTTGGGCTCGTTGGATTCGTCTCGTCTAGCTATTCAATACGACTATAAGCATGCCATATTTGAAGATTATTTAATTACCTAATTAATGCTTTGAAACTTTCAAATATGCTTCAGCCCCTTGATTTGAGCCCATTTAGACTCGAATTGGATCAATTTTGGTGTCATTGGATTTGTCTTGTCGAGACATTCAATTTGACTATAAGTTTACTGAGATCAGAGTTTGAATGGCCTCAAATTTAATTTTGAAAATTTTCAATTCAAATATGCCTCAAGATTCGTGCCAGATCATGGTGATTTTTGGCGACGTATCACCTATAGTGATAAACTTAATTTTTTTAGGAATAATAAGATAATTAAAATATTTATAATATGAATTTTTAGTTTTTAACTTTTACTCATGTGCATTTAATACACGTGCAGTTTATATATATATATATATATATATATATATATCTTGAAAGATGTGTTTATCTTATTGGACCCTACCAATGTCTTCTTTTTGGTAACACCAAAAATCGCTGACATTTAAGGTAAGAAGAAGATCTCGATAAGATTCTATTTGATTTTTCAAAGCCAATGGAAATGCAAGAAAGTGAGATGGACTAAAAAAAAAAAAGAGTAAAGAGCTTTCACAAGGCAATTTTGACTTTATATCTCATAATGCTTGAAATTTGAGAAACATATCTGTTATTTTATTTTTTTTTAAAATATGCTCAAAAATTCATTTTGGAAAAAAATACCTCTACTTCTGAATAAATATGTGAATCCTCACAACATAGTGTTATGGGACCTTTCAATTGTACAAGCTTTATGTCTTTTTGTTTCTCAAAATATCCTCAAACCCTTCGTCTCCTAAAATTTGAAAAAGGTTCGAACCTATATGATACAACTTAGGTTTGAAGATGCTTTGACTTTGGGAACCTCATCTGTGGTGGCCCTCTTCCTGTTTGAAGGAAATATGGAGGATAATTGTTCTTGTTTATTGTCAAATATTTCAAACTTCTTGGGCTTTGTTTGAGACAGTTTTCTTATTACTTCATAAAGCAACTTTTTAGTACAAAAAATTCTTGAATTAGATATTTTTGTACTAGAAAGCTACTTTAGAAAGCAGTAAGCAAGCTGTCCCAAATGAAGCTTTAGGCAACCAAAAAATCGCTTATAAGATTGATTCATCATTGTTTGTGAGGTTTATATTGAAGTGCAAGAGGGGTCGCTATCATACAACATTAAGACTTTTGTAAACATGAGATTTCATATATTATCCAATGAATTTTATTCCAAGTCATTGAGAAATATAAGCACTCTTTTTCATGCAATGACATCATGAATTTCTCCTTCTCTCCAAACAACATACATGTGGGCTTCTTTAGACCACTTAAAAGGAGTCTTTTTCTCTTTGACTTATTGAACATTGCGATTGTCATTATATGTAATTGATCAAATAATTCATTCACAATAATAATGTCTAGTTCATGGGTCTTGGGTTTTGTTGTGTCCGCTCCCTTATTAAAAAATACAAAGAATTAATATGTTGCCAAAACACTACAAGAACATCTAAGCATTTCCATCGAAATTTATAATTTTCGCCCGAATAATTTCCATCGAAATTTATAATTTTCGGTAAAACACACGGAAGAAAATTGTTTCCGGGATGAAAATTTCAGACGGAAAATTAAATTTTTAACCGACAAAAAAAAATGCCGTAAATTCCTAAAACGATTGAAATTCCAACGAATTTTTTATGTAGAAATTTCCAGCGGATTATTCCGTTAGTATTTCTGCCATTTTTTGTATCAAAGCTTACCGATGAAAAATCTATCAGAAAACTGTAGCAAAAAAAAAACAAAAGAAAGAAAGAAAGAAAACTCCTAATCTTGCATGGGCAATAACTTTGCGTGAGATAGCGAATTAACAAAGAACAGATATGATACAAATGCATATAGGCTATAACCCATTATTTCTATTGTAGTACCGTGAATACGAACATTCCATAAATGACAACAGAACAAGCTATTAATGAATATGAATACAAATCAATGATGAAACAAATGTATAGCAAAAGCTGGTTTCCATGACTAATCGCATGGATGAACTTATAATTCAATTGTGGCTGGATGCCAAAGCTGGTTAATTCATAATGACAGTGACTAATATTGAAGCATTATTGAAAAAAGTTTAGGCATATCAGTAGACATTATGAGTTCAGAAAGCAAATAAACAATGTCCACAATACAAAACTCAAATTAAGAAATGCCCAAATTAAAAAATAATAAAAAGAAACAAGTATGAAGGTTATGGAAAATATGCATATACCCAAATCTCTTTATCCTTAAACATAAATGATATGTCATCAAAAAATTATTTTGATTGGGCATAAATGTCGAGGCAAAATCAAGTTGAAAATTTTCAAAATTAAATCTGGGACCATCAGAAAGCCGATTTTAGTAAACTTATAGTTGAATTGAATGTCTCGAAAATACGAAACCAACGACACTAAATTGACTCAATCCGAGCCCAAATGGGTCCTAATCGAAGACCCGGAGCACTTTTGGAAAGTTCAAACCATAATTTGGATGACTAAACGATTTCCAAATGTAACATGCTTATAGTCTAATCGAGCGACTCGACGAGACGAATCTAACAAGCCCAAGATTGCCGAATTTTGATCTCATTAAGACATTCAAATGCCTAATAAACAGCCACGATCAAGGGGATCAACATCGGTCGTCCATTCAAACCAACTCCAACTTACCCTTCATCACCCTTCTATTT